>BMAV01007145.1:0-213444 GCA_019973955.1 Trichonephila inaurata madagascariensis
TTTAAATTGCATTTTTTGTATGTGTGCTAAAGGTGCAAATAAATAAATAAATAAATAATAATAATAATTTAAAAAATAGTTCCTGAGAAATATATAAAAGTAAAATTTTCTCTATTCTATTATGAGAGATAAAAGAATTTTGTTGCTCTTATGGAAATATTGCTTATTAGATGAAAAGTAGTAATATTTGTTTCTTGGAAATACAATGATTAATTTTTGCAAATGTTTTTTACATTGTTGATAGACATTTCATACATATTTCTTTGTACTGGAATGAATGTTGTACAGTGATAATTGAGCTCTCGGAGCGAGCAACTTATTTTTTAATATAGCATCAGTTTCTATCTAGTTGATGACAAACTCAGTCTGGTAATAAATTTTAAACACAGTTAGGACAGAGAGAACTTTTGTTACATAGTTGAAGATGAAATCCTTGAATTGAAAAAGGAACTGATTTATGAATGAGGAGGAATTGTTGTAAATGACAGTGATAATATTGAGTATTCTAATGAGCCTACAAGAAATCTGCTGAAAAGCCAAGTTGAACAAGAATATAAACCTTTTTTATGAAAACAATCACTTGATAGAGTACTCTGTTAAATTTTTATGGCAATTGGATACTTGTTTTTAGCACCATATGATGACCTTAATTAAAAATTACTGCATTGCAGTAAGCTAAGCCATATTACTATTTCCTTGTAACTAAACCAACCAAGCTGTATCAATATTTCTACAAATGATGACCAAGATATTTCTAATACTGATGACATCCATTGTTAAATTTTGAAAAATGCAAATGTTTTTCTCAAGTTGCATGAATTGTCTGATATATTGCATGATTGCATATTTATTATATTTTTTAA
Source organism: Trichonephila inaurata madagascariensis (assembly GCA_019973955.1). Classification (NCBI taxonomy): domain Eukaryota; kingdom Metazoa; phylum Arthropoda; class Arachnida; order Araneae; family Nephilidae; genus Trichonephila; species Trichonephila inaurata. Next base: position 864 of record BMAV01007145.1, read on the forward strand.
AGAAAAAGAGGGTTTTTAAAATGTATTCTTTCTTCTTTTGTATGATGTGGTCTGCTTAGTGAGAAGTTTATGTTCATTCTCTGTGTTAAACAAAATATTACTGTAAGTGTGCAGAAGTATACAAAGTCCAAAGTTTCTTCCCTTGTCATGTTTTCAGGTTTGAGGTAGACCCCTGCTTAATATTGAATTTTTGCAAATCCATGAACTTTAAAATATAGAAAACTCGTGTTAAATTTTAAACATTTATTAATTAAATTAAAAGTCATAATTAGTTTTAAAAACACAAGTTAAAATCACAATTAATTTAATTAAAAATCAAATAATTGAACTAAGATTTATAAAATCAGTTTGTTACATAAAATAACTCAGCAAAAAACAAATGCTTTTAATGGGATGGATGAACCTGATGATTTAATAACAATTTTTAAACATTTGGCATCAATTTAGTCAGGTTTAGTCTTATAAATCTCCTTGGTTAGTAATGCCCAGTCTATTTTTTTCTTCTTTTTTTTGTTTTTTTGTTAGGAGATTGACAAGCAATTAAAAATTTTCTCGATATTATATAATATGGGATAAGTAACAGGTATATCTTATTTAAGCAAGAAGTTCTGATATCCATTTTTAAACTGTGCCTCAAGTTCTTCATTTGTACTTGTTCCAATAAGTTTTTCTTGTAATACAACATCCGTCTCTTCAATGTTACTATAATCACACAAAAAAAGTTTCAATATCTTGACATTTCATCAATATATCTTTGAACTGTGTTGTCGCTGAAGGGAATTCTTTTAATTATATCAGATGCAGATTCAGGTATAACAGTTTTTAAAACCTCTTCAACTACTGTCAAAATCAACTCTTCTCCGATAGTATGCGATTTTCCGGATTTTGCCGTAAGTAGCGAAATATTGTAAGACGCCTGCAAGCCATTATCGTCCCTTTGTGGAGTCGAAGCAAACATTCTGTCCATTGCGAGTTTCTTCTGAAGTTTTCTTTTTTGAAAATACTTCAAATCTTTACTTCTCTTATCAGGATGACATCTTCTCAAATGATTCTTCAACTTAGATGATTTGATAGCGTCATTTCTTAAGACTCTTTTGCTTTAAAGACCCATAGGCAATTTTTTGTCCGACATAATGATTCAATAAAACCAAACTTCAAATATTCCACACAGGACAGTCTAATTCATTATTTTTTTTGATAGGTTGATTTTTTTCATAAAAGGAAATGCAATAAGATATTCCTTCACACTTTATGGTAAAAATACAGTAGTGCCTCCTAATAAGAGGACTTAGTGTTACACCGTATGTCCTAATGCTAGAAATTTATCCCAACCAATCTAATGAAGGACAACCACCAGATCAGACATTTCATATTTTAATTTAATATTAAGAAATGTAATTTAATTAGAAATTCAAGCTGCATCAGGTTATAAATAAATTGTACATAATTAAGTACTTTAGTCACAGGTATTTTTTAAAGTTTGTATCTATGTAAACCGAAAATTCTTAATTGAAGAAGTTTAGTTATTCCATAAATGTTTGTAATAATCAATTAAATTTTGTATTTACAGAAATTTATTGAAAATAATCTGTTACACAGATTTTTTTTGAAAGCCTATGTATTGTGTCAGCTTTAGCCTGCATTTTTATTTCCCATTAAAATCCAAAGAAAAAGTGCACCATCACAATATGAAATCGCTTTATTATCTGTTTTATCTATAAATTGAAGAGTCTTATTTGTCTTGTTGTCTCATTTATTTGTCTGTTCTTTTCTCTTTCGAAGTTATTTTGATTTATCAGATCGTCAATATATTTGATTTATTTAAAGAGAAACACAAACTTTGAAATTTTTAAAACATTAATATTAAAATAATCAAAATAATTAAAAAAAATTGCCTGTGGTTATTCCAAGCAAGTAATATGTAAAAGATGAAACTTTGTTTTTCAGCCCCTTTTAAAAATGTTCTTTTGATGGTAAATCCTCCTTTATTTTAAAGTAACCCTCAGGAGTAAAATGAAACGTCTACTAATCTATTATGCGGGTCTATCTTCCAAAAGCTCCCCTGTCCCTTTATACTTAGATGACACGGGACATCTTGTGGGCGTTAGGAATGTCCATTGCGACCCCACTCTTGTAATGGGAGAAAGTTTTAAAAAAAGTGTAAACACGTAAACCAGAAATATTTTAATGTCCATGTAAGTACAAAAAAAAATTTTTTTTTCAGAAGATGCTGTCGTAGACCTCTATTTTCCCCTCATGGACCCCCCAAATTTTTTCCCGCTGGTATAGCCCTTGCGGGGGATAATGGGCCCTGGGGGTCCTTTTTGAACCACTTTGGGGATCACAGATGTAGGGCAAGGGTGTCAAACTCAAAGGTTAATTTGGGTAAAAAAAACCAACAAGGCTTCACTTTTGGTGGGCCAAAAAAAAAAAAATTTATAGAAATGTAAGTTTATTTTGAATAATTACATTATTTTAATAAACATATATGAAACAAAAAAAAATTAATGTTTACATCCTGACTTTTGTCATGTCTTTTCTGCTACAATCTTTCTTATTTCAGGAGAAATTTTGATATTTTATTATATATTATTGTGTGCAGATGTAATGGCCTTGTTGCAAAAATACTCCATTTTGGCCGCGAGTTTGACACTCTTGATGTAGGGTTTTGATAAATATGGATGGATATACTTCAAGTATCATCTGCAAAATAATAAAAAATGGATTGCTACTAAAGTAATTGAAAGGACAAGTATTAATTATTTGCTTTTTTCCAGAGATAACTGTGTCATGCAGGACTCAAAGTCTGGAAATTGTGTTAATGGAGTTTTCTATACTGAAAAAGTGGTTATACTGGATGCAGGTGCTCAATATGGAAAGGTAAAGTAACTTTTTTTATAAGAAGTTAAATTGAAATGTGTTGGATTATTTTGTGGTCAAATATCTAATTTGTTATAAAGGGTTGCACATATAACTATTAAAATAGTCATTGGAAGCGTATATATTATTTCCATACTGTTAAAAAATCTTATGTTTGAAACTATTTAAGTATTACACAGTTTCATTGCCATGCTTTTATGGTAAAACAATTCTAGAATGTGTGTTTTCTGAATAAATACATGGAAGGTAACTTTAAATTTGTTGGAAAATTTATAGTTGAAGCTAGACTAAAGATGCTTTCCTTTACTATATTTAACATAAAAGGTAAAATTTTCTCTCATTGAGTTTTTAGTTTACTATTTTAACCATTCAGTATTATCTACCTTTATTAATATAGTGGTGAATTGGCTTGATTGTATTTTATGCATTATTTTAATCCAGTTTCTCTAACACTACCTGGTAATAATGCATTAGTCATATACACAGTAAATATATACATATAAATTTGTTTATGTACTCATTTATGGATGAAATTTTTATTTTAGCATCAAAATTCCTGACTAAGTATATATTACAATGACATTTACAATGTTTTTAGTTAAGATTAAAATTAGATTTTTACTATGACACACACATATTTTGTGCAATGTTTTGCTTAACTATTACATTAATAATTAGCAATTATGAAATTTTCGTCAACACAATAAAGTTTAAATAATTTAAAAGTACCTACATAAAGTTGAGTAATATACAGGGTGATCCATAAAGGAGTATACAGTTTCAATGCACTTTAAATAATTCTAGAACACAAAAGTCTTCTCTACTGCAGATACTGCCATTTCGACTGATTAATCATATGCCACACGCCCACTATTGCTTATGTCGCTTCTATCAAGGGCTAGACATAAACTTTAAAAGTAAATCTACCTTAAGGTTCGCTGAGGTGGTGTCTGTCTTTGACTATTACTGTTTTACAGCATTTGTATATTTTTTGAATCACCCTGTATATTCAAACATAATATAATTAATATTTATTGTAATGTATCTGGGGATTTTTTTAATTAACAAATATTTTAATTTTCAGTTAAATGGATATTTTCCTCATATTTTTATGTATTAAGAGTAACTAATTGTTTATAATAATTTTTAATAAATTTGGTAAAATTATGTGTTTAAGAAAAAGAGCTTTTCTAGGTATTTTCTAAAAAGCAGAGAAATGTTACAATAGCAATTTTTTCTACATAAATTTTATTTAAAGTTTAACAAATTAATGTTAAGTGTACCATGAAACATAATTGATCTTGCATTTTGTTTCTACAATTGGCTTTTTGTTATGTCTTTGATTTACTATTTTTATCCTAAATTACATACATTAACTGATTTATTGTTGTCATATATTATAAGTGAATATTAAAACACAAGCAAACATGCTATGGTGTGTGCATTTTGTACTAATTTCAATTTATTGGTATATTTTGAAATTCCTAAAAAATTTACTCAGGTTATGAAAGTGACTTTGATTTATATTATTAGAGTTTCAAAAGAATATGCTATTAAACCTCGAGTAGATTTTTTAAAAATATATTATATATACTTAATGTTCCATTTAATATGCTTTTGTCTTAAAAAATTTATTTTTTTATGTATATTAGGTGATAGATAGAAGAGTAAGAGAATTATGTGTTGAAACAGAAATTCTTCCTTTAAGCACTCCAGCAGAAACTCTACTAGCTCAGGGCTTTAGGTAATCTTTGACATAAAAATATGTGTTAATATAAGAGAAAGGCCCCTGTGGAACCTTTCAATTGAAAAATTCACTATATAAAAGTATACCACAAAAAATTAGAAAATACAGTGTAGAGGAAACCACTGTAAGTTTCAAATTCCCAATTTATCCTGTGATAAGAACTTTGCATTAGACTGTTAAAAAGTCCATTTGACTATTTTACTTGGTGCTGTATTTAACTTTCATGTTATTGTAAAGATAGGCTTAACAAATCTTTTTCATTCACTTGTCTCTTTTAAAGGATAGAATATTTAGCATGTTTTTATCAAAATGTTATATTTGAATTATCTTCTAATATCTATGTTCAGTTTGAGTACTAATTTAGGCAACAACTATCTCATGTCTTATACACATTTTAAAATGCCTAACAATCTGATCCAGAATAGAAACATCATTTATTCACCTTCATGTTTTTTAAAAATGTAGCCTTTTTAATATAAAAAAATAATATAAGACTTGAGTAAATTTAAACCTCATTATTTGTCTCATGTTCGGAATTATAACCCAAATATTGTATTATTCCATTACAGATTTATTTTGTACAATTGTTATGAAAATATTGACTTATTTCAACTCTCAAATTTTTAAAATGAATTCTAAAATGAATGTATTTAAGAACTCAGTAATATTTTATCTTTGTATCTAATATGAATTGATGTCTTTATAAAAGTAAAACTTTAGTATATATGACATGTTTTGAGTCAGAATCGGACTTAATTATAAAAAGGAGTTTTATTCAATGAATTTTCTGACATCATATGACGCTAAGATGCAGAGAGAAATAAAAAAAAATGCTGCAGTGAAATGTGTTTTACCACATATGCCAGCTGTGTGAAGTATCTTGTATTTTATGACATGTACTTGAAAGTTAATGCTGACATATAGAGCTATTAAATATAATGATCTGGGATCAGAAATGTTTAGTGGTTAGGCCATATGTTTCTGAGAAATAATTGTGGGTGATTAATTTAATACTTGAAGATGTAATGAAAAATAAAAGTGCTATATAGAGAATTTAATTTTAAATCTAATTATCCTTACATATATATGTAATAATATTTTTAAAATTCTAGTTTATCATTTTTTTCTAAATCATAATTACAAATGATGAAATGTCTCATTTCATTTAGCATTAATAGATTAAAACCTTTATTTTGACAGATTTATTCATGATTTCTCATTATAAAAGGATAAGACCTTGAATTTGTAACTGATTTATTGGTGATTTCTAGTAAAAAAAATATAACAGTTTACACATGTCTTATTAAGTGATTGAAACTTTCTGTAAAACACTGATGCAATTTCTAAAAATAATTTATAGTTCCCTTCTCTTGAACACGTGGTTATATTTTTTATATTATGTGGGGAAAAATGTATTAAAATCTATAAAATGAATAATTCCCTCTTGTATTTTTGCACTGTAACAAACACTGAACACTGAACACATTTGCACTGAACAGCTTAGCATAAATATCCTGATGTTAAAATCAAATAAAAAATGATGTGATAAATATAAAAGCTTTTTTACTGCACAACTACAAATCACAAAATAAATACCATCTTATTGTGTTACGTTACATATTTATATATTAAGTATATTTGTGAGCATTCTAATGTATTTTAAATTATACTTTAAAGTGCTGGTGTGTATATTTTGCTGTAAATATTTTCAATAAAAAATTTTTTTAAATAAGAGTTTTAAAATTGTTTTAGTTTTGGTGAAATTTTGGATTATTTTAATCAATAGCATTTTTATTAATTGTTGATGTCATGCTGAATATGTACTTGATCAATTTTTTTGCATGCATTACTGAAGTTTTGAATGAAATTTCCTTGATTTTTTTTTTCTGTATTTGAAAAAAAATGCTGTAAATAATTTTAAACTGAAAGCATAGGAAGAAGGGGGGTTTCAGAACTGAGTTATGTAAAATGTTTGTTATAAATAAACCAGATATTTCAGCATTCCAAAACTTAATAAATCATGTACAAATTCCATTCCCTATATTTTATACATCTAAAAGGATTAATTTGTTTGATAAAATCCATGCCTTGGAAATAAAAATTGTTAATTTAATATCACTTGTAGTACATTTCTTTCTGAGACTATATAATTTTTTTTTCAGAGCTATCATTATATCTGGAGGTCCTAGTTCTGTTAATTCTGCTGATGCCTATGCTCATGATCCACAAATTTTTTCCTGTGGTTTGCCAATACTTGGAATATGCTATGGAATGCAGGTAACATTTTTAATAATTAAGATAAATTTTTCATTATATTAAGCATATTATTCAAAGTATTAATATTGTGTTAGAGATATTTGTCAAGGCATTTTTCCAATCTCCATTCATTACAATTTATATAGCTGCTATAATTGTTTCTATAACCCTAATAGTTTAAATTCTTATGATTTAAGTTTAATTTTTAAGAATTGAATATAAACCAGGGGGAAAAAGTGCAAAATGTTGATTAAGATGGTGGGTGAGACACCAAACAAAACAACAAAAACCCGAGCTGAAATAATTTTAAATACTTGAGTTGTTAAGAGAGAGATCCTGATTTGATGTCATAAAAGTGTTGATAGTATTTTATTTATTGGAAAGATGTTTCCCATTAAATTTGCTTTTGATTGAGTATAATACTTTTTCATTAAAAGAAACTTTTGTTAAAATTTTTTTGTAAGTACTGTGGATTTTAACAATTCTTAGGAATATTGATAATTGAAAGAGTAGTTTTTTGGTTAAAAGAAATATTTAAGTAGGGCGTGGTAAAGCTTGTGGTTTTAAAATCTTTTAACGTAGTATTGTTTTAGATTTCAATGGATATTGTGCATATTTTTCTCTTGTTGTGTTGAAATTGCTGTAACAACTTAATGAGAGAATAAAGGGATTGTAATTTTATTTTATTTTTTCCCTTTATATGTGTAAAATTATTTGTGTAATCAATTTTGTATGCTTATGAATTAGAGATTTTATGTAGGATTTTTTGTATGCATTATTAATGCATTTATTAAAGTATGCATTATTAATTTAAAAAGGAGAGATATAGCATTCATAATGTCTTATTTTCTTCACTTTATATTTGTTATAATTCTAAATTAATTATTGCCTTTTTTAATTGCAGCTTGTAAGAGCTCAGTGAAGTTAAATATAAAAATGGTGGAAAAATTATTTTGTTCTAGTTAAAAAAAACATTAATTTTTATAGATAAATCATGCAATCAACCTTTAATTATTTATAAAAATCAGTTCTTTTTTGCTTTATATGCATCATTTATAGAAAATTTAACCTCTTAACTGCTCCAGGCATATATGCACGTTTTGCTTAACTGGCGCGTTGAATGCCCCGGATGTGTATGCATGTTTCTCCAAAATACATTTCCCTTCTTTGCCTGCTGTTAGTAAAACTATTCTGAAAGCTGTGGAATGACCTTGACAGTTTTTACAAAGGATTTACTTATTTCAGAGAAAAATTTGCTTAGTTGTGCCTCCCCCCTCCAATAGACTGTATACCTGCGCCTATGCAAAAAATGGTGGCACTGGAAAGCGAATTGTGTAACTTTTATTTGGCACTTAAAGGAATTAAGGCTTTTAGTTAATTACTTTACTTAGTCATAGAGGGCACCATCAGTTAGCTATTAAATTTTTTTTTTGATTTTTGGTAGTTTATTAGTTTTTTAAAAACAATGTTATTTAAACTTTATATATTCTTATATTTTCCAAATATAACGTTGTTTTGAAGAATATTTTTGAAGCAATTATTTCCTTAAATGCTATTCTCTGCTTTGTATTATTTTGGATCTTTATAGGGAAATTTTTATACTACTTTTTTATTCTAATTTTTATGTTACTTTCGGTTGCTGGTGTTTAAAAATTTTATAAATTAGGTTTACAGCTTAAAATATTTCTTACATATTTCTTAAGTAAATAGTTTACATTTTTGTTCTCTGGGATTATGGTGATTTCTAATATTTATAAATTTGTAGTATTAATTATTCTTTAAAAACTGCACTTCCTTTCATCTTTTTTCAGCTGAGTAATATAAGGAAATAATGGGGAAAGTTAGTGCCTTAAAACTGTTTGACCCGCTAGTCTTAGTCCTAAACCTAAGAATTTGCTATTGTATTGCTGTGGATTTCTCCTTTGTCCTGTACTGTCTTGCTATTCTTTTACCTATTGCTTAGCATAAAGTTAGAATTATAGCTATTGATATATTTGTGTATTTATATGCCAGTTATTTATGAAGTATTTCCCTCCCCCCCCCCTAAATCTTTGTATGAATAAAAATTATGAAACAAGTTTAGGAAATTCTTCCAATAATTTATTCTAAAACTTTTTATTACTATCTACTTATATATATATTAATGAAAAATTGAGTTATCAAATGTATTGGCAATATGCATTGTTAAAATACTTTTTTGGTTTTTAATTCAAGCATTGATTCCTTTACAGATGATAAATAAACATTTTGGTGGAATTGTTCTGAAGAAAGATACAAGGGAAGATGGGCAATTTGTTGTTCAAGTGGACACATCATCAGCATTATTCAAGTATGATTTCTGAATTAGATCTTATTTATGTACTTTGTTTTACAGTTGAGATTTTTTAAATAATTTATTAATGAATCATTGAGAATTGTAATTTTAAAGAGATTTTTTAAAAGAAAATTTCGAATTTTTTAGAGGTCTTGAAAAGGAAGAAACAGTTTTATTGACACATGGGGATAGTACTGATAAAGTAGCTGATAATTTTAAAGTTATTGCAAAATCTGGACATCATGTTGCAGGTTAGTAAAAACTTAATAATTATCATCCACAATTTTATCTTCAAATAATGAACTAACTTCTTATCATTTATGTAATTTAAAACATTTTTTTATCAGTATATCCTGATAGAGTTAATTTTAATTTAATGGAAAAAGCTGACAGAAATAAAACTATGTATTTTAATCCATTATCATTTCTGTCAAATTTATGAATACTTATTGATTATAATTTTGTTTGTTTGTTTAAAGTACCATCTTCCTCCTTACTTCCAAGCTGAGTGTTGAAAGCAATTCCTTCAATTTTTTTTTAAAAAATCTGTCATTTTCAGAAATTCTACAGTAGAATTTATTGTGTTAATGTAGCTTTTTTTATTTTTCATAAAAATGTATTCTCTTAAACAGAGAAGAGTAAATTACCTTAATAAATCTGTATTTTTATTTTAAAAAATTGTTTGTAAAATTAAAAAAAAAAAGTGGGGTTTAAACCTTAAAAAACCCAAAATTCAATTGTGGGGGAACAAAATAAAACAATGTTAAAAGACTGAAAATGGAATTAAATTATTAAGTGAATAAGTTAGTTAATTAAATAGTTTTAAATTTGAAACAGAATTTTTTTTATCCCGGATAAGGGGTTTTTTCCCCATGTTTTCTACAAAAATTGCTTAAAAATTTTAAAATTTTGGATGTTTTTGGGGTGTTAAGTTTCAGAGTTAAGAAGGTTTAAAAAAATGGACCCATTCTCTGGCCCTTAACGAAACTCCCCATAAATTTTTTTTTTTAATTTTTAAAAAATTAATTATATATAGGGGTATTCAGTTCTAAAACAAAGAAATTTTGGGGGAAAAGGGAATATAAAAAAAATATAACTTATGTTTAAAAAGTTTTAAAAAAGGGGGTTTTTTAAAATTTAAAAAACTTTTTAAAATTAGGACTCTTCATGTCATGAAACCCCTTTATACTAAGTTTCATAAAAAATTGTGTCTAAATTTCAGGAATCATTAAAACCAAACTATAAGATGGAAAATCACAGTGTTTAAAGGGGGTCTTTCTAGTTTTAACGGGGAAATTTTTGTTTAAACCTTTCCCCGGTTAAAATATGGTTAAATTTGACAAATCCCTTTGTATGGGAAAAATTTTAGTATACTGATACCCCCCAAAGAAAATTTTCACGAGTGCCTCCAGATTTGATTATCACTTTTGAATAAAATCTAAAATATTAGCTATTGGGATCATTCTATATTTTAAGAAAAGTTTTCATAATGGGAAGGCTTTATTTTAGAAGCTAATTGATTATTAACATCTTAATTTAATTCCTTGAACCATTGACATTGATACTAATTTTATTCAACAGCTATCGATATTATGAAGTATGACCTATTTTTTTAAAAAACTTTTGAATTAATTCTTAAAAATGCTTTTATTTCCTTACCTTGAAAGTGACATACATTAAATAAATAAATGCTCATTTTTTAGCTATTGCAAATGAAAAACTAAAGATATATGGAGTGCAGTTCCATCCAGAAGTTGATTTGACAACTAATGGGAAACTTATTATGAAGAATTTTCTTTATAATATATCTGGGTTGTCTGGAAGTTTCACTATGCAATCTCGGGAAACTGAATGTATTGAATATATAAAAAAATGTGTTGGAAAAAATAAAGTCCTTGTAAGTATTTTATTTTTAAAAATTTAGCTCAAATTCATGCATTTTATTCAATGTCTTTCTTTTATTGTTGTCAATAAATCAGTTTTGTACACTGCTAGCCATTAAAATTGCAACACTAGGAAGGAAAGAAAAAAATAAAACATTACTTATAATATGTATATGAAGCCCAGTGGCCGAGTGGTTTGCATCGTGCTCCTACACCACTGGTCTGAGGTTTGAACCCCAGACTGGGCAAGGTTGACTCAGTCTTTCATTTGGGTTGTAAAAAGGGTTCCCAGGGGGGGAATTTAAAAATTTGGTTTTATGTCAGGTACCCCCTGGTCGAATATCTCTATGCACCCAACTGGGTTTCTTTTTGTGTGTGTTGGGCAGGTCCTTGGCTCGGGGGTGTTGGGGCCCTTTTGGTTAATTAAAAGTATATAGTTTTGTAGAAAAAAACATAATTGAATTTGTTGTCAACTTAGGGGTATACAGGGTCTGAAACTAATACACACAGCTGTGAAATCTGGCATTTAAAACTGCTTACCAGGCATAATAAAAGTCATCCCAAAAACAGTCAAATCATTTTTTATCTGTTTTTTAAAACCCATTATAAGTGACTGGGGAACGTGTGACCCTATAAATTATTTCAGTGTGTGAGAGGTATGGGGAATGTGCTGACCTGCAGGGCAACAAGCGGTTTTGCATTAAAGTTGTCTTCAAGACTTCATGGATAGAAGTCAGCCACCATCCATAACATTAGTATCTTCAGACATGGATATGCCTGTCATGATGCTGTACACAGAATCTGATGAATTCCTGCATGATGTTTGGTGTGCATCTCCTTTGTGTGTGTGTGATTCTTGTTCACATAAATCATTGAGTTCTGACTAATGTTAGTAGTAATTTTTCAAAATGTTAAACTGCACTATTGATAGATCTTGAACTGCTGCAAAAAATTTCTACACTTGTTGGCAGTCATTTCTTCTTATACAAGACACGGTTTTCTCACTAACAGCAAATGTTAACACATGCTTTCAGAATAAAAACTTTGTGTGTAACTTTCCTTTTATATAGAGTGAGATGTGCTGCTTCTCCCTCCTACATCATTGGAATGTGCATATAAGTTAATTATTTGCACATCCTTTTTTTTTTTCATGTGAATTTGACAATTTATATTCCCCCTTTTAAAAATTTATGCCTTTAGAAATTTTTTAAAAATTTTCCCCTTCCAGGTAAAAAAAAAGTTCCTTGAATAGTTTGAAAAAGTTTTTAGAAAAATGGATTATTTTTTAAAAATGTTATAAAAAAAAAAGACATACACAAATTGATAAAACTTTTCAATATCGCCCAAAAAATTGGCACATTATATGAAACAAAGCACCTGGTTGCCAATTCAACGTCAAAAATAGGGAAAACAGGTTGCAACTTGGTTATTAAAGTTTGGGAATTGTTTGGGTAAAGTAAAAATTTGATAAATGCATTACTTGAACAGTAAGAAGGTCAAATGAAAATGTTAGAACCAAATTAAAGAATATGCTGTCTCATTAATACTAAAAATGAATTTTGTAAACCTTCCTCTCTCCTAGTTAATAGTAATGTGATAAAAACGGCATAAATTTTTTAAGTTTGCATGTGGCATGTATTTAAAATTTTATTGTTAAATAAGTTTTCCAAGTTAGGTAATAGTATACATTTTTTGATTATTTTATTAATTTTCTTTTATTTTTAAGATGTTAGTCAGTGGAGGAGTTGATTCTACAGTCTGTGCTGCCTTGTTAAATCGAGCATTAAAAGAAGATCAAGTAATCGCAATTCATATTGACAATGGATTTATGAGGAAGAATGAAAGTGTGCAAGTTGAGACTTCATTAAAGAAATTAGGCCTAAAACTTAGAGGTTTGCATAGATTATATATACTTTTATTCCATAGAACAATGTGTTGCAAAATAAACGTGAAAATTATAACCTGTTTAAAAAATTAGCATAATTTAAAGAAATTACTGTGCTTATTGAAAATTATATTTGTAACTTTTGCATTGTGATATATTTTTTTTCAATTTCGTTGTTTATATTAAGACTCGGCATTTTTAAGTTATAACAAGTAATTTATGAAAGATGAAAATGTCATTTTCGTATGTGTAGGAATGCAATTTGCATTATTTTCTGCCAATTTCAAATTTAGCTTCAAGAAGTATCAAATACTTGATTGAAATTTTTTGTGGCTGTATTTCATTTATTAACTTGTACATTTGTTTTTCAAATATTTATATAACAGTTTCAGAAATCAAAGTGGGATACATGATATTTTATATATTTTAGTTTTAAATGCTTCTCAAAATTTCTACAATGGTTCAACTACAGTTCCTGTGGATAGGAAAGATCCAAATGGAAGGAAGCGCGACACCCCTATTTTGTGCATGACTACTGATCCTGAGGAAAAAAGAAAAATTATTGGAGATACCTTTATGAGGGTAGGCTGATTTATGTGATAAGAAAATAGATACACCTTATTTAAAATCTAGTGTTTTTAAAAATATTTCATTATATATATATGTATTTTTTATAGATTTCTATATATTGTATTTTTTAAAAAATATGTAATCAAGATTACTGTATTAAAGTTTACTTTAAATGTATATAGAGAAATTGATTTATTGTATATAATTGTTAATATATAAAATTAGCAGCATTTTATTTATCATTAAAGATACAATGGAAATAAATTCTGAAAAAGAAAAATAAATCATTATTTTTTTAAAAATTCAATTTATTTAAAATTTTTATTTTAAAGTATATTCTATGTAAAAAGGGAGCACTTTTTGTTCAATTAAGATATTATTTGATTTTAGTTCGAATTTTATTTAATGTTAGAAGCCCAGCATATTGACAAGATTCAGTGGTGTAATAGGGAATATTAGGACCCCCCTATAAAGTCAGGCTTTACCTTTAATATTTAACAAATTGGTTAATTATGTAACCTTCAATCAAGCTTGGGCTTCCTAGAATCCTGGGCCTTCCACAATGCAGGGTTACGGAAGTGTACGTTGCTCCACTGACAAGCTTTAAATGTTCATTCTTATTGTTTTATGCTTTTTGTTCTAAAAACAGTTGCTATTTAAAAAAAAATATTTAATACTTATAAAATATTTATTTATGTATTTCCTAAACCATTGATAAATTTTTATTCATTAACTATTGGTACCTGAATTTGAAGAAAAATAATTATTAAGTTGAAGTTTTATTTAATTCGATTTTCACAGCATAATATTAGCCTTATTAAAGATGCTACTGCAATATTGATTTTGTCAGTTTTGATCTAGACCAGTGGTTCCCAAACTTTTTCACTTCATGGAACCCCTAGAACTAGAAAGTATTTTTGGGGAACCCCATTCCATACACATACTTTGAAGAATATATCTCAAAATAATATTTAAAGTAGACCCAACATGTTATGGGCACTTTATGTAAAGGCAGTTAATAAAAGTATTGCATTTATTATTAGAAAATTATAATCAAAATTTTTTAATATAATTTTACTCATTAATAATAATTTGTGATCCAAGTGTCACTTATCCATGCATTATTTTAATAACTGGGATACGTACTTACTTTTTCCACACAAACTGTCAGAAGTCTATTGAGATTAAATGCAATCGCATTACTTATTCAGAGTTTAGTTTGTTTTATACTTTGTTTTCATAGCCACGTTGAGAATTATATTTCACTTAAACACAATGCTCTGAATGGCATTAAAATGTTTTATAGCTGTATGAGAAAACCTGTGTATTTCGTATGAATTTTCAACCTAAAATTTAGATACTGTTCTTGTTTAGTTTAGATTATAACAGCAAATCTATTGATGTGTTGATAAGTTGTTTCTTCTCATTCATTATAGGTGTTTTTACCACAAACACAAAAGGGTGAATTTTTCATTAGAATACTATTTAGTTTTGCAAGGCATTTTGTTAACAAACGAGTAGAAATTATCTTGTTGAACTCTCGAGATAATAAACAATAGAATATTCTCAATCTACTAGGAAGTATATATATGTATAAAGCGCGTTATAATATTAATTATATTATAATAAAAGCTTAAAAAGTCTTGCATAATAAAGTTATTATATATAAATAAAATTTTCAATTGTAATTAGGACAAGCTATAGCTACTTGTAACTATATAAAATTGATAGAGAACGTGAATCCATTTTGAATACATATTTTTTCTCGACTTTTCCATTGTGACTCGTGGAACCCCTTGGTATGTCTCATGGAACCCCAGGGTTCCGTGGAGCACAATTTGGGAACCACTGATCTAGACTGTAACAGGTTTTTGAAGTCTAGTTAATTTACTGATAGGTTTATAAAAATTAGCTCCTTTAGATATTTGCATGATAGATTTATATTATCTTTGGTTTCATGAGAATCATTTCACAGTTCATTAATTGCAAAAGTATATTATATTAAAAATTAACCAATGTTGCAATGTTTTTTGTAGTTTAAAGATTTTTTTTTAATTTCTAGGATTTAATTACAGCTAAGGAATAAGGATTTAATTATAGATTCAAAGTTCCTAAGTACTCAGTTTTTCATTGAAACTTCATCAAAGCTTAAAAGTCATAAAATGCCATTAATATATGACTTTATAAACTCTTGTGTAACTTTAAAAAAAATGGTATGAAATGAATAAATACCAAAGTTTATTTTCCTTAACTTTAAAACATCCAAACTTTTACATTATAAAATTTTCTCCAAAGCGTAATTGTATATACATAATAAACCTTATTTTGTGCTAAGGTATGCATTTTTGTATGAAATGATATTAAAGGAAAAACAAAAATAAGTTTTATATGTGCAATTGATTTCTTATATAACTTGTACTTTATTGTGTATTAGGTAGCCAATGAAATCATAGCTGATCTGAACTTGAAACCAGAAGAGACATTACTTGGTCAAGGTATGGATATTTATGGATAAGGAAAAATTATGTTTGTGAACGTGTTTTAAAATTTGATTTTGAAGTTTTAAAGTTTTCTACATTTACTGGTTTGATTCCAAATGAGATAAAATATTTCATTATTAGACAGTTTGGTTTTAAATAAAGATTACTTAATTTTTTTATTAAAGTTCTTTAATAGTAAATTTTTTAGTGTCATGTTTGAAGAAGCTAGAATCTATCAAAAGTTATGGATGTAATTGTTGATTATATGGATCAATTTGTAATAAAATAAGAAATTTGAAATATTTTATTAAATTTTTCATGCATTATTTTGTCATATTTGTATTGATGAAAGGATTCATTTCTGCTCTATGTGTATGCATGCAATTTGTTAATTTTTTGTTGCTATCTAATCTAAATAAAGCTAGAAAGTATTAATTAAACTAGTTGATAAGTTTGTTAAAAACAGTAACAAAATGCCTGAAACAAAAATGTTTTTCTTTCTAAAGCAATTATTTTCAAATACTTCTATTATATTTTTAAATTTCTTAATATTCTATCCAATGTCTTTTTATTTAAGGCTTATAGTTTCTTTTCTCAATCAAAATTATTACATCAAATTTTAAAGAGAAAAAGGAATCTAAAAATATTTTAAATATATATTTTAGTAAAATGCATTATTTTTGTGAAAGGTAAAATGTGCATCATGAGGAAAACTTTATCACAATTATGTTTCACGCATTTTATTTAAATGTTGAGAAATAATTTCTGTAACCTTTTTTCTTGTTCAAATTTGAAAAATATTAATTAAATGTTATCAGAAATTGTTTTAAGACAATCATAATTTACATTAAATGATTCATCTATAAGAGTTACACTGATATAACTTAAATAACATATTTGTGACAAATTTTAAAGAAATGTGTTCTCTCTTTCAGGAACACTTCGACCAGACCTTATTGAGAGTGCCTCGGCATTAGCCAGTTGTAATGCAGATGCTATAAAAACCCATCACAATGATACAGATTTGGTCCGTATACTTAGAGCTGAAGGTCGTGTCATAGAACCTTTGAAAGATTTCCATAAAGATGAAGTGAGGATTATGGGAAAAGACTTAGGCTTACCTGATGAAGTTGTCCAAAGGCATCCTTTTCCAGGTAAACTTTCTTACATGTATGATGCTTATACCCCTTTACTGCTCAAGGAAAAGTTATGCGAATTACTCCCCAGTACTATGGTTTTTCATTCTGGCATGTGTAGCTATACAGTGTATTGGGGGGGGGGCAAAGAAAAAGGGTTAGCCATTACATATACATAATTCGTAACTCCCTTGCAAACACTGTCAAATTCATTTTGTTGCATTCTAAAGCCTTGGGAATAGTTTTACTTGTAGCAGTGCAATGCAAATGATCGTGCTGTGGTGAAGTGTATATGTATGCCACAGGCAGTTAACACACCAGCTGAACTAGGTGTATGTATATGACCACAACAGTTAAAGGGCTAATGGATTTTTCTTTCTTTCTCTACCTTAAATTTAGAATTTGTTTCCAAAATTCTGATATTGTTGAATCCATAATGTTCTCATTGATCACTGAAAAATATTACAATCAGTTCTCTTATCGTGATTGATTGATCTATTTATGATGCATGTGTACTTAAAAAAAGATTCTTTTGCGAATTATTAGTAAACATATAACATATAATTGTGTGTTTGGGGTTGTGTAGTTTAGGTTCTCTTTAATTAAGAAATTCAGGCTAAATTTCCAAATTTTCTGATTTTTTAAATTTATTGTACTTTAGTATGAAAACATTTTTTCCATTGTTAAATCTTATAATATTAGGATTTAGTTTTTTAAAGCTTATTTATATCTATATGTGTACAAACTATTAAAAATTAGTTATCATAATGTAAATTTTTATTAAATTTTTATTTTTTGCACAAAGGAACTTAACTGTTATGAAGTTAAATTATTTTTAAGTATAATTATATGAATGTAATGTCTTACAA
The DNA here is from genome assembly GCA_019973955.1 of Trichonephila inaurata madagascariensis. Classification (NCBI taxonomy): domain Eukaryota; kingdom Metazoa; phylum Arthropoda; class Arachnida; order Araneae; family Nephilidae; genus Trichonephila; species Trichonephila inaurata. The sequence goes on from BMAV01007145.1 coordinate 18,884, forward strand.
AACTTAGAGCATTTTGGCTTTTTGTTAAATTCTGAAAAATGTGTTTGAGAGTGAGATTATACTCTTTTACAGTAATGAATTCAAGATCTATCAGAACTGTGTAATGATTGTTCTTTATTAATTTTAAAATAACTGAAATATATTATTTTAATTGAGAAATAAAAGTTTTTATACTTTCTTGAAGAATAAAAGCATTAATTATGTGTGTCTCCTTAACTTTAATAATGAATGCCACTATAATAATTTTCTTTTATCAGAATTTTCTTTTGTACTTTAAATTTGTGTAAAAAACAAACAAACTAAAAATGTATTTATGCAATGTTTATTTTGCATAATTTATTGAATTTTATAACTTTAAAGTTCATCAAAATAAATTGAAACATGGATTTTATAGGTCCTGGTCTTGCTGTTAGAGTTATTTGTTCTGAGGAGCCATTTATGGACAAAAGTTTTGCAGAAACCAGTGTGCTAATTAAAGTTATAATTGAATATGCTACTTCTGTACTAAAAGTAAGATTTGTGTTACTTTACTTTTTTGTAATTACTAATTATTTTTTTTATGCGAGATCATGTATTAAAGGTACATTACTGAACTTTCAAATAAAAGGGAACATTTTTTTTTTTTTAAATTTGACCTTTTCTGTAAAAAAATATTGACAAAAATTTTGAATCCAAATTATTCAAGTAAGAATCTGCATTATTAAAATTAGAGGAAACAAATGTATATTTCTATATCCAGCTATTTTCTCACAAACCACTGAATGTGGAAACATGTTTAAAGTACCAAAAGATAAAAAATAAGACAAGGAAACCGTTTTGGCCAGTTAAATGTTAAAATTACAATTAGTCATTCAAGATATTATTTAAAAATGCCAAAAGGAATAAATGCTCTTTCCCTGCAATGGCATCTACCGTGTGGACAGGTGGTTAGCTGTGAAGAAAAACTTTTATTTTGATCACATTTTTAAAATTTACAATTTTCGCTCAGTACTAAAATGAAAAAAAAAAAATATTTCTGAATTGAATAACTTTCATTTTGTCAAAACAGTTTTTTTTTAAAGCAAAATAATGGAATTTTTATATTCAGATTTTTTCAAAAACATGTCTATTGTAAGAGCAGAATGTTTCAACAATCTTGTATCTTTTTCTTATTATGATGGACCAAATTTACACCCTAGAAAAGTGTATACTTAGATAATTTTAAAAATAGGTCCCCCAAATTTTGATTTACAATTTTTTAAAAATCACTCAGAATTTGACTTAAACATTTAATAACTTCATAAATTCTCAGAGTAACTGCTTGAAACTTTGTCTCTGGCTGCAATATTAATATTTTTATTTAAAATTAAAAAAATTCCTTAAAAATTGCAAGTTAAGAAAACATATTTGACTTGTAATATTTTTTTAGGCTTTATTTCTATGATGTCTCTTGCATCATAAAAAAAAAAGTTAAAAAGATTTCTGTAAAATTTGTTATTAGCATGCGAACTTTGAAAGTTCTCACTTGAAAAAATTTAAATTTCATATCCCAGCAAATTATTTAATTAAACAAACCATCACTTTACCCTCTAGGCTATGGAATGATGTAAGCCCTGTTAACACTGGTGTGATTGTTCACTGGTAGAAATGCATAATTTTTCTTATACCAACCTTTTTGTATGATTAGCCCTGTAATTTCTGCTTATTTACATAGGAGAGAATGTTGAGCTTGAATCATGTGACTTCAATTCTCTCCGCTGCTCATATTATTTGAAATAGCCTGTGCTACATAGCTAGTTATTAATAACAAGTAATTTCTCGTTGATAGTATGTGTATAACTTCTAAATCTTAATAAAGAAACACAGTTTTTGTAGATTAAAAATTATTTGGCTGATTTGAATAAAAATAAATTAAGAGTGCAAGAATTTGAGAGCAGTTGTGTACAAAAATAAAGATAGTATTAAATTATTTTTTATTTGGATATTATAGCAGTATATAATTTGATAAGCACGTATGAGATCTACCCTGAACTAAATATGGAAATGACTTTAGAATCTAATTGTAGGAAATATAATCAGCACATATTTTAGTAATATATGGTGAAAAAGGTTATAAAAATGCATTGTATTTCTTAAAGCAAATAATATTCTGCTATATCTTCAGAAATGTATATTTAAAAAATCATATTACATTTTTAAAATACTGGTTTAATAAAGGAAAATATGGTATAGTTTATTTTTGTTTCCCTAGCTCACATTTCTGTAAATTCTTTGGAGCCTTTATTTTTTGTTGTATTATTACTGAATTGCATTTCTCTTCATTTTACCTACAATTTCTCTCCCCTTTGATTTAATTTAATAACTTTGAACAATGCTCATCCAAATGAAGGGCTGCAAACATCCTCAGACAAATGCTGCATGTTATTTCTTTAACTGAAATACTGTTTAAAGAGCCAAGAACTAATTAGCTTCATATCATTTGTGAATTATTTTAAATTATATATTTTGGAACTTCTCTGTTCTTGAAATATACTCAGATCCACTTAACTTAATGAATAATTGAAGTAGAAATTTGTGAACAATTTAAAGTATTTACGAATCTTTATACTTGATTTTATAAGATGATTAAAATAATTTATACTATTACATGAATTTTTTTTAAAGGTTTAGGTTTCATATTTGATTTGGCATATTCATTTATGTTTTAAAACTGAAATTAAGTATATTAAAAAAATTTGGGCTATAAGATATATTGTGATCTAGCTAGTTGAAGTATTATTATTAATTATAAGTGTTTTGTATGCATATTTGTTTTATAAATTTTGAATCTATAAAAAATAAAATACTTTTGAATATTTATGTTATGATTTATTATTTTTTCTCAGAAACATGCCCTTGTAACTAAAGTTAAGGATTGTGCTACAGAAGAAGAACAGGCCTTCTTAACAGCTGTGTCCAATAAATATAAGCTTAAATCTACTCTTCTTCCTATAAAAAGTGTTGGGGTTCAGGTTAGTTTTTATCTTTTTGCAATGAATTGTTTTATTGTAAAAAAATTGCTATATTTTAACCCCTTTCCATACTTCATTGAATTTGACTGTAGAAGATTTTAGCTCAAACATGAATAGAATCAAAGAACGAAAATCAGGCCGAAGGTAAACATTTTAAGTTAGACTTGTGGATTAATTTTTTGTCAGCTACAATCATTTAGTTCCTACCAGTGTGCCACAAGAATTCATAATCACAATGAGGACAGACACACTTGAAAGACTGTAACTTCTATTAAAGTATTATTTATGAAATACAGTTTTGAAACTGTTAATTGGGATCTATTATAAAATATAACTTAAGTTTTTTTTATTATTCCTTATATACATATATAAATTAGTGTTTTAATCCAAAGAACTGTATTGCATGAAGCAAATGACTAATCACAAGTATTTATATTTTGTCTTGTATTGTGCTACTGTTTTTGAGTATCATTCTGGCCAGTTTACCATGCTTAATCTCATGATATTTAGGCCTGGATTCTGTCTAACTAACTGACATTGGAAGGGGTTAAATTAACTATAGGTTCATTTTCACTTTAACTAACATTTCTTTATAGTATTTGAAGTGGTTATAAGGATTATTTTTGAAATCTGAGAAATGAGATAACTTGATTCATTTTAGGGTGACCAACGAACCTATAGTTATGTTGTAGGACTATCAACAGATGAAGAAATTACAGATTGGGAGGATATAATGGCCCTGGCAAAAATTATTCCTCGTGTTTGTCATAATGTAAATAGGTAAGAATACATTTTTAAAAATTTATTTATTGAATCAATTTTTTTTATGTTAATCGGGTATTGTAGGATTTTGTTACTTATTGATGTACAGGCATCTCTCGTATAGCCTGGTTAATATGTACTGTGCTATATCAAAACTGTAATGTGATACTTTTTGTTTATTTATTTATGAAATTAATGTATATACATAATATAAATCAGGGCAGTATGTACAGTGTTGTATTGAAACCATACAAAATTTTGAAATAATATAAATCAAGGCTGTGTACGTTATATCCAAATCAAGTCAAAGTGTAAAATTTTATGATAGCTGAAATTTCGTTCCAATAAAACATACAAATCAAGGGATAAGTTAATTTCAAGTTTTTAATCAAAAACGAAAATATGAAGTACAAAATGAAAAGTACAACAAAAAGTATAGTTAAAAAATCATTGTTTTTATAAAATAAATAGAAATGGCTTGTATATCATTTCAAAAGTTATCTGATGTAGTTGCAATTACCTGTCTGTTTCGATCCTGTAATTCTTTCAGAATTTTTCTATAAGGAGCTAAAGAATTTTGCAATTTGTTTTTAAATCTGCTACGTACTACTAAAGGGTCTTTTTCAGCAAAAAATGGTGCATGGAACACCATGCGATAGAAGTGAAACTTTGGTGATGTTGGAACATTGATTATTTGCCCTAATAATTCAAAGTGACCGCGTACTTGTCTCAATCATCTGATTTGCATGAAAGGTATTCGTAGTGAAATGTGTTTTTCTGATACCAAATCCGAAGTAGAAAGATGTGCTGGAATTTCTGGGTATAAAAACCATTATATTTTGATAAATTTGGTATACTTTTCCTATTTAAACTTTGTCGGCAATTGTAGCATGCTTTAATGTCTTCTAATAAATTCCCGGTAAAATATGTTATAAAATATTTTTGTCTCAGCAACAGGCATTCTCAAAGCATCTCTAAACCATAATCTATCATAAATTAAATGCCCGTGACCGAAAGGATTATCAATGAATCGCTTTTGAAAATCTTTGTGAACATTTTTATGGGAATGATAGTCTTTGTAACGTAAGATAGATTTGTATGATTTACATGCATAGTTAACACTCACTGACATGTTAGGGGCTCTGTAGTTGACAGCATATGGTTACAAATCCGTTTCTGTGCTGTCATTAGAAGAGTCAATAGCATTCCCCCCTCCCCATCTCTTAAACTGGGCATTAAAAGTATTTTGCAGTGTTTTTTTTTCCATGCTCGATATTCTCTCGTACTCTGATGGCGATTTGGCAGTAGCACTTGATGAATTGGCACTATTTTTCTGTTTTTTTTGTCACTTTTTCGACTGGACTTGCTGCTAGTTTTTCTTTTCTTTTTCATGAAACTCTTTTCCTCTTTTTGCATTTGATTTAGGCATTCTGACTTGAACTAATAATAATTCAACGCAAATGAAAATTTAAAACCAATTAGCCACCGAACACATAGCCATTTAGCCAAAAATCTAAGGAAATATTTCAAAAAGGCACGCTTTTACTGCGAGAGCTATTTTGTCTACACTGTTATGCATAGATGTTCCCGGGTCTGGGGGAAAATGATCCCCATTCGAAAGGTGGGCAATCATCCAACTTTTTCACGGATATGACATAAGTCACGTAGTGTCCCCGCTCCCAACTTTTCCACTCACTCCCTATCCTGTCACCATGGCAACGACTCGGGGGATGGGGGAGAAGACTACTTCCGTTCGATTGTTACGCAAAACTGGGTAAATTTCTCATTCACTCCTGAGCACAAAAAAGTTTCACTTCAAAAAAAATTTCATTTAATTCAATAAAAAATTAATTCAAGTTTTGTGTTTTGTAACATCTAAACCGTGTTTTACAAGTACCGTATTATACAAGAGACTTCTGTACTTGTTTTGTTTATATAAATCACCCTACTTTTTATTTATAAATCAGATGAGATTAAAGTTATTTGAAAGCCTACTCTTTGATATGTCATACCTGTGAGTAGGTATGATCTGAGTTGATTTTCTTACGACAATTAAAAACATTGCTACTCATGCAATGCATAATTATTTTGTGCATGATTATAGTATATGTATGCAAAGCCCATTTTGCACTGTTAAGGGGACACAGTACGATTCAATTGACCAAATTCAAATTTAATTTTTCAGCCTAAATTCTTTTTTATATACTTTTCTATACCTTTACAAAATTTGAAAGCTCTAAACTTAAAAAAACGCAGAATTATGATAACTTTCACGTTTGTTTTTATTCACATCCCTATGGCACATCAAGATTTTAAACTGACTTATATCAGAAAGATAAAATAACTAGTTTGTCTTCATTTAAAATGCTAAGGCTTTTTTTCTATTGTGCCTAATGCGTTGAAATTTTTTTACCTATTGCTAATGGTACATGTAACAAAAGTTGGTATACATTTTAGAATCAAAACGGTATTTATTTAAAAATAATTGAACTCGGAATTTATACATTTTTTAAGGAATTTTCAATAAACGTTCATAAAAAGAAGTATTATATGAATACCAATCACGTTAACGCAAAACCCATACAAACTTTTATTATACATAGTTTGACGTCCTTGTAAATCAAATTTCATGCATGTACATAAATTTTTGTAGGAGGAGTAGCATTTTAAAATAGCTTCACAAATTTTTTTCCTTAAAAAATTACATGGCTAGGCTTTTTATGAAATTTTGAGCACAAAATCTGTTTAACATAGTATACATATGCATAGTATTTAAAAAAAATTTTGAAAATCATTAAGTTAAAAATTTGTGCGTAAATCGTACCATGTCACCTTAAAACAATAAAAAAATCTAAAGGATCTTGTTCTTTCTGCTATGTCATTAAGAGTAGATAACGTATTTTTTCACTTACAAACAAAATTTTGTATTAAAAATTAACTTTTTTTTTAAATGAAGTGAATATTCTAAAAGTGATAAACTATTTTATATGCATTATGTACAAAATTTTGCTTCATTTTGCTGATCATAAAGCATTTATGAAAGAATTTCATGTATTGTTTTTGCAAATATTACTAATATACCTATTTATGAAATTTAAAATAATTTGCTTTTTGTGAAAACATTCATAAATTTTAAAATATTAAAATACCATGTTCTATTTGTTTTTACAATTTATTTTCTGATATTTAATATATGCATGCATGTTATCTGATTTTTTTTACATTTAACTAACTTTATTATTAAATATAATTTTCAAGTAACAAATTACTTTAAAATATATACTGTTTATTTCATTTAATCTGGGCATTTTTATTTTTTAAAACACTAATAGAGTTATTTTAAATATTTGTTTTCAGTTTTCCTTGTAATGTAATAAATCTTTGTGTGTGTGTGTAAAAAAAATATACTTGATACATTTTACAAAATTTTTGTTACCTTTACAAAAAATTTTTTCACTTAACTCTTAAACTAAATTGATTTGTTTTATGAAACTCCTGTTTTTCTTGTATTTCTTTAAATCCTTTATTAACCCTCTAAGCAGTCTGTACTTAAAGTCTTGCCATTCTGGAGATGCTTCAAAAATGCACAGCATATATTTTTTTGCTTTTAGGTGGGGTTCTCAAAAGCGGTTGAGCCGTATTTTTAAGAATGCGGCTTGGCCGCTTTTGGGAATCTTGCTTGAAGGCAGAAAAAGCATCTCTGGAATGGCGGAATTTTATGTGCAGACCGCTTGGAGGGTTAAAAGTACTTTAAATTACATTCAGAGTATTTTTTAGAGTTTTACTAAAATAAATACACTGCGGGCCACCTTAAATGCAACACCAAGAAAAACAAGAGATAGCACAACAAAATTTATTTTGTAGATAACATGTCGACCAAGTATCAAATGATTAAATTTATAGACTTCTGTGAAGTGTGGTTCCTGCCAGAATCAGTAGCCAAAGTACCTGCCATTGTGGGAGATTACCGCTGCCACACGCCTCGGCATTGATTCAAAGAGACTTAGGATGTGTTCTTGGGGTACAGCAGACCAAGCAGCTTCCACACGTTGCCAAAGTTGATCTAGGGTGGCAGCTGGGGGTGTGATCTGGGTCAATTGTTGAGCAACCATGGACCACATGTTTTCTATCTGCAAAGATTCGGAGAGTGAGCGCCAGGGAAGCAATTCAATCCTGGTGATTGACGAGAACCTTTGGACAATGCGCGCCACGGTGGTCGCGGATTATCCTGTTGAAATATGGCTGTGGCCAAGCCCTGAAGGTAAGGAAGGACAACTGGCTCCAACACCTCAAATGTAGCGCTGGCTGTTTAAAGTACCGGCAATGCGTACTAGAGGAGTGTGAGAGTGATATCCAATACCGCCCCATACCATAATACTCAGTGCAGGACCAGTGTCGCGGTGCATAACGCAGCTGTTCAGCATCCACTCTCCACGATGTCTCCAGACTCGAATCCGACCATCGTGGTGTTGCAGACAGATGCGTGACTCGCCAGTAAAGACAACTTCATTCCATTCTGCCGCCCACATCCTTCTTTCATTGTACCATTGGTGTCTGAGACAACTGTGGTTCTGCGTCAAGGTAGACCAAGCAATGGACGTCTTGCGGACAGACCACTCTGCTGTAAACGGCATTGAATGGTATGCGCAGACACTGAATGATGCGTTACAGACTCAATGTGCTGTGCTATAGTTTGTGATGTGACTGAGCGATCCGTCACTGCCATGCGCACAATTTGCCTGTCCTCACTTGGTGCACTGAGGTGGATGGGATTCACAACATCGGTCCGTTGTACCCTCCTGCATCCAACGGTCACATATCCGCATTACAGTTGCTTGGTTTCATGCAATACGACTACCGATTTCCCTGAAAGATAATCCACAATCTCGGTAGGCCACTATCCTTCCCTTTATCAACTCGATACTAGATCAAAGCTGATCACGTTTTCACGAGACATAACTGATCGCTTTTTTAAAACCACAAGAAAAACACAATTGCTGAACTTGAAATCGTCGAAATCTCCAAGCCTTAAATAGCGCTTTGTGGTGGCGCCACAGGTGCACGGGATGTGTATCTGCTGAAATTCTAATCATTTGCATATCTCACCTCCACTAATGCATGTTGTAAATTTCATATTATTTGCATGCTTCCTTCAGGGTGTTGCATTTACAGTTGTCAGCAGTGTATTTTTTTTCTTCTAAGGCATGAACATTTCAATCAATTATGGCAATAATTGATACTATTACAGTTTGTTAATAGTGTTATCTTTTTCAATTCCTACTATTAGCTCACATTCTCTATTTATTTATCTTGGTGGAATTTTCAAATGTAAATAAAATACATTTTAAAGTGCTCAATTGAGCTGAAATTTTATATTCATGATTATTTTGGATACAATAATTTAATTACAATTAGTAAAAATTAATTGATTAAAATTAATTGTTTAAAGAATTACAAATACAGCCATGTTGGCATCATTTTTGGCGACTTGTGTCAAAACTTGAAAAGGTTTTCTTTCTCATGTTTTAAAGCATTCAGTTGAACTGAAATTTTATGTACATGATTGTTTTGGATGACAATACGATACTTTAATGACAATTCATAAGAATTAATTATTACTTAATGTTGCGATTCTGTCATATGTATATACATATTTATATTAATTATAACTATTTAATAAAAAGTAGCTAAAATAAAATTTTTTTTTGTTGATCTTAGAAAGAATTGATTTAAACTTTTTTTATATTACTTGTTTTTACAGGGTTTGTTATATTTTTGGTCCTGCTGTCACATATCCTGTTCATGACATCACCCCCACCTATTTAACTCCAATTGTCTTAAGCACGCTTCGTCAGGTGGACCACGTAGCTCACAATATTTTGCAAAGCAGTGGTTATATGAGTAGCATATCTCAGATGCCTATAGTTCTCATACCTATACATTTTGACAGAGATGTTGTGTCAAGAAATCCTTCTTGTCAAAGGTCTGCCGTAATCAGGACATTTATAACACATGATTTTATGACTGGAATTCCTGCAACACCCAATAAGGACCTGCCCTTAGAAGTGAGTGGAAGAAATTTGGTTTTTCATTGTAAATGTTTCAAATTTTTGGTTTCTCGAGGTTTATAAGAGTTGAATAAAAAGAACAGCTGTTATAAAAGTTATCTAATTAAAAGTTTATATTTCTAAAAATTCCAGATCAAATTTAAAAAATTTAAACATTTTTTTTTTTACCAAGATTTTAAAAAATAATTGAAAAAGATAAGAGAAAAAATGATACTCTTATATAAAAAAATTCAATATACTCTACTTGAGAGACTCTAATGATTTCAATACTAAACAGATTAAAGTAATTTAAATTTTGGAAACAATAAAGCAATGGATTCTGCACAATTACAAACATCACAGATTAAGGACTGCTTTATAAAAAAAGTGGGTTTAACTTGTTTCATGGCTAGCCAACCTTACACCTTTCTGTTTATAATACTGAAAGAAATTCTATGGACTATAATGGATAGAAGTTCTTAATCCATTATTAATGTAAAGGTTACATACCTAAAAGTGCTTAGATCATGCTTAAATCAAAGAACAGTAAACCAGTTATTGTCAAATTCAGTGATCTAAATACAAATTTAAAGTTTTAAAAAGAAATGTCAGTAGCATTATTAGTAAATATAAAAATTACTTTAGTAAAGGAAACTGAACCTAAAATTCATAATTGCATAATTTGATAATCAACCATAGATTTGGCTCTATCTGTTGCAATGCTGGAGCACTCCCCTAAAACCTCATATTTAGATGTGACGACATGTAGTGGGTTGAATTATGTCAATACCTTTGCTGGTTCCTCTCGGTTTTAATTCCATGAGTTCTTCATGAATTTTAAATTTTGTATTGTTCTCATAAGGACAAAGAGCTGGTTGGTGGCAGCTATCTGTACTCTTATCTAGAATTATAGAATAATTTTTCATTAGACACATTTTTCCCAAATGCCCTTGAGAGTATCTGAAACTTCATTGCCCTTATAAAATCCTGCCTGATGAGAGAAGGACAGTTTCAAAATTTTTGGCTTCTTATTATCTCTAAATAAAGATGCCATTTTTTTTTATCACAGATCTTTTAATGAGCTTATCATTCTTAGAAGACAGGCAAAAGTAGAATATCTCATAAGATGTTTAATCAATAGTTTGATGATTGCTGAAAGATTCCTCTATCTACTTAATTTCAGCTTCAAATTATTAAATGCACAATTTTTGGCACTTCCCAATATTGGTCGTATTTTGAATTATGCAAGCTAGTATGCTGTGTTTGCATACTCCTTTGAAACGCTCCAGGTTTGAGAACAGATAACGCTCCTTGTGTTTCTTCATTTTGTTTAAGAAAAAGTAACTTTTTTGCCATTTAGACTAAAATTGTTTCTTTTGAAACATTTCTTTAGTTCTGCCATTCCAGGTAGTACTGAATGAAAGGGAAAATCTCAGCGTGCTTTCCACAGATAACAGTCAAAAAGTTAATCTGTGTTATCAATTTGGGTGTTTGAGGAAAAATGGATTATAAGGTTCTTTTGTGTAATAGGAAGTTTTGCCAATGTCAGCATTTTTGTGTAAAGCTTCTCAGTATGTTTTTCAGTACAGTGAGAGGAAATAGTTTTAGCATTAATCACTTTGTCTTTAATTTTATTGAACATCAATGGGTTTGCACCATAATGACTGTTTTATACAAATGATTTATTGTTTGTAAGCAGTAAGAAGGGTATACATTTTTTATCCAGTAAGGCAGTGGTCTCCAAACTTTTTCAACTCACTGAACCCTTAGAACTTATTGAGTGTTTTCGGGGAATATATCTTAGAAGGAATATATCTTAAACTAATATTTTAAGTAGATCATGTTATAGGTACTTTATGTAAAGACAATTTTTAAATATTGTGTTAATAAAAAAATATGTTGTTAATTTTGCTATAATTTACTCAATAATATTTGATGGAAGGGCCACTTACCCATGCACTATGTTTAATTACTGGGATATGTGCTTGCATTTTTTTTGCCCAAGCTGCTAAAGTCTAGGTCTATTGAAATTTTCTGCAGTCACATTTCATTTGTCTTTATAGCCACTCATGTTGAGAAATATTTTTCTAAATGACATTAAAATGTTTATAGCCATGTGAGAAATCATATGTATCTTACATGATTTGTAACTTAAGATTTAGGAGCTGTTCTTGCTTAAATTTTGATTTTAATTTCGAATCTATTTATATGTCAATCGTTTGTTCCCTCTCCTTCATTATAGATGTTTTTTTCCACGAATGAAAAAGAAGGTGCATTTTCCAATAGAAAACTAATTAGTTTTGTGAAACATTGTACTTATGAACATAAAATTATTTTGTTGAACCCGGGATAGTAAACAATAGAATATTTACATTTGCTTCATATAAAGAAAAAATGTTTTAATACTCTCTTATTTCATTATAATAAAAATTAAAAGAAAAGTATTATAAAATATAAAGTTTTATATAAATGTAATTTTCAGTTCAATGACTGGGATGAGCTTTAAATACTTATAACTGTCCAAACTTCATAGAGAAAATGAATCCATTTTGATTATATACATATTTTTAATTTTCTTTTTGTGACTCTTGGAACCCTTTGGTATGCCTCATGGGAAGCCCAGGGTTCCATGGAACACAGTTTGAAGACCACTGCAGTAAGGAAAGCAAGTGTCAACAAGATGAACTGCAAGTTAGACCACAAGGAAGATAAAACTGCAGATTTTATTCAATGAATCCATGTAAAACATTTAACTTTTGTAGTACACCTATATTTCTTAGATGAATAAAATTGTAAATTATAATACATTTTTGTTTTACGGGCAAGTGTCACTATTAAATTTCACTAATTTAATATTTTTCATTACATAACATTATATTGAATTTTTCTTTTCCAGGTGATCCAAAAAATGGCAGATGAAATGTTAGTTATTCCAGGAATATCAAGAATCTTGTATGATTTAACTCCCAAACCTCCTGGAACCACAGAATGGGAATGAAAACTGCTCTAGAACTTTTTTTAATATAATTGTGTGGGCTTATCTTTAAGATTTCATGGGGAATAAAAATGTAAATAAAAAAGCCTTACTTTTAATACATAGTTAGTCAGTTGGGAAATTATTAAAGTAAAACCAAAATTTATTTTGAAATACATTATTCAAAGAAAAGTAAAAAATTTTTTTATTTCTAACTTTGTGTGTGTGTGTTAAGTTTACAAAATTACTTACCTTGGAAAGTTGCTGTAATGCAAGACTTCGTCTGTGTGATATCTTTCCTACCTTTCATTGTTCAAATGGTTCGTTAAATTGTTAATAATGTTAGTGATTTGAATTGTGTATGTTTCCATAATTTATTTTAATGGTTTCAAAGAACTGGAAATTGACGTATTAGTTTTTGTGTGAAAGTTTGCAGCAACAATAGTAAAGCATAGAAGATTAAAACAACCAAGTACGTATGTCAAAACTGAAATCAATCAGCAATACAGATATTCATTACACAAAAGAATATTGCTATGTTCTTGTAATTATTAAAAATAACAGTATCACAATTTAAAAAGATATTTGATAATTCCTTAAATGAAATTAGTATTAACATGTATTTTATGGTCTTGTCCTGTGTGTGTTCTCTGTTGCACCATGTGAACAATGGAAGACTGGAATTGCTTATTTATTGCCTTTTCAAGAGATAATCTTAGATCAGAAGATTTCAGTGAAGAATCTTCTGCTAGGTTGTTACTTTTCCTGTTTTAAGATGTTAATAATACTGAAATGAGATGATAAACATTTTACATACTGTGCAAATGTTTATATCTGTGCAGACTTTTTCACAATGTAAATACAGTGATAATCTAAAAGATTCAGAAGATGGACTGTGCAGCAAACCTTTTGTTAAAATAATAAAAAACAGTTTGCTAAAGATTGTTTCTTTATTTCATACCATATTGAATCTATACTATTAAAATTCGTAGGTAAACATATGTGTATGCATATGTGTGTTTGTCTATCTTCTCACGAACCGCGCGACGCAGAAACTCGCCGAAGGTACCAAAAGATCGGGAATGATCCGAGGAAGACGTTTTGACCATTTATATTCCGATATTGCAATTAGTTAAAAAAGATATTAATTAAAAACCTTAAAACACTTAATTGTTTTACCCCTGTTGGCTTTTTATTCCGCCGAGTGGCTTTTCGGATTGAGCTTAAAGAAGTTCCAATTTTTTCCACGTTTTTGAAACAGCCATCTAATTTTCTATCAAACTCAGGCAAAAACTAATTACAGAATCGGAAAGATAGTTTATTTCGCCACAATTCGTTATAATTTTTTTTTTTACAAAATATTAATATTTGTATTTTTTACGATTTTTTTTAAATGAGTCAAAATCGATGCGTTTTTATGAAAATGATTTCTAAATCGTTCCGTATGAATTTTTTTCGTGTTAATGAATTGATATTCTACACTAAAAAGTTCATGCTTTTCTCTTTTAGAATCAGCCATTTAAAAATAAATACCTAAAACTTTTTTTTACGATTTTTCAAAAAATACTCAGAATTTTTAAATAAACATTTAATAACTTCGTCATTTATAAAGATAATTGCACGAAACTTTTTCAGTCTGTAGTACAATATTTTCAGTGATCTGTGCGAAGATTAAAAAAATTGCTTAAAAATTACGGATTTTAAAAATTTTTATGTTTTGTCTAATACACGCTTTTTACGAGAATCTATTTAAAAAATATTTTTCTTGCATATTTTAGTTTAAAAATTATCGTTGTTGGAATTGATGTGTGGAATTTGGAAACCAACTTAAAAATTAAGCCCACAAAAATAATAAAAACTTTAAAAAAAGAAACATTTGCAAGGTTTAGAGTGCTGTGTGCATGTGCGAGATGAATCAGGGAAGGTCATTATTGTTCGCGGTTCCATTTAGAAATGAGACGGGAAAAGGAGGGTAGTTTTGAGTGATGAATGATTAGGGGAATTTTTCCCTGTTTTATAGTATCTCAATGGCTTAAGTTATTTGCTATGTATAGTAATATTTCATTCATTACAGATAAATGTTTTAAAGTGCAAGCTTTTTCTTTTTTATAACTGATAGTTTTCTTCATGATGAAAAGAATGATTTATTATAGAACAGTGGAGTAAAAAAACCTTAAAAATAAAATTCTGAAATATTTTTTATCACATAGCATTTTCTATTTTAATTATTTTATACAGTGAAAGAGTAAATAAATTTCCAGGATTTTTACCTTTTTCTTATATATATTTATCTAACATTCAAAAACAACCCAAAAAAGAAATGAATATCGTTTCAATAAACAACGGTGAGAATTTTTGTATTCATTTAATTACAGAATCGGAAAAATCATTTATTTCCACAATACTTGGATATTTTATGATTTTTTCTGAAATGAATAAATATCGATGCGTTTAAATGAAAATAATTTTTAAAAGTTCATACTTTGATTTTTTAGAATCAGTGATATAAAAAATAAAAAGCCAAAAACTTTTTTTCACGAATTTTTAAATAAATATTTAATAACTTCATTTATAAAGATAATTGCATGAAACTTTTCCCTAGTGTTGAGCATTTCAAAAAATGGTCACAATTTTAATTCAACATTTAATATAGTTGTGGAATTTTGTAATTTTAAATTTCTACTTTTCTTTTTTAAACAAACAAAACTATTTTTAAAAAGGTACATTTTTGTTTCCAGAGGCTAAAAAATTGCAAAGTGAGTGAATATTAAAGTCACACTGTTCCATCTATATTCGAGAGCTTTTGAACCATGGTCAAGTGACACCTGAGCTGGCACTCATCTCTCCTAACTACCACACCAACGCTAGGACGTTTGAGCTCAACAGATAAAAAATGTATCGCTCTTCAGCGGTATCCAAAATTGTAAAAGGGCAGTAATAAATAATTGTGGTTAACCACCACGAGAATTCTAGATTTTGAGTGCTTACAGAGCATTTGCAGAAAAATTAAATTCAGCAACCTTACTCCCCCCCCTCCTTTTATGCAACTGAGATGGATATCAATAAACGAGATTATTTCTTTTACTGCCATTTTTTAAGCAAATAGTATGTCACAAAGCAAAACAGGAATTTTAGTATTTGGATTAAATTTCCAATGTTATCTTGGTCTTAAAGCATTTTTTCCCTCCTCCCCAATTTATCCTCATGTTGCAGCCCGTGTGAAATAACTAACATGTATTGCTGCCCAGCAGAAAAAAAGGTTGAGTACCCTTGACTTAAACCAATGTTAAATTCTAAACATTACTTCAGTGTAACTTATATTTATATAGTGCTGTTCCTTCTAGAAGAATGAAACAAATTTTATTTACACGTTTTCTGAATGAATCTGTATATTTCGTCCTGAATAAGAATTTTTTTAATTCCTACTTATTGGCATTTGAAAAGTAGTAACCGATTATTGGGCAATAGATCTAGCCATATTAATTTTAAATCTTTTTCTCTAGTATATTAATGTTTAAACATTAATTTAAGCTACTGCATCTCTAGGAATTAAACTTTTTCCCATACTCAGTCACAATAGAAAATTATCAAAAAACTGCATGTTTCGTAGTTTGAGCAAATAAATTCTTTACGAAAACAATTCAAACAATTTCATAATAATTTATTTTTCAAACACATACAAATAGGAAATGTTTAAACAAAAAAAAAAAGTTTTCTCTACAACATTTAATTAAAATACATCATTTCATAAAATCTTAACAAGTAGGGTACACTTTTTTGAAATTAATATTAATACATAAAAATTTTATTTCAATTTCTAAATAATCTGAAATATAAATCAAAACAATAAGACAAATTTTAAAAATACAAATAAAAACCTAATTTGCAGTAAATATTCAAGATGATTCGTATTTTGTTTTATAACTACAAAAAAAAAATGAACAAGGAACAATAAAAACTTTCATAGTCATAAAAGAATTTTTAAAAACACATTTATATAAGACTCTACAAACGGCAACAAATAATAAACACAATTTTATTCACAAGATTAGATTGTGCAACATTTAACACTTAGAAGATTTGGTGCAAGAGAGTGGTCGATCCATCTCTCCAGGTTGGGTCATCTGCAATTTGAGCTCGGCAAATAGGACACGTGCGTTCACGGTCAAACCACAAGGCTACACATTCTTCACAGAAAATATGCTAGAATAAGAAATTTGTTTTTGAAAGGTTTGAATAATATGGGTTATTTTGAAAATTTGCCACTTTTAGTTTGCAATGCTAAAAATTTTTAAGCCACTTTACTGGGTATTTCATAAAGTCAGTATATATTCATACAAAAATTATTAATGTCTGCTATATATATAAAAGTCCTAGCATTAAGTGTGTTCAATTGTTTTAAAAAACATTCATGTAACTCACTTTTTGATTTTAAAAAAAGGACAAAACTTCTAAAATTGAAGTACAATTATCTTTATGGTCCCATAGCCTCCTTCCAAAAAAGATTTTTGTAAAACCCATTTTTAGTGGATCATTACAAAACAAAATAACTATGTTTGGTGAAATTTTTTAATCATCAAGCCACAAAACCCCCTTTGAGAGTCAATTTCTGTAAGTCCCGTTCTTCGTAGATTTCAATTCAACAAAAGAAACGTATGTCAAATTTCATTATTGTAGAAAAAGAAAGAAAATTTTTTTATCAATATGCCTCAGTATAACTCCCAACATAGGAGATCTCTGAAAAATCTGTTAGAGGATTTTTGTTCAACAAAAGAAACTTGCTTACCAAATTTCAAGTATGTGGATCCATCAGTTTAAAAACAGGAATTTTTATCTATTGCATCCTCTTTAATTCCTCAAAACCCCTTGTAGTGGACCTCTACTCCAAGAAAGGAATATACCTGCCAAATTCCAGGTCTAATAGTTCACACACAAAGACAGGAAAATTTATAGTACCCCTTAATCCTCTTGCTGCATAATGTTTTTATCAAAATGGTTAAAAAATTGCATATAAAATTATTTTTTAAAAGGTTTTTTTTTCAACACAGAATGAGATCATAAAAACATAAACGGGAAACAAGTGCAGGTTGCACAGCTATATAGTCTGAATAAATGCATCCCTGTGGAAATCACAGGTTGCACAAATTTTGCTACTTCTATGTGTCGCCCGTGGAAATAGCTGGATATGCAAAAACGAGGGTTAAACCTTTGCAGCACCCCTTTCAAGTTGATTTTTGTATAACCTCTTTTGTAGCGGATCTCTACTCCATGAAAGGAACGTGCTTACCGGATTTCAATGTTGGTCTAATGGTTCAAAACCAGGAGTATTTATCTATAATGCTCCTTGAGACTTCTCAATGCCCCTTTGGGTCGGTTTTGCTAAATTCATTCTTAGCCGATCTACTCCATGAAAGGAACATCCCTACCAAATTTCAAGTCTGTAAGTCTAATAGTTACGGAGATACCATCATGAGTGAGTGAATGAGTTGCTTTTCTCCTTTATATAATATAGATGACAAGTATTTAAAATAGTTGGGAAGGGAAGTATTCATACATAGCCAGAAATTTTGTTAACTTAATTGAATGAAAGTTACAATTTAAAAAATTTTAATGTACTCTTTGCAAAGAGAAGACTTGGGAAATATCTATCAATACCACAAAATTCTTAATTTTAAATAAATTTAAACTTCTAAAATACTATTTTTCTACAAATAAAGCAAAACATATATGGGTAAATTCTTAAATAGTTTTGCATTTAAATAAATAATACAGAGGCAAATATTAAAATAAGTACTTCTCAGATAATATACATAAAATTTAGAAGCTTGTGAGTATTAGGTTTTAAAAAATTAGATTACAGATTTATGATAGCAATCTAATTTTTAATATGGAATTTAATTTTTCAACAACATTATTTACAATATAATAAAAATGTTTATATAGAATGAAATAAAATATAACACTACTTTTCCCATTAGTTCATTTGTAGAAAATGAAGGAAAAAATGTAAATGTATAAATATAATTATTTGCTAATTACTGTTACATTGTACTAAATTTAGAGTAATTCCAAATGATTTTAAAAAGCATCTTGATTATAAACTACAAGTCAAGTAACCTACTTAAAAACAGGTTATGGAACTATTATGTAATTGATTGCTTACTTTACACTGAAGCATGGAAGGGGACTTGTAATCATCTTGACAAATAGGGCATGCATCACCTGCTTCTTTTATCTGATTAGTTGAAGGAGTAACACCATAAGTCTACAAATGAAAGCAAAAAGAAAGTAATTGTCAATAGAGGGGAAATGAGTTAGAATTTTACTTGCAGTAATTTTTTTTTATAAAAAGCTGTTTTCATACATCCATTTTTGAAACTTTTTATGCTTTATGTTATTTTTAAGTGACACATTTAGAATATTTACAAATATTTTCCTTTAGATAATATGGGGAAAAAAATCTCAAATCTGAAAAAATCATGCTTACTTTGCTTTGAATAACTTTAATCAGAGTCTTTTTCCACAGTTTGGCTTTCTTGAAAATACTTTTGACCTACAGAAACATTTTAAAAATTAAATACCACTAAAATAGTTACATATACAAATGTAACATATATCATAAAAATAACATTCATTCTGTATAGCATTTTTCAATTTTGATAACCTACTTTTCTAAAACATAATACTTTTTACATATAAAACAGAAAGCTAAAAATTTTAACCTTTAATCACAGTATATTTGAATATATATATATATATATATATATATAAAGAATTTTTTTCTTCATCTCATGAAGTTGGATGCTCACAACTGTTTAATTTTCTAAAAAACTATTGAAAAAGCAGAAAAATAAGAATATGATGCATGTGGATCATGTCATGTTAAAGTGACCATTTATCTTCCAATTTTCTTATAATTTCTTGTATTCTATGCAAGCTTAAATCTTAATACATTAATGATCTATCTGTTACCATTTAAGGGGACATGGTACGATTTAAGCAAACATTTTTAATTTAAGGATTTTTAAAATTTTTTTGGTTGCCTCCTATGTATGTATACTATGTTAAAGAGATTTTGAGCTCAAAATTTCATAAAAAGCTATCCATGTAATTTTTTAAGGAAAAAACTTCAAATTTGTGAAGTGATTTTAAAATGCTACTCCTCCTACAAAAATTTACGTACTTGCTTGAAATTTGATTTACAAGTACATCAAACTATATAAATAAAAGTTGATATGGTTTTGCGTAACATGATTGGTATTCATTCAATTCTTTTATGAATGTTTATTGAAAATCCAAAATGTATAAATTCTAAGTTCAACTATTTTAAAAAATAAGTTTTGCTTTGATTCAAAAATGCATACCAACTTTTGTTACACGTACTATTAGCAATAGGTAAAAAAAAAAATTCAAAGCATTAGGCATAATAGAAAAAAAGCCTCAGCATTTTAAATGAAGACAAACTAGTTATTTTATCTTTCTGACATAAGTCAGTTTAAATTGATTTGCCATAGAGATGTGAATAAAAACGAACGTGAAAGCTATCATAATTCTAAGTTTTGAGCTTTCAAATTTTGTGAGGTTATAGAAAAGTATATATAGAATAATTTAGGCTAAAAAAATTAAATTTGATTTTTTGACCGATTTTGGTGAATTGAATCGTACTGTGTCCCCTTAAGTTAGAAAAAACTGAAACTGCAGAAGAAAAAAGAAACACTTTTGATTTGGGTATGCAGTTTTAAAATTTTGAACAACAATATAAACAAAAGTTTTCAATAAAAAAGTCATATCAATTGCTTTCTTTTTCTAGGAAGGAAAAAGGTAATACTCTAAAATCAAGTGATTTAAAAGTTAATTCACATCTACCTCCAGAATTTCATGGGTGTCAATATGTTTATACATTAAACATTAATTATTTCATTTTATAATTGCATATAAAAACATGAGGCTATTAGTGACGACCCTCATAATTCTGAGCCACAATTGCAGGATGAGGACTACACCTAAGCTGGCATACCCTCTTAACTTCTACACCATGCCAATGAAAGGGCTTTGAGCCTCTCTCAAGTTAACATGCATCAACCCCTTTACATGGCATTTAATACTTTAAAATCAGTTTTGAAAATAATTTTATTAAATACATTAAAAAAATTGCTTTAAAAATTTTCTTATGAAATTAAATGAATTATTTCCCAACAAGGTATGAGAAAAGAAATGAAACTTAAAAGTGAAATATTAAATGCGTACAACAGTTGTTTAAAAAAAATATTCACAGACATGGGAGAACTTCATAATTTTTTTCAAACTGTAATGTAGCAATGTAACTATAATTAAAACTTGTAATATACACTATATTCAATCCCAAATAGTATGTAAAGACATGCTCACGCATTCTGCATTGGATATTGTGGTAAGCTGATATTTAGTCTTCTGTCTACCTTTGTGCTAGTCAGTTAGTCCTTACTTAGCCACTAGTGCTAATATTGTCAAAGCAGTGGGTTTAGTATTTTAATCTGGTGTGATTTTACCACTTATTTTTCAGATACATCTTATTTTATTCTTTAACCCTTTTATCTACTGCATTATGATTTACTGCAGTTTTTTTGATGCAATATTCTTTTTTAACCTCTACATTGAAAATTAAGAAATATACAAAAAAAAATACTCAACTTTGGGAAATTTAATCCATTAGAGCTAACTAATTAATTAAAGATATTCAACTATAAATTAATTATATACACTGTTTACTTAAAATAAATAATCAAATCATCTCCTAAGGTCTTCATTAACATATAAAAAAAATAAGACATTTAACTTTAGACATTAACTACTTTTTCAGAACAAAAATGACAATCTTCACAATCTGCCAAAATCACAATTTCTGCTATAAAACTATTCACCTTCTCCACTAAAATATTCATCTTAGAATCCATGCTGCCATATATCTTCGAAGAGTGGATTTAAAAGAATATTCCTGTTAAGTACCCTCAAAGTGTTCGTAAAAATTGTTATTCTATGTAACTTTAAAGAGAGTGGTACTTATAAGTATCCTCGATAGATAAAGGGTTAAACTTAGGAATAAAATACTAATTTTATTCCTATTTATCAGAATGAGGCTGCAACAAAAAAGATTATAACAAATTTAACATTTTGTGATAATCCATTTCACAAATCCAGTCACAAAACTATGGATGTGTGATTTTCCTCAAAAAATACACTTGAAGATGTGATAGTTGTAGAAAACAATTGTCAAAAAAGAAGAAACAAAAGAGAAATTAACTGACAAAAGGGAAATTGAACCAAGGTTTTAAGATGATTCATTATGACAGAATTTTTTTATTTGCATTTTGAGATTGATCGCATATTAAAAAACTGAATGTATAATTCAAATCATTGCAAAAGGAAATTTAAAAGGAGAATCTTTGAAGAATATTTATTAATGAAGATTTTAAAGAATAATTTAATTCATCTTAAATAAAGATGAATTAAACTCGGACATTCAAGATTATATAATGATAGTATACTCAAAGAAACATTTGCAGGAATAATATAGGAGTGAAAAATTTCTCACCTTAAATGTGATTTTTAAAACATATAACAGGAGTCATATATGAGTCAGCAAAAGTTGACTAATATTGCAGTTGACTCATTTTATACATTTAAAAAAATGAAATATTACTTATAATGAACGCTCTAGAAAAATATGTAAACTTAGAAATATTTGTAAATAACTCAAAAAAAAGCTGTAATTTGTAATTTCATGCACAAGTAATATTCTTTTATCTTCATATTATTTTGCTATATGGAAAAAAAAGGGGAGAAGAAGGGGGAAATTAATGATCTAATTAAAATTAATGTATTTAAGACATTGATTGAAACATAAAACAGGGCTTTAAATCTTTTAAATCATATTTCACTGCTAAAATGTCAATTTCTATGCAGAATAGGCATGTTACATAATTAAAAATATCTTTTTGTCCTTGTGATTCCATTAGGATCAAAGTCAAGATTATGTAGAAACAATTTATGAAAATACGGCAGAATTCTGTATGATATTTTAAAAAAATTTACTTTTGTAACTTTGTTAAAAAAACTTTAAAATTTTAATTTTGAACAGAATTTCTCATGCTGTACTTCATATTAAAGTCAGTGATTAAAGAACAACACCTTTATTTTTAAATATCTTAATTTTATACTGGTATATCAATATTTATATGTAGAACAATAGAGTTAAAAATTTAAACTTTTGGGTTTTTAAACTCTCATTCCATAAAAATAAAATGAAGCTAAGAAAAGAAACAAATATAAATTTGACATTTTTTCTTATACTTTAAATACATTTACAAAATGAAAATAGTGAAGTAAAAGTACCGTAAAATCCAGCTTATAATGCACACTTTTAATACAAAAAAAATAAGATCGTAATTTATGGGTGTGCATTATACGCCGGGTATAAAAACGATGTTTTAAAAATAAAAAAGTGATAAGCATAAAGAAAATTAGACTTCCACATATATCGAAATACTGCTTATTTTAAAGAAGTGACATACCTTATGAACCTCAAGAGTGGTAATTCTAGACTATGCTATTTTTCAAAAGCCTTCTGTGATTAATACCTTGAATAAATGCCTTAAAAGTATAAGAGCAATGCATAAGAACATTTCAAGTTTCTCTGTCAAAAAGAGGGTGCATATTATACGGCAATGTGCATTATACATCGGATTTTATTGTAATTGAGTCATTTGACATGGAAAGATCCACATGTTCCAATGCTCAAAATACTAAAAAATGTTTTGAGTAAAACTAAATTCAGCGGTGCAACAACCCATGGCAAGCCAAGGTCTACTGTGCCCATCTCAGTGTTTGTGACCTTGGGTGCTGACGTGCATTAGCAGATGTTTCGGTCAGGTGGTCAGCCTGACGCGTTTCTGAATTAACACTAAAATATTATTTTGATAACATATTTATCATCAAATACTTAACATGTTACAAATGTGTTCTAGAAATAATAACTTTAAAAGGATAATGAAAAGCAAAAATCCATATAATTTTAAACAATCTTTTCCTTTTTTAAGTAACAAAATATTTTAAATAAAATATGAAAAACCTCAGGGTTTAGTTCCCAAGCAAGCCTTGGTACTCATTTATCGACCCACTGAAGAAATTAAAGGCCAAGTCGACTTAGCCCATCCCAGGGTTTAAACCCCAGACCTGTGACGTGGAAGCACATATATAGTCATAACTATACACAAATTAGATACTAAATTACTTATAAGATTTAAAAGACAAAAATAATTTTAGGGCATTCATTCAAAGCCAAATGAATTTTAACTTCAAGAGAAAAAATAAAACACCAAAATGTACACATATTTAAGATAACAGTAAAACATGTACATACAAACAATCAATAAGATACCAATGTTTGGTTAAGGGATAAATAAGAAAGAGTTATGTATTATTGTAAAATTATTTACAATATTCCCCACTCCAACCAAAATAAGTAGACAGTGTTCCTGTCCCTAAATACAGGTAAAAGTTATAATAAATGTTTTAGATCACAAAACAAATAAAATTTCATGTGAGGGAGAGAAATAGAGTATAATATCTAGCTTAATAAGGTCAATAATATATAACATATGACTGGATATTAGTATAAATTGAGGAATTATTAAAATGTTGAAAAAATAACCAACCTTAAATATTAAATATGCAGCTGACAATATAACACCAAAAACTTTGCTTGGTCCAGAATAAGATTCAGAGAAAAAATATAGCCAATGTTGCATTGGTATGATGGTGCGATACAACTGAGAGGAGCGCTCGATGAATAAATAATATTTTCCCTAAAAAAGTTATTAAAAAAATATATTTGTTTTAAAAAGAAAAGGAATAAATAAAAAAAAAATAACTAAAGGATATCTGAACAATATTTGCTTACTTTTTTTGGACAAGCAATCATTTTTGAAGGTAACGCAACAACAAATAGCTTTACTAGAATAGTAATCAAACGCAATACAAAATCAGTGACAGATACAATCCATAATACTTCCCAAAATTCTATTGGAGCTGAGTATGGTGGTATAAATACCAACCTAAAATATAAATATATAATTTTCATATGAAAAAAAACAACTAATTCAATCCAACATAACTTTAAAAAATTTTAATACATTACATACTTTATTAGAACTTTCTTTTATTCTTCTTCTCTTTGACATTCTTAAAACTAAATTTCACTAAATAAAGCCCAAGGGGAAAAAAATAAGACACAACTTAACGATTAAACTCCATTAAAAAAAGGAGAGGGAGATTATTGCCCATAGGGCCTGTTTCTAAAGTTTTGTCTTGAAAAATGGAAAATTCCCCGCCCCCCTCTCTTTACATATATATATTATTTTAAGTCTTAAAAATTCAAGTAATTCGAAGTTAAGGACATAATTATTTGTTATTATTTCAAATGAGAGAAATGAAGGAGAAGGAATCGTCTATTTAAACAGGTCAATTTCTTCGAAAAAGTCTACTAACAGTGGGGATCACAAGCATTTGTTTAAACTTATTGAAACTACACTCATGACTAAAAAATCAAACAACTCTTATGGCTCTCTATTTACCAAAACCGCTTATTATCCTTGTCCCCTTTTGGTTAGCTGAAACTGGACATCGTAAAAGTGAAAGGAATGTCCGTTGTGACCTCACTCTGGGATGGGGAAAGTTACTAGTAAAAGATGTGTAAACATTAAAATTCATGCTTTAACATAGACTCCTGAATCGAACCCTTCAAGTTTAAACATTAAAGAAAACTGTCATTAACTATACAGAGTAAAAACATAAAAAAATAAGATACTTTAAATTAAATACCAAATTCATACCCAATAATATTTCAGAAAATATATCAAATTTTTTGTAACAAAAAATAAATATATATTTTTCAAATTTGATCCAAATGGGGACTTTAAAATTTGTCTCCCAGGGCAAGGGTCTGTTTTGTCCAGCCCTAGAGCCGCCCCTGCCCATAGTAATAAGTAAAAAATGAATATAAACTATATTTATGAGGTTAGTCCTTTAACTAAATGGTACCAAAATGCTTTGAAAGTTTGATATTATGCAAATCCTATTATGTATTAACCCCATGTCATCTGCAAATTTATATGCTTAAAGTAATCAAAAATTGAAAAATATAGTCACAAGACTGATTAAGGATACAAAATGAAATAGGTTGTTACACAAAAAAATCATGGCAGTTTATCACCAACCAGCAGTAAATTTTTTTTTTTTGGATAAATTATTGACATGGGTTTAATTTATAAGAATCAAATGTTCTATCACATCACAAAAAAGAAAATTAAAATCAGATTTCTAAAATTAAATGTGCCACTCATAGATTAAAATAATTTATTATTTTAAATGCCATTTTTTATAAATCTATTCAAAAAATAATTTTATTAATATTTTTTTCATTATAAATCTCTGAATAATTCATTGATAATGCATTAGACATCCATCATTTTATGTGAAGATAAAATAGTGACTTAAGTAAACTTTGTTATCTTTTATCGTAAAATGAGAGGTGAAAAAACACCTGTCATAATTCACATATGAATATAAAACCACATTCTTTTTATTACATATGAGTAATATACTATATCAAAAGTTGAATTTTAAAAATATAAGAACAAGAACAATTTAATTTAAAGGTTAAACTTAAATATATATATATGATTGAGTGAGTGAATACTAACGTCACACTGTTCAGTTACACGAGGGCTTTATATATATAAATATATATAAGCATATGAAAACAAAACTAAAAATTTCAAAAGCATTTTTCTCTTTTTTGTATTTTATTAGGTAAAATTCAAGAATAAGTAATTCAAACAT
Organism: Trichonephila inaurata madagascariensis; assembly: GCA_019973955.1. Taxonomy (NCBI): domain Eukaryota; kingdom Metazoa; phylum Arthropoda; class Arachnida; order Araneae; family Nephilidae; genus Trichonephila; species Trichonephila inaurata. The sequence continues at coordinate 45,535 of BMAV01007145.1, forward strand.
CAAAAATGTGATCCACAAATAAAATTACTATAATACATAACGATAAATTAAAAAAAATTAAAAATCACACACCATTTAATTATGTATATCTTTATATTTAACAATATTTCAAACAATACAAAGATAAAAAAGCTTCAGAATTCTGATTTCATACTTGAAACTTCAATAAAAACATTTTCAAAAATAAAAAAAATTATAAACAATAATAATTCTATAATGTATTAAGACTGTTTTAGATACTTAAAAGAATTATATAGAAAGTTATAAAAAAGGAACTCTCTATTCACAGGAATTTAGTAAATTGCACTTTTGTCCAGTAGGAAGCAACAAAAGAATTTAAATATATATTTAAAAAAGAAACGATAAAAACAGAACGAACAGCAAGATTTTTTATTATTTTATGTGAGCTAAATATACTTACTTATAATTTTAATTCATTTGCAAGATTAAGTTTGTGCAAATAATAAGATTTGCAAAAATAATAAAAATTCTATTTCTTTAAACAAAAATAAATGGAATGCCCATTTTTGTTCATATTATAAGACTGTTTCAAATTAAAAATATTTACTTACGCATAAGCTAAAGTGTAATCTGCAAGGACTGAGTAAATAACCCATATTGAACTAGCAAGATTTACACAAACTAGAAACAAATGCTTCAAACGGCGTTTACCCTAAAAAAAATACATTCCCAAATTATAGAAATTAAATTTTTTAAAGCATAAATGCAACAAATAATTTTTGAATAATATAAGATTTAAATTTACCTGTTTTGCAACTTCTCTCTTAATGACTGCATTGGCATGACAAAAATTAATGAAAAGACCTATATTCACCAATATTCCTATAAATAGAAAGAAAAACATTCATGTTTGAAGGTAGATAAAGCAAAGCCTTAAGAAACTACAAAAAGAGAAACTAGATATATTTAATGTCTATATATACATATATAATTCTGAACATTAAATGTTTAAAAGTAATTTTTATTTTAATTTTAAACAAATTTGTAAAATGTCATTTAAAAGACAAAAGAATTAGATTAGCAATTTGTTGCAACTAAACAATAAAAATATTTCACATAAAAATAATTATGCACAAGCAATAATACTTTTACTACGTTTTATAATATATATTAGCTTTTTAAAAGTAAAGCTGTTTTTAAAATTTAAAAATGATACATGGAAATCAATTTCTCTAATAAAATTATATATGATATATAATAACAAGAGAAAATTTCTCAATAAAAATATAGCAGTCTAGTTCTCTTCCTCCCTTAGAAATAATCTTAACAATCATTAACCTAATCAGGTTTTATAGCCATAAGAACCATTAAAACTAAAATATTACATTATATGTCCAGATAAATTTTCAGAAAGAAGTCTCCATTTGAAATGAATATTGACACTTATATAGAACATTTAATGATTTATATATATATTATTACTATTAATATTTATAATCTATTGTTAATCTGAATAATCTTGATTTCTAGATTTTTTTAAGATTATATTTAAATCTATACATTCTTCTAAAAAAGCACAAAAGAGGGGAAAAAAAGAATTACAAAAAATAACTGATTAGACTATATAATGAAATGGTACTTGTGTCACCACAGCCAAATTTGCACAATACGAATCATGCCATTTTCCATCCAAACATCACTGAATTTTTTTTCACAAGTAAAACATGAAAGTAAGAATCTATATTTTCTTTTGCTGTTATATTACAGCATGATTCATGTAGCATAAATCTGACAGTGGTGATGTTACCAAGAAAAAATATATAATTTCAATTTATATTCTCTAAAAAATCTGAAATACTTACCAATTCTATGATCAAAAGCCAATTTCAGCAATAAAATAAGAATAAATGGAAGATATTTTTCTCCAAATGCAATAAGAGCCTGTAATTCAGGAGAATTTCTCAAAACTGAAGCTCCTTGTTCAGGATCACTGTTATTTACATCAATTGGTTCAGGATTAGGTTGAATTGCATTCACTGGAGGTCCATCATTATTTTCTACAGTGTCTGAATTAGGAGTATCAATAACAATCACAAAATTTTCTTGTGGTTCCACAACATAATTAGGAGAATTTCTTGGTTGTGTATTTATGGTTTCAGAATTTTCATACCAAGGTGTTGTTACTTGTGGATTTTGTGCTGCATGCACTGACGATGTGATTAGAGGGCTTAAGCCTTGTAAAACATAGTCATGAAGATCATGGATATGCTGAGTTGCTGTTGATGCAAACTGATGAGAATTCTCCTGAATTAGTTGCACAGACCATGGAAGACGAGATCTGTTTGACCTGTTCAATCTGTTATTTTCTGCCATCCTATGGAAAAAATATGCAAATTTAGAAGATAAATTGGTACTTACATGTTATCATAACCAGTTGGCGACATTATATGAAACAAAGCCCATAATTGCCAATTCAGCACATACAACATGTGAAATTGGGGCAGCCAATTTGGTGATGGTTGTGATTGTTGAAATAATACATGATAAATTTTTAAAAACACTACTATCATTTAATATAAAATGTCCTATTTGTTCCAATGCATAATTTTACCTTAGATAATTTTATTAAAAGTTTAAATTTTCTTAGATAAACAATCATTTTTACTTTAATGCTTTCCTTTCAATTCAATAACTTTTGAGGGAAATAAAAAGTGTTCACCATAACAAACTGTTAAGAAATCTTTTAATAATTTTCCAAATTAATTTCATTGAGTGTTTTATATTACATTCCGGGAAATCTAAGAGATTAGAATACACACTTGCACATAAATGAGGATGAACATGATTTTTTAAAAAGAAAAAACTGCACAAGACAGTAATAGAAATACTTCAAAATGTTTTTTCAAGCATATTTGTTATTAAAAATGTCACATTTTTTTTATTCAATGAATAATAATGAGAAATAACCAGTAAAAGAGGACTTCAAATTAAGTGCAGCACATTTTTATGCTTTGCAAGAGATATTGATTTAGTATAACATTAGAGTATACAATAACGATATACTTTAAAAAATTTCTACGATCATAACCATAATTGTGAGAGGTATAGTTTCGTTTTATTAAAAGTGCGACAAGATCGAGTCACAAACATTCCTTCGCACGCTATATTTATATACATTAAAATCTACTGTCCATGTCATAAAGGTTGATTACAAATAAGAAACATTCTATTGCATACTTGCATATTTTCTATGTTCGGAAACACACATTAAAACAGGGGTAAAATTTCTGAAATTAAAAACTATTAGCATTTTGTGGGAATTTATTAACTTGTTTCATTTGTATTTCTTTTCATTCCAGAATTAAGTTATTGAAAGTAGTTCTTACCTCTTCTCACAATATCTAGAAAACAGCTTCCATGCTTCACACTAACAACAAACCTTAAAATCCCAGGCCAATCCCAGGCACAGAGCGAGACGCAACAGCTTTCTTTGCGTTTGCAATCATGACGTCACTGCTGGTGAACTTAGTTTCCATTTAAACATGACAGGGATTCAATTTTAAGATGTGTAGCAATTATAACGAAAACGTAGGAATAACTTAAATCTATTCTATTTTCTCAATTTTCTTCTGAAACGCGTTAAGATGTCATTATTTTGGTAATGGAGTAATTGAATAAAAATTTTATATGCCAGTCTCATCACAAAAGAAAGGGAGAAAATATTATTATAATGAGATCAGTTTTGGTAAACACATGTAAAATTTACCGCAAAATGAAAGGGAAAAAAAAGCACTTCATTCACTACCTAAATGACCCATGCAAGAGTAGCATCTGCAAAAAAAGTGTGTAGTAGAAGTCTACTGCTCTTTTTGCAAGTGCTATAGATATCTCATTCTGTCGGAATAAAGAATGCGAAAATATAAAATTTATCAAACTCGGGGTTTAAGAGATTTATTATCGAAGATAAGAGGGAGTTAGATGTCGACAGTGCTCGTATTAAAATTTATTGATTTATTTCACAACTTTCTACAGTCAATGGAAAACGAAACTGAAAAACAGTAACGAGCGTATTTAAAGGATAGGCGAAATTCTTATGCGATATGGATCGTAGTGAGCAAAAGTAAGTAGTTCCCTCTCTAAAGAAAAACTAACTAGTTTGTAGGGGGGAGGGAGTCTTAATTTTCATCTTTTTTTTAAAGTAAATACTCCTTTCACCTTTTATTTACATACTTTGTTTTAATTTTGTTGTGTAACGCACTCTATATTTCCCAGAATGAAATATAGATGTGTCCACGCTTTGAACACACGAGTATCGGTAGAGTGAACTGGGAGCTCACTGTTTGTAAAATCAGAGAGAGCCCATTTCCCAACCAGTTAGGATCTCCCACCTCGCCGTCCAATCCTGGACTGTATTTAACTAAAATTTACTGTAAGTTGTTTCTTTAAAAAATCGTTAAAAAAAAAGTTTTTGATATTTAATTTTGCCAAATCTGGCGATTTTCGATATTTATAGGCGCACCTTCTTTTCTATGTAACCTTTCATCAACGTAACGGGACTGAAAGTTAATGCCTTCAAACTTAACACATCGATTGACGAACAACGGTAATTTTTAAACAAAAAATGAAATAAAAATAATGCTAAAATATTTCTCTCAAAAAGATGCAGCTTCAACCGTGGAAACTACCGTTTAGAAAGAAGCGCGTTAAACAACCACGCTACTCGTCTTTCGGGGAAAAGCAGTGAAAAGACCTTTAAAATAAAAGAAAGAGATATTCAATTTCGCATTGCGTTATTTGTTTAAGTTAAAAAATTTTTTCGGGCTTCATTTTTAAGTTAATGCCTTCAAGTTTCATATATCGATTGCAAACAACAGTAATTTTTAAACAAAAAAATGTAACAAATAATTCTTAAATATTTCTAGCTAAAAAGGAAAAAAAAACGAAAAACACAACTTTTTTTTAAAAAAAAACCCCTAATTTTTAAGTAATTTTTTCAATCTTTGTAAAGATTACGGATAATATTGTTCTACACAAGGATAAAAAAGTTTTGTGAGATTATTTTAATAAATAAAGAAGTTATTAAGTATTTAAATAAAATTGTAAGTATTTTTTGAAAAATTGTAAAAAAAAAAAAAAATTATATTCAATTTTACCAAATCTGCTAATTTTCAATGTAGAGGGCTGAGTGGAAAAAGAGTTTTCTGGCGCAAAACAGGTTTTGCCGCCAAACTCAGAGCTATTGTAAAATTATTTTTTTAAAGTTTTAATTTGTTTTGGGGCTTCATTTTTAAGATAATGCCTTCAAACTTCATATATCGATTGAAAACAACGGTAATTTTTAAACAAAAAATGTAACAAAAACAATGCTTAAATATTTCTCGCAAAAAGGGAAAATAACGAAAAACCCATTTTTTTTAAAAAAAAAAAACAACGTAATTTTTAAGATATTTTATCAATCTTTGTAGAGATTACGTATAATATTGTTCTACACACGGAAAAAAGTTTCGTGAGATTATTTTTATAAATAAAGAAGTTATTAAGTATTTAAATAAAATTTTGAGTATTTAAACTCTTTTTGGCATTTAATTTTTTAAATGACTGAAATGGAAATAACTCTGATTGAGTCTTGTTTTTGTACTTGTGGAAGAAGCTGAAGCAAGGTATCCTAAGGTATATGATTATTCAACACTAACAATTCCGTCAATGAGTATAATAATAAAATATATATTGTATGCATATGCGGACAGAATAATTTCAACTGTAAAAGATGTATATATTGGTTTTACTTCAAAAGAACAAGAAACTTTCGTACGTCAAAAATTTCATATGTCATTAATTGATACAAATGGATTACCTTATCAAACAGTTTATGTGAATAATATTTATTACATGATTACCACAAATATTGATGTGACAGATGGATTGGCAAGTGCTGCAGTTGGAAAGCTAGTTCCTGTAGAAACAAATGATGAAGGATTAGTTAAGACAATATGGCTTGAGTTTCCAGATTTACCTTGGGAAATTAGCGCAAAGACAATTTCCTTATCTCTACAAAATAACAGAATAATATTGACGACAAAATCAAATACTACGATTGATGCAGTGTTTTCGAGATTCTTAAACGATATTGAGTGAAAAACCTGACATTTCTTATTTTAGTTACCACAAGCCTTTGATAACAAAAGTATGTACTGAAACACCTATAAGCATAATGTAAATAGCCTAATAATAATGATACTTTTCTATAAATGTATACAATAAATTTTTTTAGTATTATGTATTAAAAATGAAAATTTTGCTTATACTTATACCTTTTCCATCCTAATTATTTTTTTTAAATACAGTTTGAAATATTAATGATAATAATAATACTTGTTAATTCTATATAGGATTACTTTAAAATAAAACTGTATTGCATAATTATATACAATTCAATGCATATAAGCCGAAGAAGTTAATCTTCTACCGCGTGTTCACACTGATACACGCACAATTTTTTTAAATTTCCACTATTTAGACTTACATGAAAAATGTGCTTTTTGTGTAAAAATCCCTAATAATAAGCCAAAAAGTAACCTTTTTTTTTTATCTTTTCATAGTTTTTTTGTTGGAGAATATGGAAGTGGCCAGGGTAGCTCTTCGGCTTAGACACTCTAGCATATGCCTAGGACTCAAGAGATTTGGGAGCGTACAAAATTAAAACCACAGCGAATGTACCATTGCCTAGCGAGTCATGAGAGAAGTATTCTGCCCTCAAATGAGTAAAGACTGAAATGAGATTTACTATGGAAAATGAAAAACTTAAGGGGACATAGTACCTTTCGAAACCAAAAATTGTACATTTCGACATACTTTTTCGAATCAGCATAAATCAATGATTTTTCCATATTCTAATGGAAGTTTTTTACAATTTGTACAAAAAAGTTCAAAGTTTAAAATACTTAGTCAATTTTTGCTTTTAAATTGATAAAAATTTTTAACAACACAGAATATGCACACAAAAATTAAAAACAAACAAACTTACCTTCTGTTACCCGCAAGATAACTTTTGAAAGATGTACAGTAGAATCTTCATTTATATACCAAATTAAAGCTAAATAATGCCTTTATTCTGTAAACCTCAAATTTTAAATTTCTACCCCATTTAAAAAAATTTAAAAATTTAGAAGTCATAAAATTTATAATAAGTAATTTTTTCCATCTATCATGCTATAAAATAAAATCTATTCATTCCATTAACAAATGTGAGAGAGGTTCACAGAATAAAAAACAACAAGTACAATACCCATATAAAATTTTAGAACTCTACAATCAAAAAACTTTTTTAATCTTGCGGGAAAGTGTGAAAAATAGAAACTGAGAAAATCACGTTTAAACAATGCCAGTTCGATGTTACTATGCACTGAAAATCGATTACAATATTAATGATTTTGCAGTAATCAAAGCTCGAAGTAAACCTTTGTTGTACTAATAGAATGACAATGACTCAATAAAGAATAAGGATGGTACTATCTAAAAGTAAAAGATAGCAAAGCGATGAAAAAGAACCTAAGTAAATACAATATTGTAATTGTAAGCGATTTTATTAATTTACTGTACTAATTAAAAAAATTGTGAGTGGATGGTGCATTATGCCGTAAAGTAAGAAATGAACAAGAGTGGCCAAACCAACCTACTATCCTTTTCTTACAGCTGTCGATTGCCAGTACAGGACATGGCAGGTTCATAAGTGTTGGATAATGGGAAGACTTTCCAAAGAGCAAAAGCAAAGAAAGGGAAAATAGTAATAGAATTGAGGGAGAATACCCCCTGAACCGAAACTGGCAAAGTAAGAACCGAAGGAGGGTGAAGGAGGAAGGTTCGTTCTGGGTACCTTCCGTTCCAAACGCGAGTACTTAACCCATCATGCCAAAACGATCGTCTTCGCGTGATGTTGGTACTAGTTCATATAGATATCACACCGCCACATACTCCCCTGCCAGTGTTTCGGCGGATAGGCGAACAAACGATACCATATTCGTGGAGAGCATGTAAACAGTTGCGTCACTTGGTGGGTTGCGTCATTCGTGCGAGACGGCTTGAGAATTGCGTCATTTGTGTGACGGTTTGATTGCGTCATTTGTGTGAGACGACTTTGAGAAGTAACGGCTTATTTGCGTCAATGTTTGACGGCTTAGTTCCTTTTGCGGTGGATAGATGGCGCCACGACTGCGGAGCGTGAAGGGTGTGGTTCCTTGGCACAGCCAGGATCACCAATGAAGGAAGAAAGGTTCGTTCTGAGTACCTTCCGTTCCAAACGCGAGTACTTAACCCATCGTCTTCGCGTGATGTTGGTACTAGTTCATATAGATATCACACCGCCACAGAGGGGGTGCTCTGGAAAGAGTGTATGTGGGGGGTGTAATAATTTAAAGTGCCAAGGGTGACGGGGAGGTTAAAAACGGTTCTGGAAGTGGCACGCATAAATCTTTTTTTGAGATAGTGGCACTCTTCTTAAAAAAGTTGGTCACTCTTGCTCTAGGCCAGTGGTTCCCAAACTTGTTCACTTCATAGAACCCCTAGAACTTGAAGGTTCTTTCGTGGAACCCCTAGAATTAGAAAGTGCTTTTGTGGAACCCCATTCCATACACATACTTCGAAGAATATATCTCAAAATAATATTTAAAGTAGATCAGCAAGTTATGGGCATTTTATGTAAAAACAATAAAAAAAGTATTGCATTTATTATTGAAAAAATTCTAATATAATTTTTTAATATTAAGTTTACTCATCAATAATATTAATTTGTAATTCATGTGCCACTTATTCATGCATTATATTTAGTAACTGAGATATGTGCTTGCTAGTCTAGGTCTATTGAGATTAAATGCAATCACATTAATGTTCTGAGTTTTAATTTGCTTTTATACCTTGTTCTAGTAGCGACTTACGTTGGGAAATATATTTCACTTAAACACAATGTTCTGAATGGCATTGAAATGTTTATAGCTGTTTGAGAAATCCCGTGTATTTTTCATGAATTTGCAACCTAAAATTTAGAAGCTGTTCTTGCTTAAATTTAGATTTTAACATCCATTCTGTTGATATGTTGTTCCCTTTCCTTCATTATTGGTGTAGTTTTCCACAAATGTAAAAATGTGCAATTTCTATTAGAAAACTATATAGTTTCGCAAGACATTGTGCTAAATTATCTCGTGGAACCCGAAATAGTAAACAATAGAATATACACATTCTAGTAGGAAGTATATATATATATATAAAGATAAAACTCGAGCGCACGCGTTTTAATATTCTGTTACTAAATTATAATAAAAGTTTAAAAGTGTTGCAAAATAAAGTTATAATACATAAATAAAATCTTCAGTTTTAATGAATAGGATAAGCTATAGATACTTGTAACTTACAAACTTCATGGAGAAAGTGAAACCCTCTTTTTCATACATATTTGTTTCCTCTCGAATTTTTCATTGTGACTTGTGGAACCCAGTTTGAAGACCATTGCTGTAACGCAACGTGGCAATATTTATCATTTTCACAAACTGTGCAAAGATGTTCAAATAACAAAATAGTGAGAAAATGTATATCTGCAAAAGCCCATAAAGTTTTTCTAACAGCTTGTGCAATGCATCTTTTTTAAAATGTGATTTATATTAAGTTAAATTTGTTATATCTCTATATATATAAATGAATGTTTGTAAAAATGACCTCGCTTCACTCGAATACCGCGTTCAACCGATCACTATAAAAATTGGCGTGTTTATATGTACTTTTGTGGAGTAGATTTTTGTGCTATCCTCTTTTTTTGCAGCTCCCCACCAGGTGGCGCTACAGCCTATCACCTTCTGCACCGTTCAATCAATCGCAAAGTTGCTGACGTGGTCACTAAAAATGATGCCAACTTGGCTCTATCGCCAATATTTCGCTATGTTTCCATTGAATCGCCATTATAATGTAAGGAACGGCGTTGCTTGCGAATATTACAATTTTAACATAAAATAAATACAACAGAAATTAATATTAAAGCACTACACATTTAGATATAAATTATTTACCCTATTTTAAGAGTTTATTACACAAAATTTGTTACAATGCGTAACTTTTGCGGAGATCAGCTTAGGAAGGTGTTTTCAAAAATCGACTCACAAAAGAGTAACGGGGCATTATATATATATATATATTTGTTCAGCTGAGATATGCTAAAAGCTTTTTTTTTTAAATTTGCAATTCACGTAAAATTAACTCATTAAAAACTTCTTTATCCTTAAATCTGTATTGTTTAATTTTTCAATTCACCCGTGCGAGGAACGGGTATACCAGCTCGTAACTTATAAGTTTGCAAAATCATATAATTTTAACTATGCAATGTATATAACGTATGTCAAAGCGATTTAAATAAATAAAAATAATAATAATAAAACTTATATAATTAGCAGGATTGTAAAGATTTTTGTTTTGAACAAATTGTGCATATTATTAGAATATATTTTTGAATTAAAAACATAAAATGTATCTAGAAACATGAAAATAAACATTAAAAGCGAAATAAAAAATTCAGCAAAAGAACATAAATATTTGAAAGGAATAAAGAAATACAAACAGACACAAATTAGAAATAGAGTTCAGCGAGTTAAAAAGCAATATCAGACTTAGGATCGAATAAATGGATTAAAACTAGTTTGATGGTACCAACCTTCCCCTTTTACTACTCGGTTGATCAATAAGGATAAATCTAAACAGAAAAAGAGAACATTGGAGCCGCATTGTGATGAACAAACAGAAAAAATAACGCATAAACGTAAACATAAAATTCTCGTTAGCAGTATACTTAAAGAGAGATTCCGTACAAAAAATGTTAAAACAGTTTTAGAAATTGCATTCACCAACCGTCATGCATGCTTGGCGACCGTTACTGGCGTGATTGGCTGACAACATTGGCAATAATTGATGGCAGCAAAGTGGTCTGCCAGCAGGGCCGGCTCTAACAGTTTTGTCGTCCCGGACAAAATGGAAAAATGCCGCCTCTCTCTCTCTCTATATATATACATATATATTATTTTAAGTCTTAAAAGATTTAAGACGATTCGAAATTAAGGACATAATTACTTGTTATTGTATCAAACGAGTGAAATGTAAGAGAAGGAATCGTCAATTTCAGCAGGCCAATTTCTTCCAAAAATAGTCTACTGATGGTGGGGATCACAAGCGTTTGTTTTAATTTATAGTAACTACATCTCTCTCTCTCACACACACACACAAATTCGATCCAAATGCCGCTCTTAACATTTGCCAGCCCGGGCAAGAGACCGGATTGTCCGGCCCTAGAGCCGCCCCTGCTGCCAGTGATCTGCTACACTACCAAAATCGGCATTTGCACTTGAGATTTTGGGCGTTATGTGTGATTTTACTTATAGAGAAAGGCAGACATGAATCTAATGTGCAGTACTGCGGGGGCGGCTCTAGGGCCGGACAAACCAGACTCCTGCCCGGGGAGGCAAATTTTAAGGGCGGCATTTGGATCAAACTTGAAAAAAATATATTTTTTGTTGTCAAAAAAGTTTGATATATTTTCTGAAATATTATTGGATGTGAATTTTGTATTTCATTTAACGCATCTTATTATTTTTATTTTGTACTCTGTATATTTAATGACAGTTTTCTTTTATGTTGAAACTTGAAGTGCTCGAGTGTATGTTAAATCATGAAATTTGATATATATGTTGTGACGGGCTCACCGTGTTTTCTACTAAAAACGCCTCTTGGGTTCTTTGGGGCCGAAAAAGGCAAATTCTTTCCAACCAAATCCAGAAGCGAAGCGTGAATATGCAAATTAGAAACCTTTTAAATAGAAGAAGTTTAACGTAAGCGTATGACCTATTGGGAAGTGATTATGCTAGTCTGAGTTTAAAGCGCTTTAACTGAAGTCAGAAAAGCCAGCCGTTATTCTAGTGTGAAGTTATCCGTGACAGGACGATCAAGTCAAGGTGGATACTATTCTACGCGAGATAAACAAAAGATATTTAGGATCCGAGAGGATTGTGGTTAAACAAGAGATTAAGGTAGGATAATTCTAGCATCTATATTAGGAACTGTGTATAGATTAAGATTAGGAATAGGCGAGAAAGTTAAATATAGTGGTTAAGATCGCGCTTATTTGGTAATACGTATTGTGTGTTTTCTCACCTCAGATCCACTAAGTTAAAATATAAATATTTTCACTGTTAGTATTTAAGTTAAGATCGTAATAAAGAAATTATAAGATCATGGCAACGCCTGGTTCCTTATTCACTTCCACACTCCTAGGTCAAGAAGATAACTTAGAAGTAAGGCATCACCCACGGGCGAATACCTAACAATGTTTACACATCTTTCACTAGTAACTTTCTCCCCATCCAGGAGTGGGATCACAACGGACATTTTTATCGGTTTCACGTTTTCAAAAGGGGACAAGGGTAATAAGAGGTTTTGGTAGATAGAGAGCCACAGGAGATGTTTTGTTTTAGTCTTAAGTGTAGTTACTATAAGTTAAAACAAACGCTTGTGACCCTCACCATTAGTAGACTATTTTTCGATGTAATTGACCTGCTTAAATAGACGATTCCTTCTCTTTTATTTCACTCATTTGAAATAATAACAAGTAATTGTGTCCTTAATTTTGAGAGAGAGAGATAGGGGCGGCAATTTCCATTTTTGTCCAGGGCGGCAAAACTGCTAGAGCCGGCCTTGAGTACTGTTAATGGAAACGGCAGAGCAGCGCTATGGCTGTGTGCACCAGGAACACTTTCCAAGCACACAGCTGTATGAAAATGGTTCATTTATCGCATCATTACTTTTAAATCGTTATTTAATGGTAGATCGAGAACAGAACGACAAACACACCTGAAAGAAGTCATCTTGGACCATGTGGATGAAACATTAGGCACAAGTATATGGGCTACAGCATGTCATCTACAAGTCAATCAGTCAACCATTTGGCGAGTTTAGATGTTGGTGGATGCAATTTCTAAAACTCTCTCTCTTTTTACATTTTCTGTACGGAATCACTACTTAACAAGGACGAAGCTACCGCTGTATCAATGATACAGGGCCCCAACATGTGTAACTACAGTCCCACTAACAAGGCTTTCATATCTAAAAAAGGGCCCAGTTAGAACTAGCTATGCCAGTGCTCATTAAGTATGCTGCTAATGAACATTTCCATTAATTTATTTTTTCTGTTTGCGCCTCAACACAATGCGGCACTTCCCCTCATATGTTCCTATGCAAAAATTATTTGTTGTAATGAGGTCTACCACCGCACAAAGTTTGCCCCATGTCTTTAGAATCCCCCCTGTATGTACCGACAGCCTTGCAAAAAAAACCTATGTTTTCTCTGGGGGACAGTGGGGAAAAGTCCAAGTATGTATTAATTTGGAGTATGAATACATAAAAATAAGAGTGCACAACTTTTCTTTTATCACAAATGAATTAAAAAAGTAATAATTTAAATATAAAAACCTTGAATTTTTCTTTTCAAATTATTTTCACTCTGAATAATAGCAATAAGGTAATTAATTCAATTCGGGGATTGATTGATTGTTTGAATATTAACGTTGCACTGTTCAGCTACACGAGGGCTTTTGGCGACGGACCACGTAATTTTGAACCATGGTCAAGTGATGTGGACGACACCAGAGCTGGCACCCCCTCTCCTAACTACCACACCACACTAACGGGAGGACGTTTCAGCTCTCGACAGATTTAACGTGCATCGCTGCCCTACACGGCGGGTCTTTAGTGGTACTGGGCTCGAACTCGTGACAAGGCAAGCCACGATCCGATACCTATACCACTCGGCTACCGTGGCCTCAATTCGGGGGAAGATGCCAGTTTGTTAATGGTACTTTTATGCGTCGATAGATGGCAATTTTGAGCCACTTGTGTGAAGAGTGTAGCTTGTAAATTTTCGTCTTTATTCGGCCTTATTTTTCGATCTTGTGAGCATTTAAAGTGGTAAGTACAACTTTTATAATATTCCGCTCTTCATATTTAAAGTCCATATAAACGTACTTGTAATTTTAAATAAGATTTTAGCAATATAAGTGAGTTACGCATAATGGTACACATACAATGCATGTAGATGCGGCCATAACACGGTAGCAATAAGGAAATAAGCGAGTGTGGCATTTGCCCTCTATACTTGGGGGAAGACGCCACATGATTCAGAAATAAATGAAATAAACTTTAAAATTTGCTGTTTTTTAAATTTTGTAACACTGTATACTATTGTATAAAATATAAATGTAATTAATAATTATTATTATAATTAATAATACTTAAATGTAATTAATGATAACTGGTCTATCACCATCAATTGCCTCCACCAGCACAGAATACGGGAGCACAACCTTATTCCTCTGGTCAGAAAACGCAAACCAATCGGGCGTACAAAAATTAACTTCAGAAGTCTTAACTGAATCAGAGAGGAGAGCAACTATGGGAGAAAAGGCAGGTAAGATCAAAACAAATAAAAAGAAACCTTCGAAGAAACAGACGTGTCAGTTTGTCATCCTCAAGCGAAGAAATTCCTCTAGATACCAGTGGTGACAGTTTTGATGAGGATAACAATGACGATTTTTGTGCTGTGTATAAAGGGTACTTTTATTCTAAAAAAGGTCCAAAAAGTGCGACTGGATTCAGTTCATCGAATGCAACAAATGGTTGCTCGAAGATTGCATTGATAATCATTTGCACTGAGTGAAATGTTGTGTGTAGGCCTTCATTCGAACCTGTACTGTTATTATTTTTAGCAAGCTAATTATGAAAGAATTTAATTTATTTTTCTATAATTACTACTTCATATTTAATTTTGTAATGTTTACCTTATTTTTTTTATTTACTGTGGTGTTGTTGCATCTTACTCCATGACTGGTGGCATCTTCCGCCATATATGGGGAAAGATGCCACAATTAAATGCATTTCTTTAACATTAATTTTCTAATTTATTTTCATACTAAGAGAATTAACTTGAACACATAACTAATTAAATATTGAAAAATAAAGTGTATTTTTTCCCCATGGTTTTGTTATTTCAATTTACTAATCGAAAGATCCTTAAATGTGGCATCTTCCCCCGAATTACCTTATAAAAAATATATAAAGAAGGACGAAAACTTAATTTGAAGTCGAATTCTGAAAAGGAATACTCGATTACCGATATTATAATGCAATAAAAGATGGTGTTATCATTCCTTCAAAATGTTAGATACAAAGATGTCTAAGTAATTAAACGCAGGGAAAAAGATATGAAATTCACAGTTTAGGAAGAAAAACAAGGAATGCGAAAACAGATTCGCAATATAACAACTAATATCTTCATGATATCTAAATATATACATATGTATTATTAGCATAATAATCCCCTGTCTATTTCGTAGTATTTCTGTTGAAAACAGCGTTAAGAATAGAGGACTGTATTTTTTTTCCAAATCGCATTTGTAGAACATTTTTAAAACTTTGTGAATCACCACATGTACCAAAATACCTAAATTTTTTAAGCCTGACACGAAATGTGTTGTTGCTTAAGGGTCTTATTTCGAAGGAGGAAGTGTTTCAGCATTTAGTAATATTTTTTAAGAGTTATAGACTCAGTCCGGAAACTTCTGAATCCTACCTTGTATATAGTTTTAATCATTGTATATTGAATACCATAAGTCAGTATTAAGTGTTCCAGCAAGATAAATTTTTATTCATGAAACCATGTTACGATACTTTATAATGTTTGTATATATAAGCCGCATATTTCAATTCATTTCTACATACTAAAATTCTTATGCGTAATGATATTGCGATGAAATTTGAATAATAGATATTTTTTAAACCTTTATACAGAATAAATGTTTGAAACAAGACAAAAATGAACAGACTGTCTCATTAAACGCCCAAATTAGTCAAGAGGAAAAAATAATTTTTTTGCTGCAAAAACAGTTCGATAAGAAAAGGGGAAAAAAAAAGAATATTTTTTGATTGTCCAGAAAATATAGGTCTTTAGCAAATTTTTCGAATAACAAGTTTTCTCTAGATTGTTTCATTTATTAAGTTCCAGTTGTTTCTCAGTGGAAAAAATAAATAATTTCCATGCTATTTCCTTCCTTACAGTCATTATATTCACTTTATATATATTTTTTGTAACTTATTTTACTTTAAGAACTACGCACACTCTAGGAATTATTAAAGTTGGGAAAACAATAGATTCCATTTATTTTTAAGAATTGTGTATGATAAATATTTTCCAAAAATAAATGTTAATTATTGTTGAGAAGGAACAATCACGTTTTATGTATGCTTCCATCGAGGAAAATAAAACTAAACCTCTGAAAAATTTAAGTAAATCGGAGTTATTAAAATTATCTCTTTAGCTGTATAAAAATAATAAAAAAACAACAAAAACATTTTAACAAAGATTTGAAGATTACATATATTAACATAAAAATAAATATTTTCCCGTTTTATAGTCATAACCTTATTTCTCCATAGGTGATTTTTACATTTATCATTTTTTTAAAATTGTATTTGAAGAGATGTGAAAATCAATCTGCAAAATTAAGATTGAATGATAGTTATAAAAACATATAAGAATCATATTATTAAATACAATGCAATTATATATTATAATATTCATTTATATTTAACTATCTATTTTTTTAAAGAGAAAAGCGAGTCATTCACACACATCACCAGATCCCTGGAACTATTACTCCCTTCCTCCAAAAAGATTTGAAATTTGGTAAGCATGTTACTTTTGTTGAGTAGAGATCCACTACGAACGCGTTTCACGGCCGTTAAAGATGAAAACTCCCATTTTTGAAGCATTAGACACACGGTAAAAGTCCGTTAAGAACGAATTTTGTGGAAAGGATCCCTCCCCAAAAAAGTTACGGGGTGCATAAATTTAAAAAAAAAAAAGTTTTTGAACTATTAAACCTAGACTTTGTAATTTAGTAAGCATATTTTTGTTGAGAGATCCGCTAAAAATGATTTTTTTCAGGAAATCAACTTTGGTGCTGGGGGAGAATGAAGAGGAGGTCAAGAGAGCGCAAAAGATACTTATATTTTCGTATTAAATATTAAGTCTTGTTCTTTTAAAAGCAAGAAGTGAATACTTTTTAATGCAATCCAACATTTTATGCTAGGACTTACAAATTTTCAGTTTAGTCTTAACTATTTTCAAATTTCGTTTTGCAATATTTTAGTTTAGTTGATGCGCCGGCTGGGTGGCGTATTTGGTTTGGCAATTTTGCTGGTCCAACTCGGTGGATTTTCATGATTAAAAAAAGTCGATAGCGACCATGTCATGATTATGCGGTATGTAAAAGATCATTTGAGTGCCTGTTTGGCTCGAGTGGTCACAGCAAAATTAAATTCCTCGTACGGTTTCACATCGTCAGAGCTCAGGTACCTCCCTCTGGGCAGGAAACTGCTAGTCAGAATTACTTACGCGGCGATTGGTATACTACCTACATGGTGTCACATTTAAGAGATACCAGCTCTCAGGAAATGTACTAGGTTTGCAATGGTAAAACACCAATTCACAATCCCTTTAAAAAAAGTTTAGTTGATGCAATATTTAGTCTGCTAGTTTGTTGAAATTTAATAAAACTAAAAATTTTTTTCATGCACTTTTATTTAAGAAGGAAATATAATTTTTGGAACTTAATACAATGTGGCTTTGACCCTCCCCTTTTACAATACCAAAACAACTTAGATGCTAATCAAATTTTATTTTTATCAAAAAGAATCCCTCCCTCCCTATCAGTTTATCGTTTCAAAACTCTAACAAAGGTAAGCAAATAATAATTCGAAATACAAATAATTCATTGTTCATATTATCGAGAAAAAAAAAATCAGCTAACAATTTTTATGTAATAGGGACAGTTAATGTGTGATTTAACTCAATCACGTTTTATAACAGATTTTTAATATGTCATCATTTTTTAAGAAATGTTATGATACATTTTGACCATTGAATTATGCTTATTATTATGTTTCAGTCGTCTTTAAAAAAATAATAAAAAGACCAAAATAATAAGTTAATTTTTTTGTGAGTAACTTTATACAAGATAAGACTTAAAATGAAGTTCTCATATGAAAATGTGATGATAAAACTTATTTTTGAGGAGGAAAGGATAAATTAATTAAACTTTATTTATGAATGCAGGATTATTCATAAAATGTTACATTATCCCCAGATGAATTATGTATGGTCACGTGATACACTATAGTGAAACTTGATTCATTTTATTGCCATCACCAAAAGGTGTGCTCAGGGACATTTTAAGACTTCTTTAGGTCCTGGGCCCCTACATAAACGTAGCCCTACCTATGATCCTTAAAGGTAGACAGATACATATCATAACATTGTCAAATACTCTTACAAACAATAACCCAAGACAAATAAATGTGCATAATTTACAATCACACAAACTAGCTTAACTGAACTAGCGCCTTTTGACTTAATGAGTAATGTTGGTAGGCCAAGGCCTATAAATGGAAGAGTGTCATCACATGTAGCCAGTTGACATATTGTCCGAAATTCCAAGAATACAACAAAAAATAACACTTGCCGCAGAAATGATTCGAATCATGATCTTATTAAAAGCTGAGTTGAGGCCCCTATTGTGGCTGCGACCCTGGGCCCATGCCTTGACATTCCTGGGTACACTGGATGTCACCTTTAGAATCATGTCTTTTTGTCCTTCATTAGAACATTTAATAAAGAAAAGAATATTTCCTGATTTGTCAACAGTAATCACAAATGCATGAAAGTTTTCATGGAACAAATTTGTGCATTGTATCTCTCAATACATTAAATCGAATATTTAATCTATGTATTGCAATAGCGAAATCTGATTTTTGAAAACCTTGTCACAACAAATCAAAGTAATAAAAAAAAGTGATTTAAATATCATTTCTATATTTTCCTAAATCCTTTGTCTTTGTTTCCAGATCCGTGTTTTTGACAACACATTAAAATTTCTCATTAGAAACTATCTTTTGCCTCTTTTTTTTATTATTTAATTAATTCAAGCATCGAAAATTGATAGGACTAGCCATGTCTGCAAAGGTTTCATTGTCAATATGCCATTCATTGAGAGGGGGGATCTTTTTTATTCCATTTTTTCTCTCTGGATTCTACCAAAAGCAAAAAAAAAAGCACCTTTTACAAGATCTGATACACTTGAAATTAATCTGCTATACTTTGATGGCTATAAAGTTTTTATAGCTATATTGAGGCCCATTAATAAACTAAAACTATTTACTATTATATTCCAGCTTTGTTTTTACTACTACACACATTCGAATATTTAAAACAAATTTTCAAGTATTTTTTTCATTTTTAGATAGAATAAAACTCTCAAAGAAAGATATTTTATTCATTAATATAAGAATTTTACCAAAACATATTGATATTTACGTTAAAATATTTTTACACTTTGAGTTTAATTTTCTCAATCAAATTTTTAATATTTCTATCCCCATCAATGAATTCCTAAAACATTTTTAAAATCAATGATTATTTTTATATAATAAATTCAATGCTTAGATGACTTCAAAAGTATTTTAATGCCACAGTTTATCGTAGGTTTGAGCCCTGGGATCACTGAAGAATTAGCGTGTTAAGAGATGGATGTACTATAAGTCTGTTCAGGTTCAAAGTCCTTACATTGGGGGGTGAAGTGAAAGTTTGGAGAGTGGGGTGCAAGATCAGATGTCATCCTCATCACTTGGCAGAGGTTCAAAATTTCTGGGTCTGTCTAAGACAATTCTTGTGTTGCTTCACAGCGAGACAAATAAAAAATCATATCAAGTCAGTGTTTATCGCAACATCTCATACTATATATTTTTTTTATTATACAGATATTGATTTCATCCTTATTTGGAAAGAATTATTCTTTTAGAATGTTTGGAGAGTGAAAAAGATATCTTACTGACTATATTAAATAATTTTAAAAAAAATAACAGTAGGGGGCAAAAAATATCTAGGAATAAGAGGATGAAATTTAAAAGCTTTGCAGAGTAAGTTGTATTTTTTTCCAGTTATAAAAGTAATTGAGTGAATATATCAGGTGATGTTCATGTGTTTATACACAACTTATAGAGAAATTAATTAAAGTATGAATGCCAGTATTACAATACAAATTACATATATGAGTTCAACTTGTGCATGTAATTTGCACAGATAATATATAGGAAAGATCTTACGCTGCATTCTTGGCGGGATCCAAGTGATCATGGAGAAGAAGATCTAACTCAGAACTTTACAAAATTTACAAGCAACCAGATATTGCAAAATTTGTCAAATTAAGACTTAAGGTGACTGCCTACCTAGAAAATGTCGTTCGTCTACATAAGGCATTTTTTTTATTTCAAAATCTTATAGTTTGAACATTTTTCTTTTACGTAAAATAGAAATAAAGTTATAGTGATTTTAAAAAAACATCACACTCTGCAAAAGGGCAGTAAGATAAAACTTTAAATGAGTTTTTCTCAAAATTATGTTTTTGAAAGAAACTTTTTACCAGATACATAATATCTTAAGAACCAAACCAGATAACATTTTGTGGGAATATGTTTATTATATTATTTTTCATAAAGTGGACCATAAGTTTTATTGTAAGTTAAATATTTTTTAATTTAGGGTTGTTTTTATAAAGAAAAAACTTAAAAAATATCAAAATTTTCATATTATTATGCATAATTGTCTGTAATTTTTTTGTATTTTAATATTTCTCTTAGATTTTGGTTCATTTTGAAGAGCATCACAATATGTATGTTGTGTATAAAGAAAATTGACAATCGTATTAGAAATTTTTATACAGTGTTACCCGTTTTAGTAAAAATTTAGTAAAATTTCCTTGAAAACAACCAATTTTTCTAAAAGTACAATATTTATTTAAAATTTTTTATGTATTTTCATACTTTTTTTTATTTTTCTTCCTAAAAGCACTCAATTTGTTTCAAAAATTTGTTTTTATAAAAAAATTGGGTCCGAAGGTAGGCAGTCACCTTAAATGGGCTGGTCATCTGGCTAGAATGAATGAAGATCGTTGCTGTAAGAAAATCTTTATGGCAAAGCCCATGAGAAAGAGACCTCAGGGCAGACCCCTGTTAAGATGGATTGACTGTGTTGAGAAGGACCTAAAAATTTTAAAGGTCAAAAATTGGAAAAAAGTTGCCAAAAGTAGGGATACCTGGAAAAAGCCAGGGCTGTCGAGCCATTAAAGAATATATAGGAAAATTTCAAATTTAATCTTTTTAAAATAGTTTTCATGCATGAAAGTGGTATTTATTAAGTGTGTGAGGTAATCACTCTTTACATCACACTCCGAAAACAATATGATCTAGAAACTTTTCAGGTAGTTACTAATAACTTTTTTTCTAAGGGTACATTTGTTTGTCGCTGGCCTTGTATGCCTAAGGTTGCGGGTTTGACCCCGTCCCAAGTCAGTGGATTTTCATGATGCAGAAAATCAACAGTAGCCATGTCACTATGCAGCATGTAAAAGATCCCTTGCGTGCCTGCTTGGTTTGGGTGCTCTTGGCAAAATTAAAATCCTAAGTATGGTTTTGCATCGCCACAGTTCAGGTGCCTCTCTCTGAGGAGGAAACTGGATGTAAAAATTATCTGCTGTGATTGGTATCTGCCTATATGGTGCCCCACTAAAAAGGGAATGTATTAGGTCTGCAATGGTAAATCACCAACCAGCAGTCTCATTAGAAATGACATAACTAATTTCTTTATTTTAGTATCAAACAATGTTAATTCAACTGAATAAGAAATATGTATGACTCTTTTTTTATAATAAATCCAGAAAAAAGAAAATCTTATGGAAAAGGATGAGAAATAATTTAACTTTTGGCTAATAAGACATACATACAATAAAGAATCTAGTACTGTGATTCTGAAAATTCTTTCTAGACCACACCTTGTTGCCATAGAAACAAGAGGTTACCAGTTCCAAACTTTATTATTAGTGCTTAAACCAATTTGCTCACAGCACATATCTAACGAGTTCTTAAAACATCTATTTTCACAAAATAGATGTTTCAGTGTAATTATAAATAACATGTTTTAAGGCACTGAAAAAAGAAGCTAATTTTAATATGACTTTAAAAATCTTAACTAATCTCCCACTCCTTTTTTACTCACTTGATTTTGTTATTAAAGGGGGGGGATGTTGTTTTCCTCTTGCTTATTCATATTACCAATGTTTAGAGGCATCTACACATTTGTGAGCTTCCATTTTCAAGAATGAAAAACCCCAAAAATAAAAGTAGCACCAAAATATATGAGTACCTTACTGAAAACCACAATTATTTTTATTGCAACTAACATCTAATTTTCAAAATACAATGTCAAACATTTAATTTCCAAGTTGCCATTTTTTTATAATAAATTTTTTTAATTATAAAGTGTATAGCTCAAAACACATGAATCATATATATATACATATGTTTTGTTGGCATTAATTCTTTAACACGATAACTCAAAATTTTTTTCATTCAATGTAGTGACAAGAAGCTAAAGAGGGAAGACATCTTTATTACAGAAAAAAAATCTTAATTTAAATCTAACAACTGTGGAACAATCATATCTTTAATAAATGTAATTACTTTGGGTGAAGAGAAAGAAAAGTTGGTACTTAAGGGTTATAGAGACTACGGATTGGCTCTAAACGGACATTGGCGATATTATCAATCTGTAGTTGTTTTTAAGCAAAAGTCCACTGATACCACAACATAGAAGTAAGCTCATTAGTTTAACAGTAAATAAACTGGCTTCTGTGTAAATGGAATCCTGATCCTGAGAACCAATTCATTACAAGATAGCCAACAAGTCATAACCAATAACATCACACTTCCAGCAACACTTCTTGCCCCTTTAATTTGGCCAAAAAAGCTTCCAAAATAAAGTTTCTTTCTGTTGAAAAATGCTTATTTCTCTTTTTTAGTTATTGGAAAATGTCAGATTTTCATCATTGCAACAAAAAGACAGAAAAACCTAGATAACAGTGTAACAAAGAAAAATGGTGCTAAATTTAAACTCACTGCTATTAAGAGATTGAATGATATTTGAAAACAGCACTCCTCAATTATATCAGCAACCATTTGGTGTATGCTTGGCTTCCTGGTTGGTATAACCGAAGTTCATAATAAAAGAGAAATAAGGTAAAGAAATAAAAAAAAGAGCTTTGAGTTTCTAAAGCATTTTAAATAAAAGATTATTGGAAACATCCAAAAGGCTATTGTCATGTACACATAATTTTATCAGAATTATTAATTACTCATTCAAAAAACATATGTAAAAGAAAACATCTTTTAACCCTCTTGCTGTGTAATGCTATCTTTGCTATGTGTACTTTGCCCGTGGAAATCGTGGGATAAGCAGCGTGAGGGTTAAAACCTTGAACACAACAAAACTTTCGATTAGTAACCAGTCTAAACATAATTGCAAGATGAAAATATTAAGACACATATCAGTATGATGGATTGCTATATACATGGAACTAATTTGATAACGGGGGTAATAGCGCCAAGTGCTGCTTGTTGCTGGAATGAAATCCAATATGGTGGCCTAGCGGTAATTTAATGATACACAATAATTTAAAAGAATTGTTTTCAAATACATTGAAATGTATTTCAAATAAAAAATATAGGAAGAGATTGAGAATAACCTAGATCAATCAATAAATAATGAATAATATTATGTAATAAAAAGTAACATGAACTAATATAGCAGCATTTAATAATCTTATTATTTTATCGCAATTATATATAATATTCATATAGTATGATTTTATAACGGTTATTAGAAATAATAATCATATAATATAATTAAATAGTAATTATTAAAAAGAATAATCATCAAATTGTAAAAAAATAAAATAATGCATAAGAGAACTTGTAATACATAACTATAAATAAACATAATAGCTATAAATAAACAAAAGAAATAGTTATAAATATAAATAACATAATAATTATAATTAAATAATAATTATAAATAAATAACAAATATGTAATAGTTATAAATAAATGCTAAAAGAAACAATTATAAATAACGAATATTATATGATGATTACACATAGTAATAATTGCATTTTTTTTCATTATGAATAAAATAATTACATAATGTATGTTAAAATTAATTTAGAATATCAATTACAAAGTAGTGAAAGCTTGCAATATGAAACTTGCACTGCAAGTTCCTTCAACGAGTATCATCGAACAAAGAACGTAAAAAAAAACAACCATTTTTTAAACGAAAATAAACTATTTGTAGCGATAATCAAAATCACAACACTTGTTCTTTTAAGAAAAAAATATTCTAGTACTCACTCATTTTAGAAATATCCATATTCAAAAGTAGCCCAGAATTAAACAGAAGACGCAAATAGAAAATGGTTAAATTTTTAAAGATATCGTCTGAAATTAAAGGGTTATAGCGGGAAAAAACGAATAAAAGTTATTTCTAATATACGTTATCCCCATGGCAACCACATCGACAGACGATAAAAATATTAAGCTAACCATATTGTAATATTATCACCCATCTTGGCGAACATAAACAACAGCTTGGCGCTACTACCCCCGATATCAAATTAGCACGGTTTTTTTAAAATAGACATATGTGCTTTTGTATCCTTGTATAATTATTCATAATTTAAATTATAACAATGTTGTAATCAAACGTGAATGATTAGGAATAAAATGTCCGATTTGTTAATTTTGTGAGATTAATAAAGTTTCTAAAGAAAATTTTCAATAATATTCATTGAAATATTAATTTGATTAGAGAAAAAGTTAAGAATTGTTCATAAAATACTTACAATTTTAGCCTACTATACTAATGGTTTCTAACAGATTTTCAACCTAGTATGAAACATAATAAATAAATATATATTACAAAATGCATGTATTTTTTAAAATAAAAAAGATTAAGGAAGAATTAATCTAATAAAAATAACCTTTACAATGATGACAAATATTTATGATAAAAAATTACATTCGTATAGTGTCCATTAGCTTTCTCCTCATATACAAAAAAGATACCTCCCCAGACACATTTTTTTCATACATTTTTCAGCTTATCGTCTTTTTGCTATCTATTCAACGATGAAAAAAATTATGTGTTTATTTCCTAAGTAACAGGAAAATTGTACACAATTTCTTTGCTAAATATCTAAAAGAAAATTTAAAAAAATTCTAAACTAAATGTATAAATATTTTTTTAAAAAAAGAAATAAAATCAAATGACAGAAATAAAATTTTATGAATTACTTGTTTGGATTAAATGCAAAACCTCTTCCTGAATTGAAGCTGAAATGGGACTTATAACTTTTTAATATTTAAAAATTATACACTTTTATTGAAGAAATTAATAGTTTAATATCTTTAATAAAACTCACTATACAAATCTAAAAAAAGAAACCAAAATATACCAAAAAAAAGACATATTATTCAAAAAAATGTAGCAATATTAGATACAACATTTTCTGGTAATGCTTTACATAGTAATTGAAAATCACGCTTATTTTTGTGCAATTAAAATGAGATTTTAAATAACTGCCAATTTGTTAGAAATAGCAAAATTTAATGTCAGCATATTATTATATATAATATATTACCACATGATTTAAGAAATGACATGAATAAATGACAAATTTAAGTACTACAGTGACTTTAATACACCATAGAAAATATTTCCAATAAGACAACAACATATGGGAATCAACACCTTTCAAGCACATCACTTCTTTTGTTTTTTCTTCTCAGCCTCTTCTTCTTTCTCTTTTTCTATAGTTGATACATATTCACTGATTTCATCAGCATCAAGCATTCTTAAAGGCATATCTTTCTTCATTACAGCAACTTCTAAATTCTTTCCTTGGACCACTTCTAATAAGGCTTTAATAGCAAGTTTTATTGCTGATTCGTCTTGGGAAACTAATTCGTCGGAATAGTTCTTTTCAAGATATTCTCGAACAGTTTTTGCACTACGGCCTGTTGAATTAGCCTTCCATTCATGGTAAACACCAGATGGATCTGTTTGGAAAAGATGAGGGGTGCCATCATAATCAAATCCAGCAATCAAAGCAGAAATTCCAAACGGTCTCCGACCATTACTTTGAGTATAACGTTGTTTCAACATAGCAATATGTCTTGTTATGTATTCGAGAGTTACAGGATCTTCAACAGTGAGTTTGTGACTTTGACACTCGATTCTAGCCCTGTCAATCAGAATACGAGCATCGGCAGTTAAACCCGCAAAAGCCATAACAACATGATCATCCAATAAGCATATTTTTCGCATGGTTCTCTCTTCCTGCAATTTTGCTACGGATTTTTTTTCCACAGCAAGAACAACAATAGCCTTTCCACATACCCCAACAGCAGTGGAACCTTTTTTAACAGCTTCCTGAGCATATTCCACTTGAAACAGATGACCATCAGGTGAGAAAACTGTTATAGCACGATCATACCTTGCAGTACCCATGGTTTTTGGTCAGGGAAACGATTGTAAAAACAAAATTAGAAGTAAAAGGTGTACAATAATTGTATGACTACACACTTTTGAACGAATGGCTCCGATACCGGATTCGCTAAAGTTACAGTTAAATAAAATTTGATTTAACTATTTCATCAGTGACTAGTTATTTTTATCCTTTAAAAATCATCTGTAGTTAAGAGTACTTTTAAATAATCAATTTTTACCATAAAAGAGATGAAAAATTTTTCAAATAAATTAAATTTAATTGTGACATAAAGAAGGATGATAATAAACAATGCCTTCTCGAACTGAAATGACATCAGAGAAAGGGTTGAATCAAAAACAAAACAACTTTCTACAAACAAATTTTACTACACCGATTTGACTAATAGGTTGTTGGATATTTTCTTTTCATTTTTTTTCATCCGTTTCATAATAATTCCACTGAATTGTCTTTCCCCCCAATAAACAATACTTTATTTACTGTCATATTCCAAAGGCAACATGTATTCATTTTATATCGTTTTCTTTTAGGAAATTCAGCATGTCTGGTATAATAAGAACTATGCCCAAAGTCAGTATTCTTGATAAACCACTTAGTAAAGGACGATCTGAGGTATTTTTACCCCCATTTTCATTTTTCGGATTAAAATTTAATCGCTAATAAAATTCGGTCTTTTGATTTTTCTGTTATCATTTCTAATGTTGGAAAAATTCTTAATATTTTTACGAATATTCCGGTTGTTTCTTATAATTGCAGTGCTTGTCTTTAGTTTTTATTAATTGTAAAAAGAATTAACGAATTTCACTTTAAAAGGTGTCATGCATATTTTGTAAAATTCTAATTAAAGCAAACTGTGACTAAAATTTAGATTCGAAAAACATCTGATTTCAACCACTTGTATTTTTGATTGTGATATAAAACTAAATCATCAATGTTAGATAACTTTTCATATGGGTCATAAATTAAAGTTTTACTTGTGCAGATATACTTTTAAAGAAAAATTATCCAGTTGAAAAAAGTGAATAGTTTTAAATTTTTATTGAAAATGGTACTTTTTTAGATGTGTAAAAGTGGTATTAATTAAGTTTTTAAGCTACTTTTGCCATGTTATAAAATGATATTCATTTGTAAACTGTATCTTAATAATTAAGTTTTCTACTTTATTGTGATTCCCAATTAATTATAGATTAAAAAGATTGATTCCTTTGAATGTAAAATGATGTAAATAGAGACTTTACATTAAGGAATAGATTAAAGAAATATATCTTTTTGAAAAAATGAATCATAAGAAAATTTTTTATATTTTTCAGTATAATTTATTATTAAAACTAATTATTATTTTTTTGACATTTTAAACATCTGCTATGTTTCAGATCAATATAAGTGCATTTGCTCTATTATTTTCCGAAATAGTTCAGTATTGCCAAAGTAGGGTACTATCTGTTCCAGAACTTCAAGCTAAGTAAGTTGGTTATACTGTCTGTTTTTCTTCCAAATAATTATGAGTAATCAATAATTTGTATTTAAAACTTGAAATAAAATTGTAAAAAAAATTACATTCAAATATAAATTTAAAAGCAGGTAAGAACTAAAGCCAAACTTATAAAATGTTGAATTTTAACTAACTTGGATTTCATCTCATTTATTAATACAGTTTTTTATATAATATTATGGATATTCATTATTGTAATATAGTTTGTCAAGTTATATGTATAATAGTGAAATTAAAATACTTAATAATAATAATTTGTATTTATAATTAGTTTTTAAAGTACTATCATTATTTCAAGAATTTCACTCTGTTTAGTATTTTGAGTAATTTTTTTGTATATTTTTTATAGAATTAAAGGCTAAAATTTTGAAGATATGGCAACATTAAGAGCATACATGATAAAAATTAAAATTACACTTTTATATTTTAAATTATTTAATCTTAAAAAAAGTATTTATTCTATCAATAAATATTTATCCAAATATATTTCAAACTGTGGATATGTATGACAGATTTCCTTGGGATCTAAAAGTGTTTGTATGTAATATAACTGAAATTTGGTGAAATGAAACTTAAATATGTATCTGCATAGTTTTATATAATTTATAAATCTTGTAAAAACATTACAACTATGTCAGTGAAAAAAAGTATTAGGATATTTTTATATGCAAAAATTCTTTTTTTTAAGGTTATCTGAAATGGGTTACCATGTTGGTCAAAGAATGGTTGATACTTTATTTGTACGAGAACGAAATTTTAAAAGAGAGACAAAACTTCTGAACATATTGATTTTTATAAAAACTACATTATGGAAGGTGATTGCTGCTTTATTTGATTTTAATATTGTAATTATATTGTTAGATTTTATAAATTATAATTTTTGCAAAATCTTTTATATATGTATTTTTTCTAGACATTATTTGGTAAAGAAGCTGATAAGCTTGAACATGCTAATGATGATAAGAAAACATGTATCCTTTGAATTTTTTTGTTAATAACATCAAATTTTATGTACTGTGAACTAAACTATTATATAAACTTAATTTTGTACACTGAAAAAATAATATTGTATACTGAAAAAAAAAGTATATAAGTTGTTACTGATTTGTTATTAGCTTAAATATTTAGATTATAAATTTTTTGATAAGGTTTGATGTTTTATTTGTGGAAAAATTATTTTGAAGAATGAGAAGTAACCTTTAAAGTTCACTTTCAAATATTATTGAAATTGTAATATATAATATTGTAGTTGTAAGTCAAATCTGTCATACAAATTGAAGCTAAAAAAAAATCATTGTTTGTAAATTTTTTCCCAAAATAATCTGCTTTTAAAAATGTAAAGTACATTTCTAAGACAATTAAATGTTAAAAAAGTTTTTATAACAATTTTTATTTGGAATAATAATAAAATATTTTTCTCACATGCATACAAAATGGTTGTCTTTTTTAAAAAAATAAGTTATATTTGTTAATAATTATTTTATTACAAATTCACGTATTTCTTCTTTTTTATTTAGAAAATAATTGCTAGGTATTCATGCACATGTTTTTTAACTGCTAGTTTAACATTTTCATCATATCGTTTGCTATATCAAATTAACATGTTTCTAAACTTCAAACATGTCTAATTAACTGAAGCTCTGTGTCCTAGCAATTAAATATCATGAGAAAGAATACTTCTAAAGAATTGAAAGAATTATTCTTGTATTACATAAATTTATAAAACTTATTTTATAATTTTGTAGATAATTTATTGAGTGTAGCAAAATTTCTGAAGAAGTTAAAGGAACAAATAAAAAAAATAGCGATGCAAGGGAAAAAATTTTACTAAAGGAAGATGTTAATGATTAACACGCTTTTATAAGTTTCACATGTATTTTTACAGGAAATTTATTTTTTAATTAACAACTATAAAAACATCAGATACTTCTATGTGCATTAATAGTTTTATTATAAAGCTCTTTATGTGAATTTGATCACTTAATAACCTAATGTGTTTTTGCTTTGATTGAAATGTTTAGAATTTAAATTTATTGTTTGAATAATATTGGCTCTTTTTAACAAGCAGTGAACCTACGTCATCTCTATTTCTTTTAGATTAATAGATTCTCATTAATGCTGTGTTCCCTAGAAAAATTAATTGTATGTTTTTATTACATCGTTTTTTAAAGAAAAAAAATATCTATAGAATATAAATCAGTGTTGAAAATTTTAAAGCTTTAACACATGTTAGATTTTATCATAGAAGCAGAACCTTTGGTGAACAAATTTATTTCTATACCAAAAGACAAAGGTATTTTTTTTTCATTTCAAGCTATTGTTTTACTTTAGGAAATATGATTAAAATTCCAAATGTTTAAAAAAAAGCTGTGTGGAATATTTAGACATTTTTACTGAAGTAGATATACATGTCAAATGAAGTAATAGTTGCAAAACTTGCATGAAAGTTTTTCATACACATTAGTTCATTTTTGTGTCTTGATCTGTTTGTGTTTGCTTATTTCCAATGGATTTATTTTCTTGCATTCTGGAAAATAAAAGTATAACTATTCATGACAAAACATCAAATCTAGCTCAATAAGAACACTTTTATGAAACAAAAATATCATAAATTGATGAAAATTAATATATAATAAGAATTTGAAACTTGAATGTGTATACATTTTATCACAGATTTTTGCTTCTAATATTATATTTAATTGCTTTTATTTAAAATATTCACCTATGATATTTCTAAATATTTTGAAAAATATTTATTACCCTTTTAATTGCATTGAAATATTTTTTAATGAAATCATTCTCCATTTTAATGAGTGTTATTTAAATTATACTTTAAGAATCAGAAAAATCAACTTTAAATTACAGTTGGATCCTGTTAACATGCATTTAAATTTTTTACATGTGTCTGATTAGCAAATGGTTTTACTATGGCTCTCATAATAAGCGTATGATATTGTTCTTAGACATTGCAATGTCAAAATGCTTATTCTTCATTTTATGAAATTCATATTAATCTTTTTGCTAATGTCGATGCAATTTCCTATAAGAATAAACATTAATACTTTTTTTCTGATATACAGTCGACTCTTGATAATTCAAAGTTGGAGGGATCAATGAGAAACTTCAAATTTTCACAAGAGGGTAGGAAAAAACTCCCCAAAATACATGAAGAGAAAATTTTTTCTAACACATTTAAATTTGAAACTATGTAATAAAACAACTATAGTACTAACTACCACTATATATAAAATTATTTTAAAAACAACTATATATAAACTTATTTTAAAGTATTTTTAAAAAGTAGGTATTATACATTATAAATATTATAGTTGAATGCCCTGTGTTAAAAGAAAACATTTATGTATTAAAAACAATTATTAAAAGAATATATACTGTGTACATAATTAATCTTTCTTTATGAAAAAATCAATTATCTTTAAAAACATGTTATCGGTTCCCTCAGACATTGTCCCCAACACCATTGGTTCTTCAAGGCAAGGTCCAGTCTGGCCCATGCCCTATTTGGTGCCACATGCTATAAATCACACAGATGAATCATAAATCGTCAGGTCCCTCCGATGCAAAATGCACAATTCTACTCCTCTCTTCACAAAGCAGGCTATCTTTTCTGAACACATGTGTAGCAAGGCCACACATTAAACAAAAGATATGGACGGCTGACAACAAGTGCAGCCGGTGTATTATCCACTTGAAAAGGAAAGCAATAAAAGTGTCTTTTTGTTTGATGAACTGGGAAACACAAAGAAGGGATGGCAGACAGGTGGTCATTAAACGGGCTATTTTAGACACGTAGGGGAGACACACAGAGTCAATACAACACAAAACATGTAAGCTCCAACATGTTTGCTACAGGACTTTACATGATAGTGAGTGTTCGAATTGTGAGCTTTATAACTTTGAATTACCGCATATTGTTGTCTGGCCAGCCACAGATTTTACTTTGAAATATTGAGTGTACCAAAACGTATTGTTTTAGTCCAAAATATCAAGAGTTTTTCTAGGGGCTGATCATATACTTCGAATTAGCATGAGGTTTGTAATATCGAAGATTTGAATTAGCGAGAGTTGACTGTATATGAATTACTATATCTGGATAAGTAAAATGTTCCACTTTTTTTAATCATTGAGATTGTCGTTTAACCATTTTATATTGGACATATTTTGAGTGTTATGATGAATTTTTTTCTTTTATCTGTGAATATTTGCAATAGTTAAAAATATTGTTGAAAGAACTTATAAATGTAAATAGAAAGTTTATATAATCAAATAAAAAAGTGTTATTGTGGGAAAAAGGGGCAAGACAAACAGAAATTGTCTAAGAACTTAATGCATGTGAGTCTTCATTTCATAGATGGTTAAAAAAGGATGATAATCTTCATCAGTTTATATATTGTTAAAATTGAAGATAAAGCAATGGTTAGAGCTGTCAGAACTTATACTATAATTATATTAATACCATAACTTAACCCATGCAATTTAGTAACCATTGGACTTGCAGTATCACATATTAACTGGGCTGGATTCTGTGTTTAAATCTTGAAATGAGTTTTTAATGTACCTCATAATTTGTTTTCATTGCTAATACTATATTTTATTTTTACATTGCATAGAAAATAAAAAAATTATAATAAAGTTTTACACCTAATTTCTATTTACATCTTTTGACATTACATGCTATTAATTATCAATGCTTTATTTGTAATTTGTACCACATTTTAAGTTTCTAATTTAAAACTAATATATCATTTTAAATATGTTTCAGGTAGTCTGAATTGTGCAGCCTTTGTTGCTGGAATCATTGAAGCTACTTTAGTTTGCTGCAATTTTGTAAGAGAATTTTAGTTTTGTAGAAAAAAAATTAGGAAATTAGTTATTTTGATTAATTTATCTTTCATTTTTAATTACTTTTAATTTTAATTAATAAGTATAGGTTTTAATTTTATATTTTAATACATAACAGTTTTAAAAAAATACTTGAAATTCTCAATACATTAAAAATGTTAAAGTTTGAATTAATACAATTCTTTAGTTTAAACATGAAAATATGTGCATAATTGTTTGAATTTTTAATTTTTTTTCAATTAAGTAATTGAGTTTTATTTTTATATTGTTTGATTCTTGTAAAAAAAAATAAAATTAGGACAGAAGAGACTGGGCTTCGCACTTAAATTTAAAATATGCTATTCTAAAATTAAAAGATAATCATGATCGCAATTTTTTTTTTTTGCTTACTGTCTTTTCTGGATTGGTTTATTAGACTGTTTATGCAATTCAAATCTGTTTCTAAACAACAACATCTTTACCTATACATTAAGCATTGAATGGCTGTACAGTCTG
Organism: Trichonephila inaurata madagascariensis; assembly: GCA_019973955.1. Lineage (NCBI taxonomy): Eukaryota > Metazoa > Arthropoda > Arachnida > Araneae > Nephilidae > Trichonephila > Trichonephila inaurata. The sequence goes on from BMAV01007145.1 coordinate 78,877, forward strand.
TAATGCAGTGGTCTTCAAACTTTGCCATCTCATGGAACCCTTAGAACTAAAAGAGGTTTCCATGGAACCCATTCCCATCTTTAGAATATTTCTTAGAATTAGAATATATCTTAGAATTAGAATTTCTTATATTTTAAAACAGTATTTAAAGTAAACCACACAATATGTTCCAGGTACTGTATGTAAAAATAATCAAAGAAAATAATTTTTTAACACAAAATTAATGTAATTTACTCTAATATCATTAATTCATTTTCCATATGTGATCTACTTAAGTATTATTTTAACTGACTAAGATATGCATGCATTTTTTTTTACACAAACTGTCAAAATCTAGTTCTATTGAAGTTATGTGCTATCACATTTCATATTCTGCACCTAATTTGTTTATACAATTTTTTTTGTTACCACATATGCAGAGAAACGTTGTTCACTTAGATACATTGTTCCGAATGGCATTAAAATGTTTATTACTGGTGAGAGACATCTTCTGTATGAATTTACATCCAAAAATTGGGGAGTCATTCTTGCTTAAATTTAAGATTTTAATGTCAAGTCTGTTGATGTGATGATACATTTTACCTCTCCTTCATTGGCAAACTTTTGATTCATCATAGTATTGAGTAGATTTTTTTTATTCATTCATTATTAATTTTCTTTGCGGGACATTTTCTTTTATATTTTTTTAAATTAAAAAAGTTGCTCCATTATGCAATTTTAACACTGACTACTAAATTTAATTTATTTTCAATTAGAAAAGTGTTTAGTTTTGCAAGAAATTGCACATTGTTCTCTTTGGCATGTGGTGACCACTGGCTAAGTTTTAGAATCAATGTGTTTATTAATTTTTGTACTATGTACGTTCAGTCATTGAAGGGATATAATAAATGTTTGCTAAATAGGGTAAAGCATTGCAACCATATTTCATATTATAATTTTGGAGTATTAGGATTCATTTTTGAGTAGAGGAACTTTTGAGTTGGACTAGTGGAATCCCAGGGTTCCATGGAACACAGTTTGAAACCACTTCTCTGATCTAACACTATTGCTATACATATTTTATTGAAATTTGCCAAATCTCTAGGTTCGAACTATGATATTCTCATGTTTGTGGGATATGAAGTGGAGAAATTGGCTGTATCAGCCTGTAACTTAATTGTGTTTTAAAATTTTGGCCATCCATTATTAGTAGTCAATTAGAATTATCACACACATTTTGCTTCTTATGCAACATTAATAAAAATAATCATTTTCTAACCACTCATAAATTATAACTAGCAAATTGTTCAAATATTCCATCTCAATTAAAAAGTATCACAATGCATGCAGATATTCTCATTCCAAGATATTCAATACAACAAGGGTGGATATGTATTATAATATTCACCAAAATCAATCATATTTCTTTCTATCTCTCAACAAGACTTTCCTTGTTGAGAGGGAAGTGTCCTGAAGGAAAAGTGACTTTTCACAGTTTCAAAATGAATAAAATTAACACATAAGCGAGTAAAGTTGTATAAAGTGAAAAAGGAGCTATTAAGTAATTTAGAAATTGATTTTTTGTGGCAAGAGAAAGGGTGCTGAATTAGTTAATCTGTGTGTTTATTGACTTGTAGGTAGACAATTTCTTTGAAATAACCTAAATTCACAAATTCAATTTGCCTTTATTTTATCAATTTCAGCTATTATAGTGTCTTTATTGATTTAATATATTTATTGTGTGTTAATATTAAAAATTTTAAAAAAATGTTAAATCAATCTCAGATTCAAATAATCTCAATGAATATAACTTGTTAAGTTTGTTATATTTTAAAGAAATTGTGTGTGTTTAGTTCTACCAGTCATGTGTATTAACTTGCTCATTTAATCATTGGTGAATTTTTTCATTACATGCTTTTCTGCTGAGATATTAGTAACTAATAAAAGTACAAAATAATATAATATTAATGTATATAATCGACAATTATTAACAATATTACTGCTAGCTATAATTCCTAAATTTACCTGCTCATTTAAAGTTATGAGTAACTTTTAGCATAAAACCGTCAATGGTTGTTAGATTGTCCGAAATGAATTCATTATTAAATCGTTTATCAGTATTTGAATTTATTTTTTTTCTCCACATAAAATGAATACTTGAATTTTTTCTATATTTAAAACATTGTGTTTTATATAGTTTAAAGATAAATAAACTTACTCTATAGCTTTTAAATAGAATTAATTAATTTACATTTGTATTATAGTTATTTATTTGTATTGTTACAACTTAGATGTCAGATAAATGATAAAGCATTGATTTTCAGTTAGAAATAAATATTGTTTTACAGGTATATCATTAGTATAGATTAGGATTAGTAAAGAATTACACATTTAGAAAGGGTATGACAGTTTATCTTTATCTTGCAAAACTTTATTCTTTAGATTTTAAGGTTTTTAACTGGTAAATTCTTATAAAAAGTGAACCAATAGAATATTAAATTCAAATGTAACTGTTTAGTTTCTCTTCTGCAAAATTTGAAAATTTATCAAAGAAAAAATATTAAATTTTTTTTTTTAAATGCTGTGAGATTAATACCATTTCAGCTTTGATAATAAGAGTGTAGTATTATTCATAAAATACAGTGTCATTGCTTTTTTAAAAAGTACCTTTTTAATGAAAGTAATCTTTTTTTTTTAATTTTTAGCCCGCTAAAGTGACAGCTCATTGGCATCAGGGAACAACATTCAAAATTATTTTTGATCAGTCTGTTGTAAATAGAGATCATTCCACAGATGGAAGATAAATATGAATCTTTATGAACTTTATATGTGTACTAAATATGTATTGTGTAAATAAACTATGAATATCTTGTATGATTTTCATTTTGGTATTTTTTGTTAATTTTCTAAAAAATTCTTAGTGTATCTTTTGAATTGTACTTCAATAACTAATGAAGTACTATCAGATTTCATTTATATTTTAGAAGGTGACTAGGAGGACAATTGTTTATTAAATTTATGTGCCTCTAAAGACCCACTGTGTAGAGGGAATGAATATCAAATCGGATGAGGTTCTAAGTCCTCATGTTGATGGGGTGAGGAAGGAGAGTGAAATAGAGGAGTAGAGTGTTTGTTGCTTGAGAAAAATTACAAATTATGTCACCAAGAGCTGTTATATTACTTCTTATTGTGACATTAATAAGTAGTCTACAGTGAGTTCATTAAATTTATTTAATTTTCTCTTTATTTAGTTTATTATTTCAATATTCAAAGCCTGTTACATATTGAGACATATTTTGGACCAAGTTTTTTCTTGTTGAATGCTTTCTCCTCTTGTGAAAATGGTAGATATGGATTAGTTTTTAATAAATGTTGCATTTTTTGAGATTTACGTAAATAATTATACCTAGATAATTTAAATGTTTCTTAGTAATATTTTTTAAGATGGTAATTTGATTTTTTATTGATTGTGAACTTATTTGTGTATTTATAAGGTAGAAATTGGATTTTTCTTTTACTTTCATTATGCCTTATGATTAATATTAGTCTATATTATTATTTGTTGTACAGTTTTTTTTACTGTTGCTATTTGCATGTTTCTATTGATTTAGTTTTAAAAATTCTGTTGTTTTTCTTCCTACTGTTAAAAAAAGACATTCCCTTAAGTTATGTTTCTTAAATATATATTCATATCTTAACATGTTAAGTTTAATCTATATATATATATAAATGAATGTGTATTTGTCTGTACTCGATAGATTCAAAAACCACGTTCAACATTTGCAGATGAATTGAATGCATGTTTCAAATCATCAGTGTTACTTTGGTATGTGGAGAAAATATCTTTAAAGACCAATATGCGTGTTCAATTACAAGATGAATTTTCTGAATGATTTGAAAAACAATTATTAGATATTCGGAATGGTAAAATGGGAATGGATGAATCCACATACTGTATTACATTACCAGAAAGCTTTTGTCACATTGTAAAATCCACTGATGAATTGATTGCCAAAGTTTTTCCAAATTTATTGCAGAATTATAAAAATAATCAATGGGTTAGAGTGAGCGCTCTATTTTGACAGCCAAAAACATTGATGTGAATTTAATAAGCTGCACAATTAAAAATACCTGATGAAGAAACAACATATAAATCCATAGATACTGTTGTCAATCACGATGAATCAGTTAATTATCCAATAGAATTTTTAAATTCATTGGATCTACCAGGAATGCCACCGCATATTTTACCTTTGAAAATTGGTTCACCAATCATCCTTCTACGAAATATACCACGACTATTCAATGGGACTAGGCTATCAGTAAAAAAATTAATGAATAACATAATTGATGCAACCATTTTAAATGAAAACATCAAGGAGAACATGTACTACTACCACACATTCCCATGATACCAACGGATACTCCATTTGAATTCAAGTGTCTACAGTTTCCTGTACGACTAGTCTTGGCAATGACCAAGACACAGGGACAATCATTGCAAGTATGTGGATTAAACTTGATAAATCCATGCTTTCACATGGACAGCTGTACGTTGGGTGTTCACGAGTTGGAAAACCATCAAATTTATTTGTTCTTGCACCAGACAGGGAAAAAAATATTGTATATTTACAAGCACTACTAAGATAAAGTTCCCCATCAATCATCAAATATCATTCATTTCATGATGATATTTAATAATTACAAAATTATTGTTCAGTTGAAATTCATTTGCAATATTGTTTAATATCACAAGTGAAGAAGCATGTTTATTCTACCATCAACTATGTATATCTATGTTTTGTACACATGTTATATTCAAATGACATATATATGTAGGGATAAATTTATTGTTAACTTTCATTTTGATGTATTGTATACATTTGATCATTAATAAATTATGTTTGAGGTATCAAAATTGCCTTTTTGTTCAAAGATAGCAACTTGTAAACGGATAAAGCTAGTTGAATATATAGAAGCTTTCTAAACAATGATTTATTTATTTAGGGTATAATATGTAAGTCTTTATCGTTTTCTGGTGAAAATACTTGTTAATTATAATAGATGCATCAAGCTAACCTTTTTTTATAGTCATAGAATGTGTATTTTGTGAGCAATCTCTATCTTTAAATAAGATTTTGTATTAGTTTCACAACTATAATTTAAATAAAAGTTCTTGATTTTTTTAGTCAATACTGTATACTTTAAAAATTCAGTTAACGTTAAGTAGTTCATAGTAGTGAATTGCTGAAAGAGTTATAATGTGACCCATTTTGATTACGCAAACTCCATAAATTATATTTAATGAGATGATTATTGCTTAACAAAATTTTCTAACCTGCTCGTAAACTTCATGGCTTTATAATCATGATTCTACCAGTGATCTTGACATACAGTAATGATTGTAAAATTTCTATATTATTGGGGCTCATCTAAGCTTCATATATTTCTGAAAAAATAAGGAAACACATGGTTTTAACGAAATTTTACAAATAATTTAACTGGTGATTGATGAAAAACAAAACATCCAATGCCTAAAATGTAGTAGAAAACAGAAGAAAACTTCATATGCAAATTAACGTTCATGACGTCAAAACTAATAAACTGCGATAAATGCAGAAATTGTCGTTTTCCGCAGTACTTTTTTTTCACTGCTCTATTATGATGCAATTATTCTGCTTTTGTCTGAAGAAAGGGTGATTTCTTCAGTCGTATCAGTTGCATTGTGAGCATTATGGCGTAGACAAAATAGCTCTCAAAAGCGTGCCTTTTTGAAATTTTCTTTAGATTGTTGGCTATATGGCGAGGTGTTCGGTTTCTAATTTATTTCTTTAATTTTCATTTGCGTTGAATTAATATTAATTCTAGTCAAAATACCTAAATCAAATGCACAAAGAGAAAAAGAGTTTCGTGAAAGAAAATGAAAAAAAAAATAAACAAAAAAAACTAGCAGCAAGTCCAGTCGAAAAAGTGACAAAAAAAAAAAAATAGTGCAAATTCATCTAGTGCTAGTGCAAAATCTCCATCAGAGTACATGAGAGAATTTCGAGCACGGAAAAAAACACACACTGGAAAATACTCTTTTACTACTCAGTTAAGGGATAGAAATGCTATTGAAACTCTTCTAATGACAGCATAGAGATTAATACGGACTTTGTGAACCACCTTGTGCCATTAACTACAGAGCCCTCAACAAGTCTAGTGCGTGTTAGAACTGATGCATGTGAATCGAAAATAAATTCTATCTTACGTTACAAAGACTATGATTCCCATAAAAATGCTCACAAAGATTTTCAAAACCGATTCGCTGATAATCCTTTTGGTCACGGGTGTTCGATTTGTGATAGATTATGGTTTAGAGTTGATTTGAGAACGCCTGTTACTAAGCACAAAATATTTTACCGGGAATTAATTTAGAAGATATTAAAGCACTACAAATGCCGACAAAGTTTAAGTAGGAAAAGCATACCAAACTTATCGAAATATAATGGTTTGGTATGCCCAGAAATTTCAGCACATCTTCCTACTTTGGATTTTGTATCAGAAAGACTCATTTCGCCACGAATACCTTTCATGCAAATTAGGTGACTGAGACATGTACGCGGTCAGTTTGGAATATTAGGACAAATAATCAATATGTTCCAACGTCACCAAAGAAGTTTCACTTCTATCGCGTGGCGTTCCACGCACCATTTTTTTTAATTGGCGCATGATTGTGGCAATCATGACTGCACCAGGGGGAAGGTAGCCCACCCCTTCTTGGTGTACATGTATATGTACATAAATGGCTCTGTAATTTGCTGCATAGCAATTTCAATCTTTTGCATAATTTTTCATCGAAATCCATACAAGTATAAAGCGTTGCAGGATTTTTATATCATCAAAAATTAAGAGAGTTATTAAAATATGTAATCCCGTGAAGAGCATAGCTATTTAAACAAAGTATGTTACAATAATAGGGTCATATCTCAATATTTAAAAGTTTCAACAGGTAAAGTAAAAAAAATTCAAAATTATGTTTAAAAAGAAATTATAGAAAAAGCGCAGGAAATAAGTATTAATTAAAAGTTTTATTTTAACGAAAAATAAGTATCAGAAAGAAGTACAAATATTGGCTGTTCTTCTAGACTTAAACTAGTTATTTAAGTACTATGAATGCAAAATAAAAATATATTACAGTTATTTAAAAAAAAATTATTATTCCAGAAACAATATAGGGTTATGGAAATGTGTTCCACAAAATAAAAGAGTGGAATATAATTCCGAAAATAAAAGCAAATTTATGATATTGTGAGATAATTTTAAGTATATTGACATAAGAAATTAAGATTGTATTTGAAAATATTTATATATACGTGCACATTAATAAAACACAAAACTAAACTAAACTCAGTTGCTCAACAGCCAAGTAGGTCAGGTCTACTGTGGCCTGACCCCTCAGTTTTCATGACCTTGGGCAATGACCACCTGACCGGTGCATCTGCTCCGGTCAGGTGGTCAGTCTGACGTGAAACCCAGTGTTCAGTTTCCAAGCACAAATTTAATATTCATTTATCGACCCACTGCAGGAATGAAAGGATGAGTTGACCTTGCCCAGCCCGGGGTTTGAACCCCGCACCACTGGCGTCTAAGCTCGATACGCTACTACCACTTAATATTATACACTAAATTACTATAAATCTTACTTAAAGCAAAGCTGTTAATAGATGTATAACAAAACAGAATAGGTCAAATTTAAATGGCTACAGTTATATCTTAACAAATTCTTAGTCTTAGAAATTAAGATTATTGGGTTAAAAGTAGCAATATCCAAACTTCCCTTAAATTTGCCGATATCGCTAAGCTTAAAAGAAAAGGAAATAGCTGTGAATTATTTAATATTGTCTGTATAACTATTTAATTTTATTATCCTAAATGCAGTAACAATAACACAGATTTACATATAAGAAAAAAAAACTCCGTACAAGTATTGAAAAATCATGAAACATAAAGTCTGAACAGTGAATTCTTCAACCATACATGAATTCAAACATTTGATAAGCTAAGATTAAGTTCAATTTTGCATGGAAATATTTGGTGTTTATCAAGAATCAATTCATTAAATAAATCTTTATTCTGTGGTTTATTATTATAAATACTTTAGTTAGATACATATGGGGGCATAAAATTCTCTTTAAGTGCTTAGAATCTCTATGGGTCTTAATCTAGTCTTGTTTGTGGATATTTTTCATACTTTGTTGATATTGACGGATGTTCGAGAAGCATTGTGATAGAATAAATATACCTACAAGACAAGTTTAACCCTTTATCGACCGACGGTACTTATAAGTACCACTCACTTTAAAATTACATAGAATAACCGTTTTTACGAATACTCTGACGATATTTGGCAGGAATATTCTTTGAAATCCATTCTTCCAAGATATATGGCAGCACGGGTTCTATGATGAGTATTTTAGTGGTGAAGGCGAATAGTTTTTAACAGAAATTGTGTGCGTTTTCAGTTTATGGCGTTTTCAGCAGATAGCGAAGATTGTCATTTTTTTTTCAGAAAAAATAATTAATGTCAAAAGGTAACTCTTATTTTTTTGGTATGTTAATGAAGACCTTAAAAAATGGTGGCCAGTGTGTGTAATTAATTTTACAGTTAAATATCTTTAATTAATTAATTAGCTCTAAGCAGTAGTGCACAGGAAATTTTCAAGGGGGTCCGGGGTTGAAAGTTCACCGTTCTTGTATCATGTTATTTTTGATTTTGTCGATTTTCAGGAACAGAACACTAAAAAACTTATTGAATAAATAATTAGCATTAATTAATAAAATTTGTCATTAATAACAAATATTTAATTAAATTTTACGTATTATATACTTAGAATTATAACCAATCGGAAAATTAATCAAGGGCTTTGGGGGTCCGGACCCCTTTGTGCACCACTGGTTCTAACTAATTAAATTTCCCAAAGTTGAGTATTGTGTTTATGTATATCCCTTAGTTTTCAATGTAGTGATTCAAAAAAATATTGCATTAAAAAAACTGCATTAAATCATATTGCGGTCGATAAAGCGTTAAAGATGTATAATCTTTTTTTTAAACCCTCCTTATTAAGAGCTTAAACTTTTCAAAAAATATAGTCTAAAAGAAATTATTCAAATTTGTTGTTGTTCCATCATACTCCTCAGTTTTTAAGCATGGAAGATTTTTATTCGTGTGAAAAATACCAACTTCAATACTTTTTAATTAAGTTGAAAAATCGGCCGATATTTTCAAACAATGTAACAATAAATGATGAAAACTTCCAGCTCTACGCTTTCAAAAGCGAAAGAAAAAAAATAAAAACACCAAGAGAATGACTCGTATAAAAAGAATACTACGTTTTATAAATGAATCGAAAGGCATAAAAATAGAACCTTTTGTGAAGAAAAAAGAACAAAGTAACCATATCAGCTAGAACGCGCCATTTGCAGGTCAAGAACACGTTAAGTGAATGAAAATCCGTCGATTTAGGAAACAGTTAAGGTAGAAAGAGAGAGATTAGTTTTAACCATTATAAAAATCGGTTTTGTTTTAAAGTTTGTTAAACTTATCAAATTGTCATTGATGGGGATTTATCATGATATTTAAGAAACCGCTCTTTCTGGAACAATTTGAAATCTAAAACTGAGATTTTTGTTTTCAATATCCAATAAATCTGCTGATCTCTTGAAAAACGGAAAGCAACGTAAGATGGCAATTTTTTAAAAAGAATCTTTTCAGTTACTTTTTTTTTTTTTTACAGAAACGTTATATTATCAGACTACATAGTTATACCAACTCATATGATTTAAATAACTTTTCGAATGCATTAACATGTGTTACGAATTTTGTGGAAATAATCTCTATTTGGATGTGTAATGCATTTATATTACTCTATGTTATATTTATTTTATGTTAAAATTGTAATATTCATAAGCAATGCCGCTCCTTACACTATAGTGGCGATTCAATGAGAACTTGGCGATAGAGCCAAGTTGGCATCATATTTAACGACCAGGTTGGTCACCAATTTGGCGCAATTGGCGACCTTGTTGGCGAGTTTGGGACCCTCTGGATTCTTCTAGAAAGTAGTGCATCTCTCCACTAATTTCACGCACTATGACGCGTGCGGAATTTTATGGAAGTTTCCGCCGGATCTATAAACAGAGCAGTGCCAGCCGCAACCAGTCAGTCTTGATTCAACCAGCGAGTAGTGAGCATTGTTTTGATTACCGATTACCTCGGCTGTGCTTGTGAATAATCTTTACTTATGTGTATTTTTAAACACTGGTTATTGTGTTTGATTGCTGTTGATAGTGTGAAGACCTTCTGAGATTTACTCTGTGAATATTGCTGCGGAATCGTGTATTTAAAGAATTGGATTTCAGATAATAAATTCGCATCGCTCTTAAATAACTGCTATTTTTCTTTGTGGCTGTTTTGCATAAAATCCTCGAACCCGGATCTACGTAACACATGCAATTAAATTTTTTTGTATTTATGAAATTAAATATTCTCAGGTTCCTACTTGTAAACTTTGGTATTGGATAAAGGAATCGATTATGAGCACACAAATAGTAGATTCAAACTTTTTTTTAGTTGCTTCTATGAAGAAAAACGAAATACACCAGTACCAATATTCAGTTAATTTTTAAAAATATTGATTGAATTATTGCTAATTACATTTTTTTCATCTGATAATGATTCGGAATTATAAGATCCCCATTATGTTGTTTTAGTACACGTTGCTAGTCTCAAGTCGTAGTCCTTAATATCCAAAGGGCTCTTTCAAAATTAGAGCACCAAATCAAATCATTTGCATACATTTATCAATTCTCAAACTTATTTAATCATTTTTATTCATTTAATGTTTTACCCAAGCTCATGAGTTCCAGTCCCAATTCCACTTAAGATATCCGACTATGTTCGGAACCGTGATTTTAAAAAAGAGCATAAATGGATAATTGTCATGATATTTAGTGTCACTTAGATTGGAATACATGTATTAAAATTTTTTTAAGGACATTATGACAAAAAAAATTATTTAAATACAATATTTCGGCAAAAATTAACTTAGAATAACCTTTTTTCAAACTGTTCTCCTTTTGTGAAAAATGCTTCTATCATAATAATATTTTGCCTGTGTATAGCTCCTCAGACCTCTATACAGAGGCTCAATTATGATTTTTGAAAAATTCCAATTATTTTCAGAGTTACAACCAATTAAAATAATTATCGGCGTTTTTTTCTTAAAATTTCTCCCCTCTGTTGGCGTAAAATATGGATAAACCCACTTCTAAGTTATATATTTCAAAAACTCTAGTTGAGCCTCTGTACAGAGATCTAAGCTATATACAGGCAAAATATTATTATAATAGAAGCATTTTTCACAAAAGGAGAATATTTTGAAAATGGGTCATTCTATTTTCATTTTTTGTCAAAATATTGTACTTAAATAATTTTTATTGTAATACTATTCTTAAAATAACTTTATATACATTTTCTAATCTAAGTGACACTAAATATCATAAATATTATCCATTTATACGCTTTTGCAAAATCACGGTTTCGAACGTAGTCGGATACCTTAAAAAAAAACGGCTGTGGTTAACTAGTGCTAAAGGCCAGGAGCTTGTGGCCGGCGTGTCATGAAATAAAGCCCTACTGTCCTTATAGAAGGATTGATACACGTTAAATCTTATCGTGACTCAAAAGTCATCCCTTTGGCATGCTGTGATAGTTTAAAGAGGGGTTACCAGCCTCGTTACTTGCCCGCGGTTCAAAAATACAAGGTCCATCGCCAGTAGCCTTCCTGTTTTATAGTATAAACCTTCCTGTATAAACCCTGACTCATTCCATTTAACGCTTTATCTACCGACGGTGCTTAAAAGTAACACTCACTTTAAAATTACATAGAATACCCATTTTTACGATGCTCTGACGATACTTAGCAGGAATACTCTTTTAAATCCACTCTTCCAAGATGTATGGCAGTACCATATATCTTGGCAGTACCATGATGAGTATTTTAGCGGGAAGGCGAATAGTTTTATAGCAGAAATGGTTTCAGCTGATATTTTGATCAGATTGCGAAGATTGTCATTTTTGTTCCGAATGAGTAGTTAGTGTCAAAAGGTAATGTTTTATTTTTGTATGTTGATGAAGACCTTTAGAAAATGATTTGACTATTTATTTTAAGTGAACATTTTATGTAATTAATTTTACAGCTTAATATCGTTAATTAATTAATTAGCTCTAACGGATTAAATTTCCCGATGTTGAGTATTTTGTTTATGTATATCCCTTAATTTTTCAATGTAGTGATTAAAAAAAATATTGCATGGAAAAAACTGCAGTAAATCATAATGCGTTATATATATATATATATAAAAGGTTTAATATCCCTCGAGCAGATATACATAAAATATATCATGGCTCAAAGTCCTTACCTTGGGGCGGTGTGGAAGTTAGGAAAATGAGGGTTGCCATCGCTTCGAACTCATAATGTAAATCCCCAAAAGTCTTAGTCATGCCTTAATAGTTAATAAATAGTCAAATTGAATCAGGATTTTTAATTTTAAACCTACTTATCTGTGACCGATTTTAATGAAATGCATTTCAATTATGTGCTTCTCAAGTAATAAAAGTAGTTTAAAATGAAATTTATCCCTACAAATCACTGTTTATAAGGGACTAGTGCCTTATTATTCCATATTTACGTGTTCAAATTTTGACTGGGGTGAAAGGGATTTATAACTGGAAACATTTAAGAATCTATTCAATGGATTGCTTGTCACTGAAGTAAGTTCTCTAACAATTACAAAAGTATTAAATGAAAAAGTGTACTTCATTATATACGAGCATAATGCACACAGTACGTGACAGTGAAAATATAACACAAAGAAAGAGTGTTCAGAAAAAGATACAAATTGTCGGGTGGACGGGATTCTACAATAGACCTATTCTATGAGTTAATGGGAACTGCTTAGTTAAATGTATCAAATGGAATTGAGAGTCTCGAAAACCTCAAGTGGTGTGAAAGTTAGGAGAGTGAGTTTCGCCTCATGTGCAAAAGCCTTTATTCCTGTGTTATTATCATTTAGAATTATAAAGCTGCAGGAACCGATTGAGCAAGCATTGTTTCTTTGGAATCTTGAGTCCTGGTGACACTAAAATCTGTCGAGGCTACAGTCTTCCCGTTTGTACGGTGTTTAAGTTTGGAGAGTATGATGCCAATTCATATATATGTCATCCTCGTCACTTGATCGAGATTCAAAACTACAACGTGGCCTTAAGAATATATGAATTAATGGCATCTTTTTCGAACATAAGATTAATCTAAATTTCTATCTTGTGACAAGTTTAGTTATTTTTTGTTTTTGTTTTGTACTAATATATATTTGTTTTGGAGAACTTAATACAAGTAAATTTAAAAATGTTTAATTTTTTTCTCACTTGTATTTTTTTAAATCTATATTTGGTTTGAATCTTTTATATACCTTTCTGTTTTGAAAATATATAACTTTTGTTTAAACAAGTTCGGTTAAAACTTACCATCTGTATAAGAAAAAAGTGGAAAAAAAGTTTTTGCCCAATGAAGAGTGAGTGCGGGGGTGGCTGTTTCCCGAAATAAGGGGAAGGGGCGTTTTGTAGATCTAAGCCAGTGATCTTCAAACTGTTTCACGGAACAGTGGGGTTCCTCGTAGCATAACCAGGAGTTCCAGAAGTCAAAAAAAAAAAAAGTGAAAAGAAAACTATAAATATGTATGCAAAATAAAACAGTCTAAATTTAAGCAGGAACAGCTCCCAAATTTTAGGTTGCAATTTTGCCGAATACACAGCATTTCTCACAAAGCTATAAACATTTAAATTCCATTTTGATTAATGTATCTAAATTAACAAGTGATATAAATTTTTTTAAAGTCAATTCCTACTTAGGTCAACAAAGAAAAGTTTTATTTTAGTTATTTTTTTAAATTAAATAATTACAATTAATATAAATATGTATATACATATGACATAATCCTAATTTTAAGTGACAAAATAGAAAGGGATTTTCCTTTCTATATATGGTGTTGGACTATTATTTTTGTTTGTTATTATTTATTCATTCATAAATCACATTCTCAGGAATTAGGGTAGCCCGGGTAGAAGATCTTTGGATTAGAAGTCCAACGCGCTAACCATTGCGCTACAGGGACACAACGAGCGATTTTCCTTCTTATATATGGCGTTAGACTATTATTTTTGTTTGTTACTATTTATTCATTAATTAAATAGAATTAATATGAATTAATATTTGAAAAAGCTGTGTTAGAGCATCAAGTGTCATCCACTACAAGTTTTAAAAAATGTATTTGAACTTTAATGGATGAATAGAAAGTATTTTATTAACGATTGAAAATTTGAACAAGATATATATAGGGAGATTGTAAACTAGTAGTAGGATTGAAAATATTTCTAAAAGTATGTGACTATAAAAACAAAATATAGAAACAAGTTAAGGCAGAATATGAAATGCGACATCATATAGCTTCAATAGACTTAGCCATCGATATTTTGTATAAAAAAGAAATGTAAATCCATATTCCAGTTATTAAAAATGATGTGAGGACAGATGATAACTGAAGCAAGAATCAATGCTATTACTGAGAAAATTACAATAACATTTTAAAAACTTTTTATAAAAAATACATCATGTTTCTCTCTCTCTTTGTCTTTACTTAAAGTATCTATGACATGCCGATCTATTTTAAATTTATTTTAAGTTATATTTTTCTAAGGGTTTTTTATGAGGCTCCCAGAAAACACCTTATAGTTTTAAGGATTCCATGAGCAGACAAAGTTTCAAGACCATTGCTCTAAGCCCTTTTTGGTGAGCTCGGTCCCTCTGGGCATTCTGCCAATAGCCTTCGCCCCTCCCTGCTTTGAAATGAACAATTAATAACGTGAAATTATCATGTCCGTTACCAAAAGCCTTCGAATTTTTCTTGCGCGATATTGATTAATATGGACACACACATACTTATATTAGATAGGAAATAGATAATATTAACGATCCTTTTGCATTTATTAACGAATTGAGTAAAAGCTTCTTTGAGTATTTTGTATTTCTAAATAGTTTTTTTATGAGTACCATATCTATTTTTAAGACGTCATAAAATTATATTTTCCCTAATTTCTCTCTATCTCTTTTTTATTAAAAGAGTTAATGAGAAAATATTGCGTATCACACACACATAAGGCAGTTTCGAATTCGTCGCAGACTTGTTTCTTCGAACTATATATATGTACTTTACTTTTCCCCGCATCTTTCTTTCTTTATTAAAAAAAAAGAGAAAGAAATACCCAATCTATCAATAACTTCCTTCCATGACAGTTCAAAAGATATTACGTTACCACTTGGACATTGAATACATAAAATTTATGAGCTCTCCAGTTTTTTAGCGACTGTTTTTTTCTACTTTCTTGTATTAAATCGCTTTCGAATAAATTGAATCAAGACGAGGTGACAAAAATCGAGCGAAATCAGATCTTTTAATCGATACAAATTGATGCCGGATTCATTTCACGTGAAACGTAATTGCGGAAGTAGTGTTGATATCGGTTACCATGGAAACGTACGAGAGAGCGTTGACTTAGAAGTTGGCAGACGATTTTCAGCCGAATGATATGATGCGCCTCTAGCGGAAGAATGGTGAGTCTCCTTATTCCCCACGGAACCTTTTTAAAGAACATTTAGACCACTTGCTTTCTGAGGAACGGAGCGCATCTTTTTTTCGAATCAACAGGTTTGTTTGTTTTTTTGTTGACGAACGTTAAATGTCACGTCTTTTTTGAATAATTGTTTTTTTAACAACAATTCTTAATTTATTTTTAATTTTAAGTTTAAAATAGTAAATTAAAAATTTTTTTTTTGAAAAAAGAGAGTTATGTATTAATTTTTAAATGAATTAATGATTTTGATTAGACGTGTTTTTTTATTTTATTACTTGGTTTGTACTATCTCTTTTTTGCAATTTTATACATTTTTTAAAAAGTATTATCATGAAAGTTTAAGAAAGAGAAATTAAAAAAATTTTGGTTTGAGAGAGAGAGAGAATTACGTTTATTATTATTCATTCTTTATGTTATGTACATTCTTTATATTTATATACATACTTCTTGAAAACGTGATTTTGTGTTCTATTATTTATTTTTATATTTATGCTGTTATACATAAGCAAAATATTTAAAAGAAATTCTTTTTTACATCTGTTATGTATATCTGTTGATAGATATTGACTATATATATTATATGTTTTAGTTCTACGATTTAAATATTGTACTGAAAAGTTTTTTTTTTTACATTATAGAACACGTATAAACGTATAGCTCTGTTCAGTAAATTTTTACTATTACTACTTTCGTTGTAGTGTCAATAGAATAAGGTCTATGGAACCAAAGAAACAGAATATAAGGCAATCATTTTATGTCGCATTTATTAAAGTTTCATCACCTGTTTTTGTATTGTTATTATTGTTTAAAAAAGTTCAATGTTCTTGATTTCTATTCTTTTTATTTTAAAAAAATTTAACCCTTAAAATTACTAGCTTTAAACTAACCTAATGCAATATCTTATGTAATGTTTTAAGAAGTTTTACGTAATTTTAAGTGTAGTTCTATCTTGCAGCATATAAAAAGTGTTTTGGTATAACTTCTGAGCAGAAAATACAATATCATTGAACTTAGACTGATTTAATATAAGTTCATTCTCTCTCATTCATTTTTCATAATTCATTTAAAATTCTATAGCATGTAGATGCATAGGTGAGTTTCCAGTGCTTTTCTTTCCATAGCTGATATAATTCCTATTTCGAGGTTCATGATTATATATATCAATATATCACTTGACCGAAACATCTGCTCATGCACCCCAGCGCCTAAGGTCACGTTAAGTGAGATAGGCAAAGTAGGCCTTGGCCCTCATGGGCTGTTGCGCCACTGTGTTCAGTATATATATATATATATCTTTGTATATATATATATATATATATATATATTATATTTTAACATGTTTATATTTATGTTTATTCATTGATTTTGGATAGATGTAATATTTTCAATCAAACGTGGTCCATTTACAAACAGTTTGCTTTTAATAAAAAGATAAAAATTTAATTATACTTCAGAAAGTTCGGCGACAATTAACCTTGAAACTTAAAAAATATTTTAGATTCTAAATGGATGTAATTGAATCTCTCGAAAATTTTCAGAAAACTTTGAATTTTTCAATTGTATTTTAGAATATTCTATTCATGTCGGACAATATTTGGAAATTTATTAATACTGGAAAAGTTTTGAAAGTATTGATTGTTAGTCTATTTATTTGTTGATAGAATGTTTACTTCTAGGAGATTTTAATTTCGAGTTGTCAAATTTGAGTATAAGTAATTCTTTCTATTAAAGTATATAACATGTTATATATTAACATATATAACATGTTCATATATCAAGAGATATCATGTTTTTAATATAACTTTTTCAAAATTTTAACGATTTATTAACTATTACACTTCTTTTTATTTGAGAAATCAGAAATAAAAATTACGAAAATAAATCTATATATTGCATTTTTTAAATTATAAGCAGCATTATTTATAGCTAAATAATTTTTTTGCTGTATGAGGAAAAAAGAAATTTTATTTTATACTGTTTCAAAAGTGCGATGAAAAGTAGAATATATTTTTCTTTCACTTTTAATAAATCAAATTCCAGTACATAAGATATATTTAATTTATAATCCATATTTTCATTTACTTTAATATGTAATGTTTTAATCACATTTTGGTTTATTTCATGATGTTTGAAAATAATCTTAAAGGTATTTGTTAATAAATCATTTTGGATAAAATGTTTTGTTTCTAACAACTTGGAAAAACCCCTCTACAATTTTTTAGTTCTCAGTTTGAGAATACATGACATTGATTGAAATAAATATAGTCTGATTTAAAAGATTTATTCATTCCTTTAGAACATACAATTTGCCTTGTGCTTATATTTTTTATATTTTTCCAATTATTGTGAACTTTAAGCACATTCAACAATACTTTACGCTTACTTCAAAGCCATTCGCACGCGCTTTTCTATTGTCGGGAAAGCTTCTGTTCAATGCTGCAATTCAATCGATTTTTCTTCATGGTGCAATATTAATTTGTCGAAGTTCGGCGAGAGAAACTATTGCTTTATGTATTTTTCACATAATGGGTTCGGTGAAACAAATGATTTCCTTAATGCTTGAAATATGCATTCATGGTGGTAATTTTTGTTTGCACGGACGAACGATTTATAATTTTCTCTTATAACATATGTAATTTGCGTATTAAGAACGTGATGGAAAAAAAGTTGCATTAAAATATTTTTAGAATAAGTTTTTTGGGGGGATTTTTTATTGGTTCGTAAAGAATGTATCTTCAGGTTTGATTTTTATGGGAGGCAATATATACTTTCAATTTATTCATTCCAGTAATACAGAAATGATCTAGAAATTAACAAAAATTTTGAAAAGGAAAGTCATACAATTCCTAAAGATGAATCTAATAAGCGTTCAAAGCCCTTTACATAAGCTATAATTGAAAATTAGAGAAAAACTTAAATAAAAAAATTCTTTTACAAAAATAATAATATAAACCAATAAATAAAAACGATGAGATCAGCTTATTACCTTTACCAGGGGAACTTGGTCTTTATGCGGGAGTAATGGTCGGGAATTCATGTCCAGCGTGCCACTGAAGACTTACCATATAGAGAAGCTGAGGCACGCTAAATCAGTCGAGACTCAATGTCCTCACGCTGGCATGGTGTGAAAGTTTAGAAAGTGGAATGTAGGCTTAAGCCTCATTCTCGTCACTTGATATTGTATTGTCTTGATGCTCCATTGAGCAATGCCAATAAAAAATCAATCCTCAAAAACTTCGAAAATTCTCGTGTATACATGTTCGTAATATTTGCTATATAACCTACTGTTAACAAAAAGTATGGATATTCAGCATCCGACGAGAATTTGAATTGAATAATAATTCAAACGTCACAATTTGGTAAGCTCATAGATAGTACCACCAATGAATGGCTTCCACTTGGAATTCCATCAATAAATGGCTACTCCAAAATTTTACTTTATAAAATTTAATTAGATGTTATAAAGAAATCAAGAAAATTTATGCTTAATATCGTTTCTTTTGCTTTGAGCCACAATATGTAGGGTGAGTCGAAATCCGGTTGCGTTCATGAAGTTGAGCCTTAGAACTGCTGAAGACCTACCGTGTAAAGGGGATGATGTGCGTAAATCTGTCGTGGCTCAAAGTCTTCCCGAAAGGGGTGCCAACTCAGGTGTTATCCACGCCATTTGGTCATGGTTCAAAATAAATCGCCAATTACTTTCGTGTTGCTTTATAGTGCGACGTTCATAAATACTCACTCATTCATTTTCCCTGAACTGTATAATTCGAGGAAATGCAATTTCATCAAACATATTTAAGTTTTCAAAAGACAAACATATTCTTCTTCTTCAAATCTTTTTCAAGGCTGATATATTCTCAATCACTCATTTTTCTTGCTTTGTTTAATTCTATACATTTCAAGACAATTCTTATGAGAAAATACTAGAAACCTTCACCTTTCCTCATTCCAATATGCGGGCTTTTTTAGACTGAGAAAAGACGTTTTTCCCCTGCATTTGAGCTTTAAAACATTAACGAATTTGTGTTGTCCAAGGACAATTCCCCAGGGTTTTCCAGTTTCTTTCCCCTCCTCTACAATTGAAATCAAATAACTTATTTTTTAACAAGTTATGTTGTCATGTGTCATTTTCAAAATCATAAACTAATTTTATGAGTATGAAATTCAGATTTTATTTAAAAGAAATTTTTTTTTTTTCCATATTTGAATACATTATTTTGTTTTGACAGACAATGAAGAGAATTAAAATTTAGCCTGAATATTTTAAAAGACTGATAAGGATTAAGGTTCGATAATAACAATTCTATATTGGAAAAACACGTTTTTGTTATTGAAGATTTTTATTGGTATATTTGTCTATTTAACGTCAGAGTCTTCACTTATAAAAACATTGATCAAAATTATATTATTGATTATTTATTACCATCGACTTTTTCGAAGCAATACGAGGGCTACTGGCGACGAGGCACAATCGAGGGGTAAGGATTGGTAGCCCACTCTAATAATTTTCGCATCATGGAATAGATTCAGTCTAAGGTGGTTGACTACGTCAAAACCGTGACTTCACAAAAGCGTCTAAATAAATAATTATTCATATTTAGTGTCCTTGCATTAGAACATACATATAAAATTGTTTAAAGAATATTATATAATAAAAAATGATTTAAGGGCATTTTTTTGGCAAAAAGGGAAGAAAGAGTATTATTTTTAAAGCATTCTCCTTTTATGAAAAATGCCTCTCTATAATAATACTTTTCCAATACATAGCTAAGACTTCCGTACAGAGCCAGAAGTAAGATTTTTGAAATATATATTTTAAAAGGGGATTTAATCATTTTTAATACATCGGAGTAGAGAAGTTTTAACAAAAAACATTGTTTATTATTTCGATTGATAGTAACTCTGAAAATAATGTGAATTTTTCAAGCTTCCAGCTCTGTAGAGAAGAAGTTTGCCATATATAAGCAAAATATTATTGTTATAGAAGACTTTTTTTTAAAATATTTTGAAGATATGTCATTCTTTCTTCCTCCTCCCCAAAAATCGCATTTAAATAATTTTCCTTGTAATAATTCTCTACAAGAATTTTATATGTATATAACTAATTTAATGGACACTAAAATATTAAAAAAAATTTCATTTATGCGCTATTATAAAATTATAGTTGAAAACTTAGTCTCTTAATTTCTTTTTAAGTTAATTTTAAGAGCTTCAGTGATAATATTGATATGGTACACAAAATATATAACATTCTAATTTAATTTTCTCTATTGCTTTTTAAATATTTCAATAAAATCATGAAAGAAAATATACAAATGGATTATTATGTTTAACGATTACTTCATATAGTCCGAATATATAGTAATTTAAATAAAGAATAGCAAATAATAAATTTTTTTATAAACATTTTGACGCTGAATTCGAAAAAAGTAGATTTTAATGTTAGAAAAAATTAAGCTTTTAAAGCATTTAGTATATAAGCATAGGATAATGATGAGAAAATTACTCGTTTTGCCTTATAACAAGTAGTTAATGTATGAAAGTATCCATAACCAAAGTGCTCAGTAAAATACTTTTAAAAATTCATCATAGTAATTCAATTTAGAAATGTATCATCATAGTAGTTTAATTTATTAATGTAGTGCATATGTTTCGTGATATTTTTACTTGTGAATATGTTTCAGAATAATCTATTTTGTTATAACATTATAATTTATTTCATTTTCTAAAAGTATACATACTGTTCCAATCTAGAAGACTTATTTCGGTAAAAATGGATTATCGCGAGAATTTTAAAAAAAGGTATCACATTCATCGTGTTTTACAGAGAAATATTAATTAAAAAAATTATATGATGATAAAAATTTGTTTGCAATTAATTTTTTTTGATATTATAAATAATATTAACATTTTGACTTAAAAAGTAGAATATCATAAAAATAATATAATTCCCTTAAACGAAAAATTTTAGGGTTAATTTATATATATATATTTTTAGTGGTCTTATTAATATCACCAGCTTATATTTGGCATACTACGTTCTAGTTTTTGCAGCCATCTATATTGACAGTTCTCAAAATGATTTCACATATCCTACAAATTTATTTTTTGTCTTTTAGAGCTAAATTCTGAAAGTGTTTCTTCACAAAGCCCCGCATATTTTCCATGGGATTTAAATTGGGTGAAATAATCCCCCAAAGAATTAGTTTGATTTCATTAACTTTAAGCCAGGCAGTAATGACTTATAAAGTGCGACAAGATGAAGTCCTCCTCAAATAGATCATCCTATGATGAAATTATAAAATGTTCTAACATTCCTAGTATAATCAAAATTTATCCTTCCTCTCAAAATATACATTTCTCCTAAGCCCTTAGAACTCATACACCAAAGCGTTAAATTTCAGTGAGTGTTTGGAACAATCTAATAAAAAGTCTTACTTTACAATGCCGGATAATCCTGAGTACTATAAAACATCAATTCATTATTCAATAAAAAGTAAATTATTCCGATTATGAATGTTCCACAGGAATTTGGCTTTAACCACTTTTTAATCAGAGAAAATAATTTTTTTTATTTTAGTCGAAAATTCGAAATGTCTTTACTGTTAAAAATGTTTCAAAATTGATACCTTCCATAAGAAATATGCAATGTGGACACAAAAATAGGATACTAAGTGTGTAGCTTGAAAAAGAGTGGAGTTGGTAACAACTGTTAGGTGGCATCATCCCACGCACCTCCTCTATCAATGTGGCCAGTTTCGTCTCAATCGATAACGCCAATTAAGAGTACTGCGTCATTGACTGAACTCGTACAACTGCATTCTTCCGGGAAAATGTCGAATCAACATCAAGTTTCTGGTGAAACTTGAGAAATCAGCCACGAAAACATTTTAAATATTAACCGAGGCTTATGGAGATGAAACTTTGTCTAGTGAACATGTGTTTGAATGGTATAAGAGATTTTCAGGGGGAAGGGTCAGTGTGGAAGGGATGAACTTGCTGGGCGCCCAAGGTCAGCGATTACAGACCAAAACATTGCCAAAATTCGTGATATAAGTGGGTTCTCACTCACATCAATGGTCAGACTATTAATCAACAGTACTACATTGAAGTACTAAAAAGACTTCGTGAAAAAATTAGGAAAAAAGTCCAGAATTGGGAAATGATGGATGGCTGTTGCATCCACTCACATGGCCCTATCTATAAAGCTTCTGATCAACAAAAATATTATGTGATGAGGCATCCTCTTTGTTCACTGATTTAGCCCCATAAGACTTTTTTGTTTCCTACAGTTAAATCTTCCTGAAGGTAATCCATTTTCCTCAGCTTAAGAGGTTCAGACAAAACGGAAAATCTCCTAAATGGACTTCCAAAAACCTAGTTCCAGAAGTGTTGCCAGCAATGGTAGCACTGAAAGCATAAGTATGTGAATGCTGAAGGAAACTACTTTGAAGGTGATAGTGTCACGTAGAACTGTAAGTACTAATGATTTATTGGACCAGTATCGTTTTTTTGTACACACCTCGTAAAGACATCTCATAAAACACAAGTTAGTTTAATATTGAAAAAATATTAAGTTTTTTCTTAAAATGAGATATAGATAAAATTAGAATAAATGAAAGAAATGAAATCAGTGTAAAGGAAAGATTCCTTTCATTTATTCTGATATAAACAGAATGAACAAATATAATAATTTAATTATTAATTATTTAAATATACGGGAATTGAAATCTGTGCAAAATATTGAAACATTTTGGCACAAACTGTTCGTACGAACAATTTCGACTTTAATTTATCAAATAAATTGCATTGTTAAGATTTATATTTTCAGCCTTATTTATAGAAAAAATAAATAAAAACAGTATTGACTATATATAAAATGTTTCTTAGATGTGTGTTTAAGTTACTTAAGTTCCTGCAGCGAGAAAATGAAATAAAATAAAATATTACGTAAGAATTTGTTCATGAGATGGTTGTTCTGCGTGAAAGTTTCAATTAAATGATTATATAGGAAAGTTGATATCCAATTACTACTTAAGGTATCCGACTACTTCCGACAACAATTTTTTTAAAAAAAAAATGGAGATTTTTTTTTTTTTTTTTTTTGGTTTTTAGATTAGCTTAGCACATTTTAAGAAAAATATGCTAAAATTGAGAAGAGAAAAAGAAATTTTTACAACTAAAATAAGAAAAAATTGGTAAAAATTTAAAAACAATAACATAAACGGGGCCCATTTTGTACCAAAAGTTAATGAACTAATTTTAAAATTTTTCAATTCTGATGTGTTGCTATGTTATTCATTTTTGAAAGGACCTTCTGGATAAAAGGTATTTTAATTTTTACTAAAACTAGAGCACTTTATCTTAGTTACTATTACTATAAGAAATTGCTTAAGAAACCAGTGATTATATTCACATAAGGGACTGTAAATTTTGTAATTTAACAGTTATTGATAAATCTGAAAATTAAAACACTTCTACTGTTAATAAAGAACATACACAACAAAATTGCAGTTAATTATTTTAAAAACTTTTTGAGCAATCGCTATCCCCGTTTGAGCATTTTCAGAGAAAAAAAAACACATTTTGAGTAAAACGCATTTTAAAGTATGACATCTTGTTTAAAGTAATGGCATCTGCTTTTACTAAAACACTTGTAGTTTTTGTTCTAGTTAATGGAATATAATAAACTTGGTATTTTTATAATGTTAATAAGGGGTCTATAAAAGAAAATTATAAAAAAAATTGCCAATTTTTGGCAAAATTCACAATTTTAGGGTAGTCGTATACCTTAACATATTTAAAACTACTAAAATCCAATTACTACTTAACATATTATTATTTTTGTAGGATATGTAAACAACATCAAATTAATCCCGAAAAAGATAGCACATGCGTTTTTAATTTTTCAAAAGAATCTCAGTACATTTTATAAGCAAAATGCTCAAATAATATTTCAAAAATGTTTTTAATACCAGACGGATCCATAAAAAACTTCGATTTATTGTAAGAAATTAAATTAGTTTTACTGTAGATTAATATAGAATGTTAACCTGTGGAAAAAAATTGATTTTAAGTATTTGTAAAATTCTTACAAATGCAGAATGCATTCTTTCTATTTTGCATCAATATTTTTATTCAGCTTTTACTGCAATAATTTGAGAGTCATTTAGGAAGACTTGAAATCTGATAATGTGTATTTGTGATTAGAGTATTGAGTAATATGTCATATATAGGTAATACTAGCTAAAAAAGAAAAAATATTCTTTATTTAAAAAAAATTTTTAGAGAAAATATCAAAACAATGATTTTTAAATTTTAATTTAATTAATTAAATTTTTAATCTGGAAATCAACAATATTAACTGTTATAAATAATTCATTTACGATTAAATTAAATATATACAACATTTTTTAATTAAATTATTCATTGAAAGAATTATATCTCTTTATCAAAGCATGAATGGTTAATAAGAATGTATTTAAGCTAAGAAAATTTTATATATGTAATTTTACTTATATGTACTCTTATGAATATATCAAAATAATGACTATTCATTAGTTGGAATAGATTACATAAAACCTCCAATTGTGAGATTAATTTGGCTTGAAGGTTGTCAATTGAGAGATATGTGCTCATTTCGGAAAAAGTTTGCTAATATCATACTAAGCAAATAATACTTACAATTAATTAATTTTTACATGAATAATTACATTAAATAAATAATTATAATTAATACTTACGATTAATTAAATTTTACAAAAGATTCAATTATTCAAGAAATTTTTAAGGCTTCATTATGATATATTTACTATATTAATTAAGCATTTACAATGTTAGCTAATAATTTATCTTAATACTTTGTATTGAAGATAATGTAATGTTAAACGTGATTTAAAAATAGTTCCAAAATACTTAAAGCCAAAAACTTGGTTGCAGATTGATTTGGTTGATCCCTAATTGAAATAGATGTTCGTAATTGTACTCTCAACGTTTTCAATAACTATGAGTTTCTTTGCTTTCTGTCTCGTAAATTATTCCTATTAAACGATAAAATTCTCTAAAATTCTCTGCATCTTTGGATGCAGAACTTTCTTTATTTGAATTTAAATGAATTTGTTATAATTTTATTGTGATGTGTAACCAGGTTTTAGGTAACTAATACAAAAATCAATTTTAATGTATAAATTATTGACAGTATTGCTTATATAATAATGATTTGACTATATACTCGGGATATCTCTTCGGGATCTTTCATAATGATAAGTATTACGCTTTTATTTCTTAAGCTGTATAATATAATACTTGATAATAAAGAGAGAAAGGAAGAAAAATTCTACATATTTTCTTTTCTGAAACCTGGTACGAGTTGTATGTATTTAAAGAACTACCTGGGGAGCCAGATAATATAATAGAAAGAAACAGCAGCAGAACACTATTTACTTTTTTAGATATATGAAAAGTGTTAGAAATGTTTCAAATTACAATAAACAAAAATTATAAATAGGTTCTATAACTGAACTATAACTGAAAAAGCATATATATATATATATATATATATATATATATATTGATTTGACTATATACTCGGGATATCTCTTCGGGATCTTTCATAATGATAAGTATTACGCTTTTATTTCTTAAGCTGTATAATATAATACTTGATAATAAAGAGAGAAAGGAAGAAAAATTCTACATATTTTCTTTTCTGAAACCTGGTACGAGTTGTATGCATTTAAAAAACTACCTGGGGAGCCAGATAATATAATAGAAAGAAACAGCAGCAGAACACTATTTACTTTTTAGATATATGAAAAGTGTTAGAAATGTTTCACAATTACAATAAAACAAAAATTATAAATAGGTTCTATAACTGAACTATAACTGAAAACATATATATATATATATATATATATATATATATATATATATATATAATTTAAAGGAGAGATATCTTTTTTTTAAAAAATTTCTGTAATGAAAAAGCCCAGACAATGTTATTGAGACGAAACATGGGAAGATAATTTATTTATTACATTTATTTGTAAAGAATGTGTAATGGGCCACCACAATGCGTGCTGGCTGCCTTCCATGGAGAAGTACCCATTCGTGAGACATTCCAATTCACTTAAAGCATTATTAGGTAGTAATTACAATACAATCATGAAAATAGCCTTTGTTAAAGATATTACAGAATAGTATTATAATAGGTGTTAAGAATTAGAAGAATAGATTAATGTATGACTAGATTCTAAAATGCTTGCATCATATTAATTTTGTTAGCAGGAAATGTCTTTTTATTTTCATGAACACTTATAATAAAAATTTGTGAATAATTTCAATCCTTTTATTATAGTTTGGCAGAGTAATATTTAAAAAGTGAAGTAAGCTTTTAAATTTAGAAAGAATATTAAGTGGTATCGATTGTAGTATTTGTTAATTGCAAAAAATAACATCGAATATATCGTTTAATAAATATTAAATTTATCTAGTCTTGGTTTAAATATTAATTTCTTTTATTGAAAAAATATTTTTGGTAGAATTTGAAGAAACTCGTAACTGGAAAATATGTAGCTCTTGTAATTCTATGCATTTTATTTATATTTGATCATGACAAAATGAAATCAGTTTGTTGCTTGAAATAAAAAATAAATTTGTGAGGTTTTCATTTACTGTCAAACTGTTATTTTTAGTTCACTACAAAACTCAATTTTTTATTCACTAACAGTAGCCTTAATGTTTATTTACCACGCGCGAACTAGCGTAAAGAAATCAACAACAGAATCGGTACACGATGCTATTACTCAGCTAACAGCCATTTGAAAATTCAAGTAACGTTTTTCAGACTGGCTAATGGGAAAATACATGACCGTCATACGATAAATACAATCACGTGTTCTCCATTGAGTTCAAAATAAACTGACATTGAATTTGTATTTACAGTTCTACTTGTAAAATTTAGACAAAATTTAAAATAAGTAAAGTGGTAGATACACAAAAACGTTAAAATTTTTCAAATGTCTTTCAATTTTTTTCAAAATTCTTATACTACACGTGAATTTTTAAATCGAGTGAATTTTTGTATACCTATATACGTTATTACGGTTGACAAATATTTACTTTTTCGAAGATAGTTTCAGTAAAAGCTAACGTTGGCAATAGCGAAGCGCATCAATTAATTAGCTGGAAACGCGTTGTTGTATTTATCACGTGATTATGACGTCACGGGGATTTAGCTCATTGAATGAATCTTTTGCGGAAAATGTGCTCCACTGTTTCGCGAAAAAAAACAAAAAAAAACAGACAAAAAGCCGATTCATCTTTATACTATATTTAATGTTTTCAAGAGCAATGTTACTTTCTCTTTAATCATTGGTTTTTATTATTATTGTAATACTTTTTAAAAACTTTTATTGTTTTATTTATTTGTGTGTATATACATATAACGTTTCGAAAGAATCATAGAGACTTTTCGGAAAACAGGTTTTTATTCCTTTATGACGATAATTTTCAACAATTTCTCATTGATGAAAACCAAAACAACTGTCTCTGAATTTGAGTTGGATTGTATATTTATTTTAATAATTGTTACTTCATAATCTTTTAGTTAAGGTTTAAATGGAGAGTAATGTGTGGGAAAGTACGGCCTATGATTATAAATGGAGATGAGATGGAGTTGGAATTTTTGAAGGTTGGATGATTTTTTCTGAGAAAGTACTAGAGTATTTTAATTTTTATGCACGAATATGTATGGTGGGAAAATAAAAATATTAAAAGGGAAATAGAATTTTTCTTAAATCATAATTTAATTATTATTACATATAAATGTTTGTGTGTGCGTGCGTCACTTCTTTATAGTATAAATTCTGTTATTTCAAAAAGTAACTATAGGTATGTCATGAACTTATTGATCAGTTAGTTAAAATAAATTAAATTATTAGATTCTACGATTTAACTAGTGATTTTATAGAATAGCGATTGCCTAATTTTAAAATTATTAAAGGCATTGAATTTTTGTGATATTTTTTAAACGACGTAAATTTTTTCGCAATAATATTAAATAAGCCAATAATTTTTACATTTTATAAATCGTAAAAATTTTAGTATAACTATTGCTCTCTTTCCCTGAAACAAATATTTTTATGAAAAATCCTCTTTTCACACAGAGTTCAAATGTTTTTTTTACAATAACACAAAATTGTCTAAGGAGATGGGATACTGCTTAGACAATCCGTGCATTTGAAATATCTTGAGATATCTTTG
Organism: Trichonephila inaurata madagascariensis; assembly: GCA_019973955.1. Taxonomy (NCBI): domain Eukaryota; kingdom Metazoa; phylum Arthropoda; class Arachnida; order Araneae; family Nephilidae; genus Trichonephila; species Trichonephila inaurata. The sequence continues at coordinate 107,849 of BMAV01007145.1, forward strand.
TACTACTGTAAAAAAAACTTGAACTCTGAAACAAATACAATTCACTTATTTATTTAGTTTATACTTCTTTCCCGCTGGGAGAATGTTGCTGCAGTGAAAGCACTTTTACAGATGGGTTTAATATCGTCTGGTCATTACTGATCCCGTAGAGTAAACATACTTAATAAAATGGATAAGGCTCCATCATAAATATTCGAGTAGACGCTGTCTATGGGATAGTCGCAGCGTCTCCTCGGATGAGTTGTTGAGCTTAGCGGAGAGATCAAGCATTGAAGTGCGTTAGTATTGTTGTAGCCTTTGTGCAGTGTGGTACGTTTACACAACGTTTACGGAGATCTCTCGATCAGTGAGTTGTACTGTAAGTACGCAAGTATTAAATTTGAACACACCAAATTTATAATTTATAAGGAAAAATTGACCTTTAAAGATGCACACTGTGTGATCTTAAATGTTTTTCTTTAATTGATGTGATATCTTATGTTGATTGTAGTGATGAAAACAATTTCGCAAATATGTCTCTAGTTTCTTATGCATTATTTCTCCCTAAAATAAAATTTTGAGTTTTAGCAGTAAATATTATATATATATACATACATTAATTTATTTTAATATTTGAAATTCTTAAAGGAATGCCTTTTCAATTTGAATCATGATATTTATGTACTTAGTAAAGCCAGAAAAAAATTATTTTATTTTCGAAGCGTGAATTTTGGTATATATTCTTTAAAAAACAACTTATAAAAATAGTTTTAAATAGCGTTATTGCAAAAGTATAGTTTGTTCAAGGTATGAACTTTAAATAGATTCTGTTATTGTAAACTATTCCGCTTAGTTACGTTTCAAATTATGAATTTCTTTTGTAAACAAAATTGGGAAATTATTTTCAATGAATTTATAAAAACTTTTACTGTCTAATGAAATGCACATTTGTTAAAGATGTGTTTTAGCAAAAACAATTAAACTACTTGATTGTGTATTTAAGTAAAGTAAATATATGCTTATTGTACTGCAAAAATTAATTATAAAATGATTTTTTTTTTAAAGAAAATCTGTCATAAGAGAAATTGGTGAAAATTGCTCTATGTGCGAGAGATGATTGTATGAAAGAGATTTCTAACTATATTTCATGCTTTAATGTAATAGAAATATTAATATTATACATTAAATACTAGCTTCCGTTATAAAAAGTAAATTCAATAATTTTAAATATAAATATTGCTTTTTGAAATAAGATTGTTAAATAAAGCCAAAATGTGGATTCAAAATCTCAAAATCTTTTAAATCAAATTTATTCACATTTTATTTTAATGTAGCTCTGTTTTTGATTATAAAACTTATTACTTAGATTTTAATTCTATATATTTTTATATTTTTATATATTTTATATTTTTTTTTAATTCCAAAAAGGGATATTGACCGATAAGGGGAAAAAACCCCTTATTAATTTCAAAAAAAGTTTTTCTGGACTGTTGCGTCAAGATTCGATAGCATAATATCAGGAAATAAGAATTTCCCCGATTCATTTACAAAATTAAAATCTGTAAAGCCTTTTTTCTTGATAATATCTAAATAACCGGGACCAAAAATTTTACGTTTCTTTTGATCAGGGACAAAAGGGAATCCCCCATTTTATTTTTGAACCCCTTTTGCGTGGGGAAAGAAAGCCCTTTTAATGATACGATATCGTTTTTCCAAAGTTGGAGATTGTTGTTTGCTACGTTCTACTTTATATTATTTCGAATTTATCGATCAAGTTAAAAAACAATGGGAGGTGTGTGTTTTAATTGGAAAACGACGAATAATACCACCAAAAACGAAATTTTAAAAAAATTTAAAGCTAAAAAAAGATGAAAATCAATAAACCTTTTTTTCCCACCTGCAATAGAAATTCAGCATCTTAGAAAAGGACATAGTATAAATTAGGGGTCATTATTAGAGTTAATCCTTTACCGGGCTATTTTTTTTGTAAGGAAAATTTTAAAAATTTTGGGGACAAGATTGCTTTTTAAAAAAAGGGAAATTTAATTTTTTCTTACTAGGTTAAATTATTTGATTTTTTAATTGGGGAAAAAGAGCCAAATTACCCTTTTCACCTCTTTTGGTCCTTTAAAACACGCAAACCCACAGGCGTCACTTTAAAACCCCCTTTTCCCCATGAATTTTAATTTTCCCCAAGGGGGGGAACCAAAAAACAGATTTTTAAAACCCCTTTATATTGAGGAATATGTTGACCACAAACCACTGTGTGCTATTGATGGGCATTTACATAACTTTTGTTTCCGTTTACCTTTTACACTTGAAATTTCTGAAATATATTTTGTATGCAGTGCAACCTACAAAAGGAATAGTGAATTAGAAATATATTTTATATTCTTAGATAATGATGATGAAATTAAGATTTTCTACGAATTATATATATATTTCCAATGAAGTTAACGAAAACAGAGATCAGCACATAGCAAACCCAACAAATTTATGAATCATGTTTGGAAATACTGCAATATGTAAAAGGAATTGTAAATTAGCCGGATGAAGATGACTGATAAAGAGATTAGATAGATGAATTTGGTGGTAAATATATTTACCACGGACTAATAAAGGGTTAATATTCATTAAAATGGTGTAGATCAGCGGTCGTCAAACGTTTTGACCTCGCGGACCAGTAAATTCATAATTTAAATCCCGCGGACCACTAATAGGATTTTTTGTGTTAAATATATTTATAGAAAAAATTATGATCTAAGAACACATAAAATGCTCCTAGTTAATAAAATGAAACTATTAATTGTAACCAAATTTTTAAAGCTTTATTAATAAAACATAATAAAATACACAAAATAAAAAACTGTAAAAACAAAACAATTAAAAAATGACGTAAGTATATCAAACTTTTAGCATTATACATTCCTAGTGTGATATAGTACGTTCCTGCTTACTTGAAATAAGATTATGGATATTTGGATCCAATGGAGTTACCGCAAGAGGGAGAATGCATTTATTTCGAGGAGAGATCGGTACCATGTTTTGATGGCTCTGACAGATAAAAAAGCCTTTTCACATAAATAAGTTGTGGAGAACTGAATCAGAATTTTCATCGTCTGTTTTTAAAAGGGTATTCACTTTTTATGGAAAGCCAAAACTGAGCTCTTGATTAGGAAGAATGAAATTTAGAGAATTGTGTCGGACCATAAGTCGATGAGGCTTTCTTTTAGATGCATACTTAAATTATTATCCTGAATTTTCGCTGCAAATTTTCATGATGAGTAAGTATATTCCACATTTTTTGGGGACCAGCGAAATTTTCTCGCGGACCACTAGTGGTCCACGGACCACCACTTTGGCGACCTCTGGTGTAGATTATAAACATATCGATAATTAAACAATGCTATGCAGCAGATATAAGTAATTATTTGTACACAGTTTTATGGAATTCTTCATAATCAAATCTGTTTTTGTTATAATTATTAAGAAGTTATGCTTACATTTGTATATTGCACTACGTTTTTTAATGATATTTTTTTTGTTTTAAAAATTGTAGCTATATCTGAATTTAAATAATTTCCAATTCGTAAGCGTCTCATGTAAGTGAATATTTCATAATAATGACAAAAAGTGAAACTCAAGCAACTTTAAAATATTTTTTATCTTTACAAAATTAATTAAAATGGTATTTTAATATTTGGTTTTTAGTAGACATGAAAAGAGACATATGATGCCTATTGTTTGGTACTTCAAAATAAAACCAAACAAAAATATTATTTATTAAATTGATATTCAACAAAATAGGCCGAAGTTTATCTTTGAATTAACTTTATTTGATAAGAAACTTTTTTTATGGGATTACTCAAAAGCTTTAACTGAATTCTTTTAGGCTTATTTCATTATTTTAAATCACTCCTCTAATGAATAAACATTTTTTACCAAACACTGCCAAAAACTCCCCACTTTGGAAGAATGCCCAAATACTAAATCTGTGATCAATATTTTATTCCCTTTTTCAGGACCTCGTGCCAAGTTCATAAATAATATCTTCGGATGGGGTAATATTAAGTTCAATACATGGTTCAACAAAACTAAAACACAGTTCAAGTTCATCGTTGTTAATTATTGAATAGTTAGTTATTAGTTTGAATTATTTTAGTTAGTTTCAATTTCAATTTTATTAATATCCTGTATTTCATAATTAATACGTATAAAGAAGAAATATGTATTAAAGTTAAGTAAGCTTATTATTATTATGATATATATTTTGATATAGCATTCTTTTGAGTATCATTTACTTTCCGTTACTCCGTTCTGACCTTCAATTTTGAATTTGTGATGGTAATTTTACATTAATTCCACTTTTCTCTTTAATATAATTTGATTTTTCATTAACGTTGCACTCTGGATCAATGCTAGGCCATTGGCGACGGTCCTTGAAATTTTGAACCTCTGTCTATTTACACTTTTGTAACTAAAATCGTTGTCTACACAACTTTCAAATTTGAATTTTTTAGAATCAAGGAAACTTTTTTATGTTGTTTCTATTATTATTGCAACGAATTTTTTTTTCTGTAAAATAAAATCATATTATGTTTTAATACACTTATAAAGAAGATAGTTTTACTTTTTTAGAAAAGAATAAATAGAGTTAAAGAGAAGCTTTATTTAGAAATATAAGTAAATGCTTAAGAATTTAATTAAGGTACTTTTTTATACTTAAGGCGACTTACTATGTTCGGAACTATGATTTTTCAAAAGCGTATTAATGAATATATATATAATTTTATATTTAGTATCAATTGAATTATAATATACATGTAAAATTGTTTTAAGATTATAATTACAATAAAAAATTATTTAAATTCAGTTTTTTCATAAAAAATGGAGAAAAATGACGTATTTTCAAAACATTTTCCTTTAAGGGGAAATGTTTCTTCGTTAATACAATTTTGTCTATATATAGTTAAGACTTTTTAGAGAGTCTGACCTAGAATTTTTGTGTGAGGTACGTAATTTAAGAGTGAATTCATTCATATTTTAATATATCGGAGTAGAAATATTTTAGCATAAAAAAACCTGTAATTATTTCAACTGATCGTAATTCTGAAAATATGTGAATTTTTCAAAACTTTCATTTAAGTCTCTGTGGAGAGGTCTTACCTATATGAACGCAAAATATTATTATCACAAAAGCCTTTTTTCATAAAAAGAGAATGTTTTGAAAACATAGCATTATATTTTTCATCCCCCGAAAAAAAATTGCATTTAAATATTTTTTTGCTTGTAATTGAATCTTAAAATAATTTTATATGCCCGTTCTAATTCAATGAACACTAAATATAAAAAAAGGTGTGTGTGTACTTATGTACGCACGTAAAAAGTTATACTTCTTTGGCGTAACAAGATTAAAATCTTTCTAAAATTCTTTAGCAGGGCAAGCTGGGCCAAGGACGAAAGGCGGTCACGAGCAGAGTTGAACGATATTAACTTTCAGTCAATCGGACCAGCCAAATCTGAGATAATCACGATTTAAATAAATTTAAACACCCCCGTTCAGGAACAATAGGACCAATAATATGGGGAGGGGGTCGAAGGCGGGAATGATCTGTCCCGTTCTGCATATTTCTAGACAAAGCATTTTCGTATACATTCCTACGGAACGCAAAGCAAAGGTTCGCTGACGCGGGGGTATAGCTCAGTGGTAGAGCATTCGACTACAGATCGGGAGGTCCCCTGATCAAACCCGGGTGTCCCCTTCTTCAGGGAAGTGAAAAGAAATATTTTTCTGAGAATTTCGAAGGCGGGAATGATTTGTCTCGTTCTGTATATTTCTTGACAAAGGATTTTCGCATCCGTGACGGGGTGCGCGCGCATTGTAAAAATTTACCCTCATCCTATTTCTCTAACGTCCCAAAAGAAGTATAACTTCAAAAATCATTTATATGTTTTTTTAAAAAAAATCACGGTTCCTTACGTAGTCAGTAACTTTAATTGCTGTGGGTATTATTGTTTTATCAGCAGCTATACTTGAAATAGATTAAAAAAAACTATATCTGAGAAATTTTTAAAAAAAATACATCTTTGCAACTGTGTTATGCTTCTTTTACTCTATGTTTTACATATTTCACTTTATGTTTTAATTCGTGTTTTAAGCTTTCAAGATCTAAAAATTATTTAACGAATACAAAGCAATGTTTCCTTTTGCTCTCATTAGCATTCAGAGTAGCCATGAAACACACAATTACTTATTTCTATTTTTACCCTACTCAATTTCGTTCCAGTTGTTAACACTGGTTACTTTTACACTTTTGGACATTAGCCTATATCATCACCTCATTTCTTTCATCCTGTCCCACTAACACCCAACGAAATAATATCTTACAACTTCAACCTGCCCCCTTAGCTCATTTAATTGCGAGGAGGGTAAGTAGGTCACAGAAGGACGTTCTTTTGAATCGATTCAAATTTCGAACTGGAATACATTATTCATTTTATTCCGTAACAATGAATTTTCTTACCATAAAATTCGTTTCTATGTACTCATTACACTCCGCAGTGTCAGTGTTTGCCAGGATCAATGTCGAAGTACCAAAGTTTGCAATTGAGCGATCGGAAACTACTTCCACAATCACGCAAAGGTTCTTCAAATCGATGTCGCAAATACATTAACCAATAGATTTTTGTCTGTCGTTGCTGCACGGATGTAAGCAAATTGCCCCCCTCGTGCTTCACTTCTTTTGAATTCGCATAGTATTTAAAGCGTAAGGGCAAAAAAATGGGTTACTGTAGTAACTTCAAGGTTATTTCAGATTTATTGACGCTATTATTTCAAGGTTGTTTAATTTATCTATGACATTTTAATCTCCTTATTATTAGAGTTATTATATATTCTATTTGGTTTCTGTGGGGGTAAGTTTGAAACGCGCATCTCTTCATATCTTGGTATTAAAATCGAATCGTTTTGCTTCATATAAATTTTTTAATATGTTTTTCATCACATCACCAATTTACAGTGAAACATAAGTTTCTCTCTTTTTCTCATAATTTCTTTCTTCTCAAAACATTTCTTGTATATTAGGTGATAAAATCATTGGTCTTATTGGAAGAATGAGTTAGAGACCTAATAATGTTTGTCTGAGTAACTGATTTTTTTAGTTATTTCTTCCGGATCTGTGAGTAACTGTCGTCTAGAACTCTTTGTGTGATTACATTTTTAACCCTTATATTTGAAGTATTTTTTTAGGAAAATGTTAATTTAGAAGAAAGTTGATCATATCAGGAGGGTTTAAGAACATTTCTATCTCAAAAAAGAGCATTTCTTAAGAGTTTTATTCTCATGAGTAAGGTATTTTTTAAATATATAAAACCTATGCTCTATAACACACACACACAGTTTTGGTGATCAATTCAGTGACATGAAATTTGTGTTAATAATTTTTATGAATGATTCCTCAAAATGTAGGTTATTTGGAAAAGTAACTAATTATTATAATCGTCACTTTGAATGTAGTTTATTGAATTTTTTGCACCTGTTTGTAAAGGGAAAAACTGTAAGCTACTGTTACGAACATTCATAACCTTGATTTCTAATTTATCATTTTTATTATTGACAGAAAATACTCAAAATTACATAGTAAAGTGAATTTTGATGTACTATGTATTGGAGGATCTTAGTTACGTTTTGAAAAAAAAAATTATCAAATATACATTCTTTTCAAACTAACCATCAATATATTTTCAGATCTTTTGAATTCATTGACATTTTAAGAATTGAAAAAGCCTCCAAACCTCAGAACATGAATAACTCCATTTATAATACATCCAAAAATGTATATTTCCCCTCATTTCTTTAAACAAGTTTTTGGGTTTTCTCATTTGATTTCCAAAACTCTAGTGAAATATTTCGAAACGAAATAACCATAATTCTTAGAGAATTCTCTTTTTAAATATATCAGCTGTATATTATTTAATCACTATTCTCTTAAAACTTTTAAATATTTATATTTTTACATATACCTCAACTCCTTTTTCTAATTTATTATGTAAAACTCACCAAACTTACATTGTTTGAAAAAATAACTTATATATATTTTTTACATTTCGCCCCTCTTCTAGACATAACTAGTGAATTGATACATACAAAATGCCTCGTCCGCTATCAGCTCAAACAAGAAATGAGCAAGTCATGAAAGAAAAAGCTTCGAAAAAGCTTATGGTGACAGATGATCCAATAGAAAAGCTGCGTCTCTTGTGCTTGCAGAGGGGTGCAAGAGGAATTCTGGGTTTGGGGAGGTAAGAAATTCACACACATTTTATATATGTATAAAAAAATCTGTTTATTTAAGTGTGAGTAAATTTTTAAAGCTTTAAATACCAGCATTTCAAAATACTTTTAAATAAACATGTTATTCTAATCAGTATATTACAAATTTACTTTAGGAAGTATTTAGCTTTGTTGTTTACTGTGTTTCTTGAGCTCAGTAAATAATGCTCTTCTTATTATAAAAAATTAAAAAAAAAGTCTTTATTCTGCTGATTACTTAATTAAATATTTATAAATAATTATAATATAATAAATAAATAGAATAATAAATAAAATGTGCATATTTGTCTTAATTTTTTGAAAATCTTTATTTTTTTTTGCGTGTCTTATAATATTGGCTTGCCGAAAATTAAATAGAGTTTTGACCCACTCCCAAAAAGTCTTGCTCATCACTGTTGTAGAAGTAGGCCATATAGAAGGAATGCTCTCAAACACAAATAATAATCGATTATCAATTTTTTTTTCCTTATTAAGAAAATATTTCATTTTCCATCGACTAAAAAAGGAATGAGAGCATCTCAAATAATTAAAATTTTCTTAGCGACTGAAAATAAATTCCTGTGAAATATTTAATCTTGCAGTATTAAGGCTGCTAAAAATAAGAAATAGTTGTTTTCCTATCTCTACCATAAGAGTGGTGTCGAGAGAGAAAGCTTGTTTGGACTTCATAATTCCACTTGGTGTTTTCGCTGCAAAATAATTTGTACTGCAAAGAAACCAGTTTTACATGTTTCAGGTTTTCAAAAAAGACAACTGAGCGAGCTTGCATAAACACACATCTGTATTCGTAAAATCTACACTTTTCCAATAAAAAAATATTTGATAGGTTTAGCACTATAATTTATTTAAAAAATATGAACTTTATTCACAAAATTCAAGGAATAATTAAGGTTAAACTAAAGTTTTAGTATTATTTATGCCAGCGGAGTATATTAGAATGTTACATTGAGCGCGCGTTGTGTAATTTTTAAAATACACATCAGTACTTGAATGAGTTTGACATTTTAGAAAAAAATATCTTTCATGTTTATTTTATGATATAACGATATTTTTGAGCTGAGTTGCTAAATAACATTATTAACAATTTCTCTATTCATTCGTTTTTATTCTTAAATTATTCTTTCTTTTACGACGACAAATATTATCAATTTCGGAAATACAAATCGTTTCGACAATTTTTTTAAAATTCAAAGCAAACATAAATCAAGTGCATTTAGAACTGACACCTTTAAAAGAAAATTGTCACAATAGTGATATACTGTGAATAATTTTAAATTAAGAAAACTTATAAATTAAACTTTTTATGTTTTTATTTATTAATTATCTTAGTTTATTGAATTCATATATACACAACAGCTAAAAAAGGAAACAGTTATCCAATATTATTACGAAAGAAAGTAAATTAAATTGAATTTAATGCAAATATAAGATAATTAACCCCTATTAATAAAATCATTAGCAGCATATCAGTAATATGAAATGGATAAATTTTAATATTACACCTTAAATAAATTTACTTCATGCTCTTGTAAACTGCATTAGAAAGAAAAGGAACTCTTGTAGTTGTACTATTTAAAGAAAATTTTCTTTTAATATTTTTAAACAGAAAAGAAAATACTTGGCATACACAATGACATAAATACTTACCTTGTTTGAAGAAAATAATTTTTTAAATGATTCTTGCATGATGTTCAGTTATTAATAAAATTGTTATCTTCTAAACGCATTCATAATATAAATATATCAAATTATATTATTTATACATAATATCTTTGTTGAATATATGTGTATTTCAATAAAAAATATTAACACTTTTCTTAATAATATACAACTTATTATTATGGCTTTTTGTGGAGTAAATTCAGTTATTCCGATAAAAGGTATGATACACAGGAAAATCTTTTTATGTGTGTAAACTTTATAAAATTGACTTAAGATATGCTTATTTTCCTTTAATTGCAATTTATTTTGATCTTGTGTAAGAAACCTTGAAAAATCTCTACAAATTATAGCTTAGAGTAGTATATACCTACGAAGAAATTGTTTTCACCTTAAGCAGTTGATTTATTTTACAAATACACTAAATAAAAGGAATTAATTTGACATCGACACACTACAGATTTTTTCGCCAAATAGTTGTATAATAGCCACGTTGGGCACAATAAAATTAAAGTACGATAACATTAGACTGACTCTCAGAGATCTATTTGGCACGATTTTAAAATCATGAAGAAAACGAGTAGCGTTTCGATATCATATTAGTTTCAAAAAACATTGTACTTAATATATTATAATACAATTAGCATAACCATTAAAGTATGTGCGAATTGTTCATCACAGAGTCACAACTATCACTTCCACATTCAAAAGAATATTTGGCTACTTTTTATTTACATTCGGTGAAGAAAAAGGTAATTTCAAATCTTAAAATCTGAAGTCAAAATAAAAGAAAAGCGTACAACGCGGTTGTTTCATTGAAAGCTATAAATAATTCAAAAAACGTATTAAGGTTAAATGTAACAAACTGTTAAAGGCAACAGTGCGTGTTCAGTAACAATACAGCGTAAACAAAAAGAAGTACACTACTACAAAACATTTTATCACGCACTGTAAGAAAAATGGACCTGCTAACATAATATTTGGCGTTTATTACCTTTCTTTTGTTGGGGATATGTTGTGGCTAATAGCATTTTATATTTACGAATATGGGCGGGTAAAGTGATAAATAAAAAAGAACCCCTTTTTTTGTGTGTGTTCGAATACGGTAATAGTTACTATATATAGCGATGGGCGTATAATTTCGTTTTTGTGTAAAATATAAATAATAAGTATACTTCATTAATATTTAAGAAAGCGTATTGACATTACGTTTAAAATTATATAGTAAAAATGCAAAATATTTATTTTCTTGCTATTTTTTTCAAAAATGAACTAATGGTTCAGTTGTTGAGAGCCACTAAGAGAGAAGGAATAAATACACAAAAATTTTCCATACATAGTCCTGTATACGCAGTTTAGAATTACAGCTATAGAGCATATTAAAGATGAACTTTGCATTTTTTTGAATCTAGGGTGAGTGAGTGTTTTAAACTTCAAACTTCCCACAATACGCAAATATTTTGATTTGCAGCAAATGTCCTTTGTTTCTATTGTTGTAATATAAATTTGAATTCATAATTGAGTTCTAACGGTCATACCTTGGAGAAATGTGTGTTATAAGAATGTCAATGAAAACATGAAAATACATCAAATTATTCGCATAATACAAATTTTTATAGAAAAGAAATAAATTTAATATTTTGATTTTGAAAATTAGTGTTGAAATAAGGAAATATTTCACACTTGTAGCGAATCATCACTAGCTTTGTGTGAGGGTAGGTAGAATGAATAGTCATTATAAAAACAACTTTTATTCCGTAACTCTCTTCAATTACAATCAACTTTTAATAAATCTAATGGGAATAAGTCAGTTTTAGCCTCTCTAAATATTTATCATGAAAAAAACCTTATCAGTAAATGTAGATACTCAGCTGGATTCTTTGAACTCCACCACAAAGTTCTTAATCCCTTTTTCCGGATACACTAACAATTCAAATGTAAACTCTAATTTAATCTAACACCAACGCTTCCGGTTGCGAACTCAATTCACTTAATTTTAAATAGTATCTCTCCATTTGCATTGATTACGGCTCCTTTACAGTAGGGGGTCTTCAACCTTTCGCGCTTGAGTGCCTTATCAATAAATCCACCATGATCTGCGGGCCACATCAGTAAATTTGCAATGATCCACGGGCAACATCAATAAATTTGCAATGATCCGTGGTCCACACGACTTTCAAAAAAATAATGTAGTCAGGAAATTTAAATACGAAAGAAAGAGTTGTTTTACAAGACTACAACTGATTCTATAAGACGTGTTACACACACACCAGCACACACACACACACACACACACACACACACACACACACACACACACACACACACACACACACACACACACACACACACACACACACACACACACACACACACACACACACACACACACACACACACACACACACACACACACACACACACACACACACACACACACACACACACACACACACACACACACTTGACGTCTTGGGTTGGGGTGAACCCACCATCTATTCATCTGAAGTTTTATGGCCCAAACAGACATTGGGTGACAAGAGCACGTGGCTATGGGGTCATTGTTTGTTGTCTGGCCTCGGACAAGCGCAGACATCGGGCCCTGGAATTTACAATGACTAAAGAATGCCGGTACAATAGGTTGACGTGAGGCGAAGCCTGTATGAAAGTCGGTGCCTAGAGAATAGGGCTATGAGGCCCAGGTGATGAAAATGAATGGGAGTTTCAGAATTTGGATGAGAATTATGCCCCTTGATTCCAGACAGACGAGGAATGTGTTTGTGTTTGCCGCCAAATGGGGAGACGAAAGTGGCCGGGGATGAGGGCAGACCTTTTTTGGCCTGCCAATGGGGAAGACGAGGGCGTGTGGGACCCCCCTGGTTTTTAAAAAGGGGTTAATTTTGAGGAGAAAGAGGACGGAGAGGGGAGAGGAAAAAACGTGGACGGAGCCCTGGATGGAAACAGAGAGATGGAGCCCTAGATGGAAACACACACAGAGAGATAAAGCCCTGGATGGATAAACTGGAGCGGAGCCCGGAAAAGCAAGGGATTGTTGAGTGCCTTTCGGTATAAGGATTAAACTCTCGTGGAAAAGACTGTCCGCCCGGCTTGGCATATTTATTGGACTTTTTAGTAACATATGAAGCTATTAAATACTGTTTTAATTTTAAAATGAGGCTGTGACAAATTTTCTTGTTTGCTAACTACTGACGACGTTACAAACACACACACACACACACACACACACACACACACACACACACACACACACACACACACACACACACACACACACACACACACACACACACACACACACACACACACACACACACACACACACACACACACACACACACACACACACACACACACACACACACACACACACACACACACACACATATATAAATCTTCTGTGCATGTGTATGTGACTAAACTCCTCCTAACAGCCTGCACCGATTTTGAGGAAATTTTTTGTGTCTTTTCCAGTGGACTTGAAAATGGTTTAGATTCATAATTCGGTCCGATATCGCTATTAGTTAAAAAGATATTAATTAAAACATTAAAAATATTCAGCTCAATATTCACCTTTATTGTTGTAACAACGTTATTGTTATAAAAATGGAGTCGAAAATTGATTTTCAGCCAAACTGGCCAAACCGGGTCTTTATGTTACAAAAATGCACACGAATCATACCTTTTTAGCGTTTTTAATTTAGATCTTTTCAAATAATCTTTATATACATAATTCTTCTGTGCGTGTGTATGTGACTGAACTCCTCCTAAACGGCTGGACCGATTTTGATGACATTTTTTGTGTGGGTTCAAGTGGATTCGAGAATGGTTTAGATTTACAATTCGGTCCGATATCGCAATTAGTTAAAAAGATATTAATCAAAACCCTAAAACGCATAATTGTTTTACTCCTGTGTGCTGTTTATTCTGCTAATGCGCGGCAAGAAAAAAAAAGAAAGAAGAGGGTAGAATTTTGCGATATTCTTGCCGTTTTTAAAATTGCAATCTAATTTTTCCATCAAAATTAGACAAAAAGTAATTACAGAATCGGAAAGATTATTCATTTCGCCATGATACGGCATATATCTTTATATATATTATTCTTCTGTGTGTATGTGACTGAACTCCTCCTAAACAGCTGGACTGATTTGGATGATATTTTTTGTGTGGGTTCAAGTGGATTCGAGAATGGTTTAGATTCACAATTCGGTTCGATATCGCAATTAGTTAAAAATGCACCAAAATTGTGTAAGGGCGCGTGATTGTTCATGAAAAATTCATGGGCAATATTCTTGAGGCCAGTATTTTGAGCGGCTAACTTCAAGGTGAAGTTGTACTTCTACCACAGATCCCAATGATTCTTTCAGTCTCACCTACCCATTCAAATGTTTGCAACTTCCAATTCGCTGGTCATTTGCTATAACCATTAATAAGTCACAAGGTCAAACAATGACAATGTGTGGCTTAGATTTAGAAACCCTTGCTTTTCGCACGGCCAATTATATGTTGTATGTCCGAGGTTTGGCAAAACCATCGCATTTGTTTGCTTATACCCCTCAAGGATTAACCAAAAACATTGTACATTCAATGGCATTACGATAAATTTTATTTTTTGTGCATTAAAAAAAATACACCTGTTATGAAAAGAGCTCGAGCTTTATCTTTTTTACCCTTTAATCAAAACAAGTTTAAGTTTCTATTCAGAATAGCTTCTATATTCAATAGTAAATACATACTCACACGCAATCTATAGGTCGAATTGTGGTAACTGCACATGTGATGATGTCAGGTATTGTAATAACTTTCTTTATAAAAAATTTCATCAAAACGGTCCAGATTGGTACAACTTATTCAAAAAAGTTTGTAATATTTGGATTTAAGACGTGTGTACAGGACAACGTCTGTCGGGACCGCTAGTATATATATATAAATCTTCTGTGCATGTGTATGTGACTAAACTCCTCCTAAACGGGTGGACCGATTTTGATGAAATTTTTTGTGTCTGTTCCAGTGGATTCGTTAATGGCTTAGATTAACAATTAGGTCCTATATCGCAATTAGTTAAAAAGATATTAATTAAAAACCTTAAAATGCATAATTGTCTTACCCCGTGTGCTATGAACTGCAAATTAAAAAAAAAACTTTTTGCATATCTCAAATGAACAAAAAACCCTTATTTGCTTAATTTTAAGTCTGTAGATCTATAACTAATAAAAAGGATTGTTTTTTTTATTTATAATGCCCCGTAACTTTCTTGTGGGTTGATTTTTGAAAACACCTTCCTAAGCTGATCTCTGCTCAGCAAAAGTAACACATTGTTACACTATTTGTGTAATGAACGCTTAAAATAGTGTAAATGATTTATATCTGGATGTGTAATACATTAATATTACTTTTGTTGCATTTATTTTATGTTAAATCTGTAATATTCGCAAGCAACGCCGTTCCTCACATTATAAAAGCGATTCAACAGAAACACAGCGAAATGTTGGCGGTAGAGCTATGTTGACATCCTTTTTGGTGACCCTGTTGGCAACTTGGCAATTGATTGAATGGTGCAGAAGTTGATATGCTTAAGCTGGTGGCACCTGGTGGGGGCTGCAACAAAGAAGATAGAACAAAAACCTTCTCCACAAAAAATATATATATACATGCCAATTTTCCTAGTCATCGGTTGAACGGTGTTGGAGTGATGCGAGTTCATATGTACAAATATCCATTTTTATATATATAGATCAGTTTCAAAAGTTTTGAATGGAAGTCGAATTAAAATACGTAGCAAACCTGTTAAAGACAAAAGTTTACCTTTCTTCTGAAAATTTCTGAGATTTTATACATAGTCATATTTTTTATGTTTAATATTATTTAAGATACAATGAAATTTTTAAAAAATTCACCATTTTAAGAAAGATTTATCTCAAATGAGTATCAAGTATGTCAATAAAATATTTTAAATATCTAGAATAACAGAAAAAAATGGCGTTTTTACGACTAAGAGCAGACAAGGCAGTTTTTTTTTTAAATTGCCATTTTAGTTGATCTCTAATTTAAATCTGATACAATTTTTCTTGAAATTTCTCAGATTCATTATAATGCTTTCAACGGGCCTTTTTGACCCGCGGGCCAGGGGTTGAAGACTCCTACTTTGCATAAAGAAGTTTTTCAATCAAACAATCTATTAAAAGCATTTCTCCTTTAAAATTAGTGGAAAGACACGAATAGACGCCGTTTCAATGTTGTAGTAGTTATAAGAACGCTAAATTCGGTAACTACTTCGATTTTGCCAATATCCATAAATATTTTTTAATAGCACTATACAAGTTTTTAAGTTATTAAGTATTTTTCTGTTTTAAAATCAAATAAAGGCAAAGAAAAAACTGATGTTTTTCTGTATAAGCTGAAATAAGAACAATTTTTTTGTCTTAACAAACAGTACAGTGGGTGGTCGGTTAACGAAAATAATCTGTTCCAAGACTATGTTCGCTATCCGAATTGTTCGTTAACCGATCCTCGATTCACCATAGACTTCTATGTGAAATCAATTAATTCGTTCTGGAGACCCTAAAAAAATGAAATCAAAACCGAAACTGATGGTCTAATGTGTATGAATATTCTATTGGAATTTCTTTTTTTCAATAGAACTTTGAAGTTTAATAGGTAAGCAACATAATTCAGGAGAGATGAAAAACGATTTTTAGTCCGTTTCTCATATTTCACGTATTTTTACGGTGGTAGCGCGTCATCAGTACCTTTATATTTTATAGTCTGCACTGTTTGAAAAAATTAAGAATTCACTAATTTATTTGCCGTGTCAGCCAATCCACTCGCCCATAACTTATCAGCTGTCAGAAAATATCGATTTTCATATTGAAATTCAAGTATTCAAGTGTGTATTGATTTTAGTCATAATAATAATTATTGAATGATCTTTAAATTCATTGTTAATTCAAGTTTCATTTAGCAATTATCAATACTAAGCATGCTTTAAACATTTCTCCTTTCAGTGATCTTATTTTGTATGCAAAATGATAACAAATGTTTAATATTAATTTTTTTTCAGAGCCGAGAAGTGTTCGTTAGAATTCGTTTTGTTCATTATCCGAATATGTGTTCGTTGTCCTAACACAAAAATCTTTCTTGAAAGTGTTCGTTATCCGAATATGTGTTCGTTATTCGAACACAAAAATCTTTCGTGAAAGTGTTCGTTATAACCGATCTGTTCGTTAACCGATCACCCACTGTATTAGAATAAAGTAATAAATTTGTCATTTTTGAATATCTCAAACTGAAATTTTATTGAATAACACATGATTAATTAATTAAAACATTTGAATGGAACAGTTCATTTTTTTTGTTAGAAACAATGGAATATTCTCCCTAAGTTTCTCCCCCTATTTTAACACTTTCAGAGCCATTAGATTTTTGCACAATTTTAATGATGATTACTACAATGATGACCCACTATTAGATTCCATTTATTTTACCATCTGTATATAGACATTGAATTTTCCCTTCTACATGTGAATTTTCAGAGTATTTAGACGCATGGACGACAATAACAGCGGTGGATCTGAACATGGAAGAATTCGTGAAAGGTATTCGAGACACTGGTCTGGATATCACGGATGAAGATGCAGAAAACCTCTTCAAGCAGTTCGATAAGGATGAGTCTGGAACAATCAAGTATGATGAAGTTTTTGCGAGCAGTAAGAGTAAGTATAGAAAGTCATGCTTTTTTTTTAAAAAAAATATCTTCCCATTTTGAGATGTCTAATAATGAAGCTCTGAAAAAAAATATAAAAATAAATGTTCTCTGCGTCTAATAAAGTCTTAAGAATTATCTTCTTAAATCGGCATTATCAACCTCTGGATCAACCTCCCATAGGCAAACACATTTTTAATTTTTACCGTGGAGATTAACCCTCTACGCTTTTATCTATGTGTTTTTAGAATGTAACCCCCATAAGAGAGACCTTCCTACTAATGAAATAATGAAAAGTGAATTACACTCATGTTCATAAATTAAGGGTAATTCAGAGTCACGCGGAAATAGAACTCTCAAATATAAATATATCACCCGTAAAATGAATACACATCTTCAAGAATCATATGCAAATTGCAGGAAGCCACCAGATGACACCGATAGTACGTCCCAATGACGAGAATGCAAAGAGGGGATATAAGGAATACAGCAAAAAAAGTAAAATTGTTGCAAGTGCTTTATAAACCTTTCAGTGCAATAACCAATAGTTATGACACCAAAGACGCATTTGGATGGGTTTTTTTACGTGATAAAATTATCGGCCGCCTGGAATGCGGGCGTACTCAGCTGGAAGTTACCGAGGAACTTGGAATCTCGCCAGGGTGTCATCTCCACGAAACGATTCCAAAATGATGGTAATGTGAGTAGACTTTAGAGCACAGGTATCCCCCGAGTTACAATGCCTAATGAGGACCGGTAAATACCAAAAGAAACAGACAGAGCACAACATCAGCCACTGGTACGACAGTTATAAAGCAGGGAGTGAGTGAGTGAATATTAACGTCGCACTGTTCAGCTACACGAGGGCTTTTGGCGATGGAGCTCGTAATTTTGAACCATTGTCAAGTGACGAGGACGACACCTGAGCTGGCACTCCTCTCTCCAAACTACAACACCACACCAACGGGAGGACGTTTCAGATCTCGATTTAACGTACATTGCTCTACTACACAGCTAGTCTTCAGCGGCACTAGGCTCGAACTCATGACACGCCACCCCGAATCCGTTACCTTGGCCACCAGTTTCAAGGCAGACTGTGTACAGACGCTTAGGGCAGATTGGTCTATATTCTCGTAGACCTGTCAAATGTGTTCCACATACTGCAACTCACTGTTGCCTGTGGTTAGCATGGAGTAGAGAGCATGCATTATGGACAACACATCAGTAGGCTTATGTGACGTTTTTCGACAAGTCTAGGTTTAGCTTGCAGTCTGATTCTCGCCGAACTTTCATATGGAGAGCGCCAGGTACCCATATGAAAGAGAACATCATTGAATGACACAGTATCGGTGGTGCAGGATTACTCATCTGTGTGTGTGTGGGGGGGGATTATTCTGGGTTCCAGAACTGACCTGCATGTTCAAATTGGAACCATGGCTGGCCAAATCTATCGGGACGTCATTCTAGAACAACATGCACGTTTGTTTCGGTTTTTGTGTTTATGAATGATAACGCCCGTCCTCACCGTGAAAACATCGTAAGCAAGTGCCTTCAATCGGAGGGTGTCATTCGTATGGACTGGATAACACTCTCACTGGACTTGAATCCAGTAGAGCATGTGTGTTAAAATCTTTGGCTGATGAGTTATAGCCCGTCATCCACCTTCTACATGTCTACCAGAACTTCGGAGAGCATTGCTTGACGAGTGGTGTAATATTCCTCAAGCTCAGATCGATAATTTGACACTCAGCATGCCTAGGCGTTGTACGGACTGTATTGCATCGTCTGAGAGAGATACTATGTATTAACCATCATACCAAACATGTAATATTGTTTTTTACAATTTGCTCCAGGGAGCCAAAATCGCATTTTATTAATGATATCAAACATATAGCATCTTTTTTGCTCTTTACCTCTTGTTTAGTAAAAAGGCTTTACAACAGCGTTTCTCAAACAGTGGGGGTGCACCCCCTAGGGGGGCGTGATAAACCTAAGTGGGGGTGCTAGCATATCAAAAAGTTCAACATAAAAGATTTAAAAAACTACAAATTTACTGTTACATATTTTTAAAATACACATTTACACTGATATAATATACTTATAAATGTATCAGTACCGTCTAATGTATTTGTGATACTTAATCTATCAATACTAAGTTAAGAACAGATTTATAATAATTACTAGTGACTCCCGTGGGCTTCTCATATACAAAATTATATACAAAATTTAATATTTATCTTGATAATTTATGTGGTTCATAATTAAGGTTGTATTGTAGCTGTAGCGTCAAGTTATATTATTGTTGTATTCAATACATTGTTACTATATAAAGGGGGCGCGTGAGAAAATTTTGATCGAAAATTGGTTACAACTAGTGAAAGTTTGAGAAGCACTGCTTTGCAAATAAGTCACGTTTGTTTTGTTTCTGACTCTGTCTTTGCCTGAACTTGCAAAAAAGTTCATTTTTCAAGCATTTAATTAAAACTAACTGAATAACTGCACTTCTAGTTTTAGTACAATGTTGTTTAAATTTTTTGTAGAAAGGAGATAACGGGAGAAACCAGAAAAGTTTAAAATTGAGAGTTATGTCGAGAATTAGATATTGATTATTAGTAAATAATTGTTAGTTCGTGATTAATTTAATTGAGATATGCGTTTTTTCCATCTCTGTTAGGTTATTTTCTTTTTTTTACCTCAGTTCAAGTCTATCTTGTTATAACTGAAGTTTTATGAGTTAGGATTTTACATAAAAAAATCTATTTTGATCTTTATATTCTCCCGTATATAAAAATGTGCATCTTTTCGAATTTTGGACTAAATTAAGATATAATATAATAAGTTCAAACAATATATAATCTAACATATAAATAATTTGTTCATAAGTTATGTAAATTCCGAAGGTGGAGCACGGTCTCTTCTAAGTTAAGATTTGATCAGAGATGAAACGTTAACTTGCGACAATAAGAAATCTGATATTTTAATAAAAGTATAAGATTTCCTTATACTCTACTTAGGTTTACGGAAATATTTTGATTAAGATCCTAGTTAATTTGTTTCATCCACACACAAATACACTCATACAGTAAAGAATACAGGATATAGCTTGAGTAAAGTTTTTGACCTTGATGAAAAAAGTGTAAAAAATGCAAAATGAATAAAAAGAAATTTTGAAACCCCCCCCTTGGTGACCGTTTTTTTTTGTTTTTTCGGAGCTAGAGGTGTAGGGTTTAAAAAAAGAAATAGAATTTTTAATTCTTAATATGACTTTATTAAGAATGAAATTTAAATGTCTAACAATTTGATAATATTATTTAGGCGAGAATCTCAATACAAACACACAGTAATAGTTAAACCAAATCGGTAAAAACCATTTAAAATATTTAACCCGCCTACCCCATTTAAAAATTTCCCCATCAATTCAAATAATCAACCCTACCAACCCAAATTTAATTTAATCTTATGGGAGGCTCGGGCCGTAAAATTATGCCCCTTTTGACCTAATGGTTTAATTTTAAAGGTAACTTCACATGGTGTCAATTTCGCTTGTAACACTTTCCACATAACGTTCTCCAAATTGCCTCCGACACTGAAATTTTTGTTTTTAAAAGCTATCTTATTTTGCATTTCTCTTCACTTTCCTTCTTGGGTTTTGGGTTGAAAAGAGTTGCTATTAATTTTGGCCCCAAAGAACCCGGAGGTCATTTAAAAAAAAAGAGCGTGAGCCGTCAAAAAAAGTACAAAAAAATTTTTAAAAACACGATGTTGAACATTCAAATAAATTTAAAACTCATTTTAAGGCTGATAATATTTTTTCAATGAAAGATGGGAAAAGATTTTTAAAAATTAAGCGCACTTTATTTCTAATGTTAATGCTACTGAAAATCGGGCGCGGCTTAAAATTGAAGGCTGAAAAATTTGTTGGATGGGGGTATTGGAACATGATACTGAGGGTTAGAATAATTACGGGTTCATGTAAGTATTTAAACCTTTTAATGCTGGTAAAATAAATTAATAATTTCCTTTTTACTAGTTCTCATTTTAATTTTTATACATTTCGTTAATATTGGATATTGATATACCATTTTACACTATTTTTTTTATTTTTTCACAAAAGCGTATTGAGAAATTGGGTGCGGCTTAGAATCAATGGTGGATTAGATTGAAACAAATACGGCATATATGGGGAACAAATATTTATTCTATCCCTTTTCAAAATTCTTAACAGAATGAAATATATTATTTAAAAAGAACTCTTGCGAGATTACATTTCAATTCGTTTTGTAAAAAAGAAGCTAAAATGTAAAAAAATGTTTACATCCCAGTAAAAGTATGCTCAAATAGTAGTCGGCTTTTATTCATAAAAAAACACATTCTTGCATTCATATACAGTAATCTTAAGCTAATATATTTCAGATTTGACCTCTTGTGTCTTTTTAGCACTCATATTCTGCAATGTTTCTGTAAAGTTGCTCCTCTCACCCACAAAACCTGACTATCAAACTCCGCGGGTTCCGCACTCGGGAGATTGTGACTCGAACCTGACCTTTCAATAGAAGCAGTCATTACGAGAAACAATATTCACGGACAAAAATAATCAAGTTAATGATTTGATTGGAATACTGTCCCTATTCAAGGTTTGGTGGAATTGAAAACCTCCACACTGCTAATCGCTAATAGATATCAACTATCCATTCCATCCTCTCTTTCTCTTTCACTCACTTGTATGACTTAGAAATAACCTGAACATTCAGTTACTATTGTAAGAAGGTAACTGAGAGTTAAACTTTTAAACTTTAAAGAATATTTATCCATGATAGTTTTAAGGTATCCGACTACGTTCGGAACCGTGATATTAAAAAAGTGTATAAATGGATAATTTTCATGATATTTAGTGTCGCTTAGATTAGAACACATGTATAAAATTGTTTTAAGGACATTTTGACAAAAAAATTTACTTAAATGCTATATTTTGGCAAAAAATTAACTTAGAATAATCTTTTTTCCAAATGTTCTCCTTTTGTCAAAAATGCTTCTGTTATAATAATATTTTGCCAGTATATAGCTCAGCACTCTGTAAAGAGGCTCAACTATGATTTTTGAAAAATTCACATTATTTTAAGAGTCCCAACCAATTAAAATAATTATCGGCGTTTTTTTCTTAAAATTTCTTTCCTCTGTTGTCGTAAAACATGGATAAACCTACTTCTAAGTTACATATTTCAAAAATTCTAGTTGAGCCTCTGTACAGAGGTCTGAGATATATACAGGGAAAATATTATTATAATAGAAGCATTTTTCACAAAAGGAGAATAGTTTGAAAATGGGTCATTCTATGTTCATTTTTTGTCAAATTATTGTACTTAAATAATTTTTTATTGTAATACTATTCTTAAAATAATTTTCTATACATTTTCCAATCTAAGTGACACTAAATATTATCCATTTATCCGCTTTTGCAAAATCACGGTTCCGAACGTAGTCGGATACCGTAAGGGAGAACCTCGCGTGATAGCCCACTACAATTCTGCCACTGTTCAAAGCAGCGTTGTTAAATGATGCGCAGCTGAACCGTCATATTCTGAATGTCTTAACTCGAATGAAACATGGTTTCCTTCTGATCATTTTTGCTTAGAGAGTAACCACCAAGCTTTGTACAATATTTAATGCAGTAGCGTTGATAAATTTGTTTGTTTTGTCAAAATGGAAAATTCCACTGCCCTCGATTGCACTTCCTCACTCATCGGGGATTTACCGGATGCTAAAAACATCTGCGGGTAGGAAAAAATTCTACCATCTGCCTTAGGGTAACCTGCATATGTGCGCAAAACCGCGTCTGCCTTGATTCATTTATTTATGCGTTAAAAATTATGGTCGGATATCTTTTGAAGACATTGCTAGCTATTGAATTGTTTGATCAATACAAAATAAAAGAGGCTGCTTTAAACCGTGTCGAGCGAGTGAGAGTTTATGAAAGTGAAGGGGAATTTGCTCCTAATAGGTGGCCTTC
This sequence comes from Trichonephila inaurata madagascariensis, assembly GCA_019973955.1. NCBI lineage: Eukaryota > Metazoa > Arthropoda > Arachnida > Araneae > Nephilidae > Trichonephila > Trichonephila inaurata. The sequence goes on from BMAV01007145.1 coordinate 131,543, forward strand.
AAACCTTTTAGACTCACGGAACCCTTAGAGGCTATACAGTGTTTTCGGGGAACCCCATTCCACACACGCTCACACAACATTTCTCTTCAAATTGCATTTAAAATAGATCAACAAGTTATGGATATTTTATGTAAAGTCAAATAAAAAGATTATTCCATCTGTTATTAAAAATTTAATGTAATTTGAATATAATTTTCTCACAATTATTTACAATATTAATTTGTGATCCTGCTCACTACTCGTACATTATTTTTAATAACTAACGATATCTGCTTGAATTTTAAATTTACAAGGGGAGGGCACGACTAAGGAAATTCATTTGGCGTCGAGAGACTTGGTGTAATAGTAGTACTCCTTTAGGGCAGTGCTCCGCAACCTTTTTATTACTGCGGACCGGTCAACGTTTGATAATTTTACCGCGGCCCGCTGAGGGTGGGATACATCGATTGTTTATATTTTAGATTGTTTTGATTTAACAATTTTAGTTTAGGTACATTTATAAATATGCCTTCAGAATAAAATATAGTTACACCAAAATGAATAAAGTGATTTAACGAGGGAATATAAAAAAGGGTTTCCTTTGGAAAATTGCCAAACGGGGAAATGCACCACTTCAAATAAAATGGCAATAGTTTAATGTTCTTTAGGAGGCCCGGCACCATTTGATCCACGGACCGGTACCGGTCCGTGGACCGGGGGTTGCAGATCACTGCTTTAGTGTGTTCAACCCTCAATGTAATTCCGCCGAATGGCAGTCAATTCGGAGAAAATAGCCTTCGAAATTCATGCTTAACTTTTATACAATTAACTTCCTCCATCGATTCCGTAGCCTGGTTGGGAGAACGCTTGCTTACTGCGCGGGAGCAGAGTTTGATACTTCGCGATCAAAATTTTTTTTTTGAGTTCATTTAATTATTTTTTAAAATTAAATAAATTTATTTATGAAAGGTTTATTAAATATTAAATGATATTTTATGTAATTATTTTGTATTTTATAAAGTAAAAAAATTACTGTAATTTTATAAATATTTATATTAAGTTTTATAAATATATTTTTATATTAATAAATAATATTTATAATAAAATATATAATAAATATTAAATGATGTTTTACATAAAAAATAGGTTACAAATAGTTTTATAATGTGAAATACAGTATACTATAAATAAATATTCTATATAATATAAAATAATGTATAAAATATATTATTACTATTAAATTATTTTATAATTAATATAATAAAAATAATATGTATTTTTTATATATTGCAATTTAATTATTTTATAATTTTATAAAATATTTAATAAGTTATTTTTAAATAAATTTATTTAAATAATTTTAATAAATTTTATTTAAATAATTTGAATAAATTTTGTTTAAATAATTTTAATAAATTCATTTAAATAAGTTTAATAATAAAATAACAATAATTTTTATTAATATTTAATTAATTAATTTTAAGTAATAATAATTTTAAATAATTTTAATTAATAATATTTTTAAATAATTTTATTAATAAATAATTTAAATAATAATTAAAAAAATTTTTTACTTTATAAAATACAAAAAAATTATTTAAAATAACATTTAATATTTATTATTTCAAAAAATTATTTAATTAAAAAAATAATTAAATGAATTGAAAAAAATATTGTATCGATATGTATCGAACCCTATCCTCTCGCACGGTAAGCAGGCGTTCTCCCAACCAGGCTACGGAATTGTTGTAGGAAATTAAAACTGAATTAAATAAAAGCTAAGCATGAATTTCGAAGTATTTTCTCCGAATTGACTGGCCATTCGGCGGAATTACATTGAGGGTTGAACACCCTAAAGGAGTACTACTATTACACCAAGTCTCGACCTCAAATGAATTTCCTTAGTCGTGCCCTCCCCTTGTTAGATTTTAATGTCAAATCTGGGGATATGTCAACAAGTTGTTCCCTCTCGTTCATTATAGATGGGTTTTTTTCCATAAATGAAAAAGGTACTTTTTCCTTTATAGAACTATTTAGTTTTGCAAAACATTGTACTAACGAGTATAAAACTATTTCGGGGAACCCGGGATGGTCCACAGTAGAATATTCTCAACCTAGTAGGTCATAACATAAAGAAAAACATTTTAATACTCTTTTTCATATTATAATAAAAGTTTAAAAACTATTGCAGAATAAAGTCCTTATATATAGATAAAAGTTTCAGTTTTAATGACTGGGAGGAGCTATAGATATTTGTGGTTATATACAAACTTAATAGAGAACTTGAATCTATATTGCATACATATTTATAATTTTCGATTTTTTTTATTGTGATTCGTGAAACCCCAAGGTTCCGTGGAACACAGGTTGAAGCCCACTGCTATAAAGCAACACGAGGGCTTTTAGCGACGGACTTCGTAATTTTAAATCTTGTTAGAGTAGCACGAATGATACCTGGGCATCCCATCTACAAATTACCACAACGCGCCAAAAGGAGGAGTTTAACCCTCGACAGGCCTAACATGCATCCGCTCCTCTACACGGCGTTCCTTCAGTGTCACTAGGACTTGTGTGTGAACTCATGATACGCCGCACATGTTAGTGACCATAACCATTAGGCTACACGGTCACATACGCAACCAAAGTATTGGTAGAATTCTAGATTAATTAATCAAAAACGTATGTTAAGTTCAAATAACACTAAATAAGTTTATTTCCATAGATCGTGTGATGCATTTTTTTAAATGAATCACAATTCTATCATGAAAAGGATCTTAAGAGATCACCTGCTAGAAATATGGAACGAGTTAAAGCAATTATTAGCTTGCTTATAAAATACTTTGCTTTCAGAATCAAAATTTGTCAAGCAATTGAGAAAGCGTAATAAAAAGAAAAAAAGGTGTTTTTAAACTGTCGATGGCTTAGCTATTTTAATTCATTTGTAAGAAGCATTCTAAACAATGGTTATTAAAAAGCAACCGAATTGCAATGAACGAATTTATTTATTATGTGTTGTATTATGTGTTGTTCAAAATATCTGAGTTATTTTATTCTTAGATCGGTTTCCTTTTCGGCATCATAAGGAGAAATCACTTATCTAAAAAGTTTGTTGTTTCTGAGAATTAGAATTACAAAATTTTCTCCTTTCCTCTGTAAAAAAGCAAAGCAAAACAAAATAATTAAATCCTCTTTAATTGGTAATCTATGTTACGTTTCATGGTATTTTCTAAAATATGAAGAAAAATTGTTAAACATTCAACTTTTGAAATAAAAATAGAAATATTTACCATCATTACAAATTTATATGATTTCCACACAGTAATTTTTGCTATTTCGAAGAGTGTTTCTAAAAATATTCATACAATCAGTTGGAGTCTTTTCTTGGTAAAAATGGACTCCATGAATTCTACAATTCTGCCTGTTGCATGAATAACTAAATTAAGGAAGGTAAAATGAGATATTTTTTGGTAAAAAAGTGGTTTTTCTCCGTGGGGTTTCGTGTATCCCGGTAATATTTCCCATGCATGACATGATCTGTCTAGCAATGAATCATACAGTATTGAGATTTGATATTTAAATTGGCTCCAATCACGGAACATGCTATTCATTATTATTATTTTTGTGGTTATAAATCACTACACGTTTGAAAATCTGCTGGAATGGCTGTGCGCTTCAAAGTGAAAGGAGAAGAGCAGTGTGTGACAAGGATTAAAAATGATAACAAAAAATTTGTGTAAAATATATTTAAAGCAGAAACACAGTCAGAATACTATAAAAACAAATCTAATTTCTCTGGGATAAAATAATATGGATGGTTTCTACTAGAAAGCAAAATGATTAAACATATTCAAGTAAAGTAAATTTTCGAAAAAACATCCAGTTATTATTTTTGCCACTTTAAGCATTCCCTTCTCAATTTAACTTTCAGTTCTAAACATGATTGAAAAACAGTCAATTAACAGCTGCGAAATTAATGAATTGTACTCTTTCTATTTCCTCGAGGAAACATATTGCAAACTTAGAAAGCAAGAAAAAAAATTATTAAATAAAATGAAAAAAAAAAAAGAACGATGACCTTGAAGCATGTTTCGAATTTAACAATGATTTCTTTCTAATCCTCCTTAGGTATGAATGAGGCACGTTCATGACAGTTAAATGATAAATACAATACGTGTTCTCCATTGAATTAAAAACAAACTGAAACTAGACTTGTATTTGTTTGTTTTACTCATAAAGTTTAAAATAAATTTCAGATTTGGTTATTGGATAAAGTTGTGTAAATAATAAAATTCTTCAAAAAGAGTTTTTAAAAATTAAAAAAATACTTTTAGTACACGTGCACTTTTAAATCAAATGAATTTTGTTTATCTATGTGTATTATTTTAAATGAATCTACAAAAAGCAAAAGTTGGCTACAGCGAAGTGCATGAACTTATCTGGAAACACGTGATTACACTTATCATGTGACTATGACGTCGCGTACATTTATGAAATGATTGGCTAAAAGCACGTTTTTGTAGTTGTCATGTGACTAAATGATTTCCCTATTTAGAGAATAAAACCATTTATATATAAAAAATTGCAAGAGAGTTTTTTTTTCTTTTTTTTAAAATTTTTTTAGAATAATTGAAATTTTTTTCAAAGTAAAACTTTTTTAAATAAAAAACCCTTAAAGAATTTAAGCAAATGTTAAAACATTTATATTTTAATTTCGAAAAACTTTTAAAAAAATTTTTTTTTAACATTTTTTTGTATTTTTTGTTAAATTTGAGGGAGTACGGTTTTTAATCCTTCTTATTTAATCTTTAAGAAATTTCCCTTCTTCAATTAGGACAAAATCATACATTTAATGAAAATCCCTATAATTTTTCTCTGAACGAAGAAATCCACAAACTATTTTTAGTATATTTATTCTAGTTTTTTTTTCTTGGAGGGGAAAAAAATTTTCCATTAATTGGGAAAAAAAATTGGGTTTTGTTTTTTTTAAGAAAAAAAACCAAAATTTTGAATTTTTCCCAAATCACCTTTATTTAAAAAAAAAGTTTTTTCCCTTTTTTCTTTTAAAATCATATTAAAAGGGGGAAATTTTTTCAAAAAAATAAACAATTTAAATTTTAACGATGTTATATTTTTTAATTAAATTTTTGAAAAACGTTTTCGTTTTTGACTTTTTTTTCATTTTTTTTTCCTTTAATGAAAATTTAAAAAAATTTTATATTATTCAAATGAAAATTTTAAAATTTATAAAAAAAGAACAAAAATTAAAATAAAAAAAATCGTTAAATTTTTTAACAATTTAAAAACCCAAAAATTTTTTTAATTTTTCTAATAAAAATTTATTTTTAGAAGAAAAAATAAATGGATTTTTTCCATTATTAATGATTGAAAAAGAATTCCTTTTATGATTTCGATTCTATGCACGTTAAAGAACAAATACTGAATGTAAACTGAAACAATATTAGTTTTTTCCATCGTTCTATTTTGGTCTCGGAAAGTAAAAACATCTTTTCCAGTTATTACTTAAGGGAAGTGCTATACTTCAGATGTTTTGTCAATTTATGTTCTTATATCACGAACGGGAAATGAAAGTCAAGGTAAGAGATCAACTCGATAGTTGAGTAGTTTATGGCATCATCTCGTAACGGAAAATCGTACTCGGTTTCTGACTTCTTTCAAATCGACTCTATTAAAAATGATCGAATTTTCAGTAATACTCTTTTTATAGACGTTGTGTGTGATAACAAATTATTTAAAAAAGATAAAACGAAAAATAAAAAAAAGGCAATAAATAAATAAATAAAAAATAAAAATAAAAATCAGTGCAATTTTTGAAAATAACAGTTTTAACCACCAAGAGGATATTTATTTATAAATATATTGCTAACCCTTAAATTCTCAACACCATGGAGAATGATACAAAGGTCTTATTCACATGAAAGGAAGAATAGATGCTGGGATACGCAATTGTTTACCGTTTAGCCCATTCGAACGACGCAGAAGGGAGGCATGACATTTCAAACTCTGTATAAAGGGAAAATTTCACATTGGAATGGTGGTTGTTTATGAGAAAAACGCATTATGCCTCGTAAAAGAAGGAGAAAATGCTACAGTAACGTTTTTCCACCTTGCAGCTGAGAAATCGACTTCATTATGCAGATAGCATTACACCGTCCATATACCCACGTGTACCTCTAAAATATTGCGGTATCCTTTCATCTGACATCATACCGACAATCAGCGACGTTTTGAAACACTCGAAAGAAAGGTTGTGTTGTCTCCTCCTTCACAGATAGCCAATTCTGCAAAATGGAAACACTTAATAGTGTGAATAACTTGTGACCAAATGTACATATTGTAATTAATAACTGTCGACGTAATAAATCAATTATTTAATTTCATAACTCTCACACTCCCCATCAATTTACCCAAACGTCACATTACTCACGGGCCGGAAAATTCGACAGCGGCAGGATTGTGGTTTCTCGAGAATGCTGTTTATCGTTTCGTGATATTGCTGATAAAATGGCCCAGTGATCGAGTGGTAGCGTATCACGCGTCCACACCATAGGTCCGGGTTCTATTCCCGGGCTGAGCAAAGTGGACTCAGCCTTTCATCCCTACTGTAGTGGGTCAATAAATACCAAGCTTGTTTGGGGGCTTAAACACTGGGGGTCTCGCTTCAGACTGACCATCCGATCGAGACATCTTCTCTTGCACCTTAGCATTCAATGGTCACATATACTGGGATGGGCAGAGCAGACCCTGGCCTTCACGGGCTGTTGCACCACTGAGTTTGAGTTTGATATTGCTGCTAGCATTTGTTGGAATATAACTACTGTCATGTGATTATGGAATCATAGGGTTCAGAAAGGTCTTGCAGAATACCATGCAGGACCTCAATGGCCACCCGCCACTAACAACCTAGAGGTAGAAAAGAAGGTATTGCAGTATCATATAGCTACATCGTAGTCCTTGAATCAGGAAATTGGTTTGTTTAGAACACGAGTATCCACCACACGGACAGTGCGACGATGTCTCGAACAGCACTGACTGTTTAAACAGCGACCATTATTGCGACCACCCTTTACATTTCAGGCCAGAATACGTAGCGACAGTGGTGCGGATAATGATAAAACTGGATACAGGAGTTGCAGTACGTATCACGGATCTACGTGCAGCCTCATAGTGGATATATTTATGTCAGAAAGCACCAAAGAGAACGCTAGAGTCTTGCTTTCATTTAATATGTTATCATACGCGCCCTGCATCTGGTATAACGATGTGGTCAGTCTTTGGGTACCAGACATGGGCACTCTTGTTCATGTCATCGGTAATATGAATAGCCAGAGTTTCATTTTTCAAATCTTAAGGTACCCGACTACGTTCGGAACTGTAATTTTGCAAAAGCGTATAAATGGATAATATTTGATATTTAGTGTCACTTAGATTAGACAATGTATATAAAATTGTTTTAAGAATAGTATTACAATCAAAAATTATTTAAGTACAATATTTTGACAAAAAAATGAACATAGAATGACCATTTTCAAAATAGATAGCTTTCTTTTGTGAAACTTGCTTCTATTATAATAATATTTTGCCTGTATATAGCTTAGACCTCTACCAGAGGCTCAGCATAGAGTTTTTGAAATATATAACTTAGAAGTGGGTTTATCCATATTTTTACGACAACAGAGGGAGAAATTTTAAGAAAAACGCCGATAATTATTTTAGTGGTTTGTAGCTCTGAAAATAATGTGCATTTTTCAAAAATCTAGTTCAGACTCTCTGGAGAATCTTCACTTTATATCAGCACACACACACAAAATATTATTATTAAAGGAGCATTTTTTTTTATAAAATTTAAAAAAGGTTATTCTAAGTTAATTTTTTGCCGAAATATTGTATTTAAATGACGTCAAAATGTGTCATAAATACAATTTATACTATTCTAATCTAAGTGACACTATCATGGCTCAATATCATTGCGCTTTCGCTGATTCCGAACAGTCAGATACTAGGCCGATTTCTTTTGTATCTTCGAGGCGTTTGGAGACTTCAACAAGATGAGGCGGAATGTCATGTTGCCCATCCTGACCTATCTCGAAAAGGGGTATTCAACTGTTGTCCATTACCACACGTTCTCCAGATCACCCATAAATTGAAAACATCTGCTTATGGGCTGGTGGCAGGCTGGGCTGTCATCTTTCTCCAGCCCCTACGATTTATGAAGTGTGACATAGATTTCAGGCAGTATATAATGACTTGCCCATATCTGTTATATAAGCCCAGTTTATTCTGCTATATGCCAAGAAGATAATTAAATTATGAAGAAACAGAGATAAGCATAGTGGCCTCTCTTTTGTCATAAATTCCTTCATAATTTTATTTCATTTCATTTTTTTCATAATTCTGTAATTACGTATAAATTGCTTTAATACAATAATGGATTGATAAAAAATTACTCACTTTTGTATGATTTTTACTATAATCCAACGCCAATTATAAGAGAAATGTATCACATTTATATTTTTGACAATTAGGTTCATTATTAATGAAAACAGGCATTTGAAAAGTAATCAAATACACAGTTTATTAATAGTTAAAATAATAACCCTGGATGGTTTAAAATATTTTTCGAAAAATGAAAGTGAATTTTTTAAAACAGATATAGTACTTAAAATAATTATACTTAAAAATCTATCATTGTTATTACACTCAGGGTACTTTTACTAGCCTACTAGGGCTTGGAGCGTTAAAAAAGACAGATATACTCAATTTATTAATACTGGAAAGTAAGTAATTTAGATCAATTAACAGGTATCAATAGTTCAGAATACTTGTGCTAACAAATTTTACCCTTGCGATAATTTTTTTGAATGCTTTTAATCATCTCAAAAGGATTATTCGGAAATTAAACACTGACCACAAAAATGTTTAATTTATTTCAGAGGTCAATTCCTTCCAATGTGGAAGATATTTAGCTCTTCCATTCATTAAATGTCATACAAAGATATTTTTGAAACCTATCTCTCATAAACACATTAAAATTATGTGGAATATTTTGCCTGTAAGCATTTAAAGGTGAAAAAAAAAAGTTAAATCGAATTTTTTTCCCATGAATAGCGTGGTAAAAATAAAACCTTACCATTACTCCAAAATTCTTTCTCGTTTGATTCCATTTTTTGAATTTTGAAAAATTACGACCAAACAAAAATTCGAAAGGTAGTGTATTACTCGATATTCTTCCAAGCACATTTTAAATTTTATTGTAAGAATTTTATTTCAATTCCTCTAAAGTTTTTGAAGCGATTGAATTTTTAGTACACAAATCTTTTATTTGTGTTAACATGAAAATTTTACAAGGCCTTTTTGCTATCAAATCTTCCATAGTATTTGTGTATTAAACAATTTTTGAGGTAGTTTTTAACTAGTTATTTTTTCTCGTTTTGAACAGCCAAAAATTTCGCCGAATCGACTAGCTCTGATAGAGAAAGCTTTCGAGAAAGCCGACAAATCGTGCGATGGAAAAATCACGTACGAGGACTTGAAAGGAATTTACTCCGTACAGCGGCATCCTGAGTATCTGAATGGACAAGCCACCGAAAAGCAACTTCTCAACAGGTTTCTGAAAAACTTTGAGGAGAGTGGAGTCGTCGATGGTGTTGTACGTATAAGATAAAATACTATCTGATTTTTTTTCCTGTCAACTTTAAAGTTTTGTTTTCACTATAAAGCAAAACAAAAAAAAAATTTTTTTTCTTTTTGAGAACAAATTTTCTTTGCACTTTAAGCTTAATTTAAAATCTATTTTTCCCTCTTATCTAAATACATGCATTTTCGTACTTATTTCATATTCCTTTGTTGTGTTTCGAATTAAATCTTTTCCCAATTTCATTTTTTAACATATTCTGTTTTTTTAAATCAAATTCTGTATTGTTTTGATTTCTTTTCTTTAATATAAATTGATTTTTTTTTGGCAAGTTTCCATTTCATAATTGCCAATTTGTTAAGTTTTAAGAAAAAATTTGGGGCTTTTATATATCAATTCTAGGTTTCTTCTTTAAATAAATATTTTTCAAATTATATTGGAGTGGAGGGGGGTGGGGGGTAAATGTTATTTATTTTTCCGGAACTGGATTATACGTCCTTTCTCATATTTAAAGAATCTCCATAATAGAAGAAGTTTTAAATATTTAAAAATTTTTCTCGAGATCAAAAACAATCAGAAACTTTAAATTTGACTTTAATTACTAATTTTCAATTTTTTGTACACATTTTAAAATACTTGTTCAGATTAAAAGGAACTGTTTCTTGTTTCTACATATTCAGTACATATTCTACATTTGTTTCAATAACTACATTTAAGAAATTATATTGAACCACACACAAATGAAAGCACTCAATCCAACTACCCTAAAATGATGATTTTTTAAAAAAATTAACAAATTTTTTAGTTGTTTTTTTATAGGCCATCTTATTGCTTAATAAAATCCGCTTTTTTTTTTTTCCTTACAGCAAAACTATAAGTTTTAATAAAAAAAATGCCTAATTTTTTCCCAAAATGTCAAACTTTTGAAATGCGTTTTACTCGAAATATGTTTTTTCGAAAAGCTCAAAGGATATTTGCTCAAAAAAATTTTAAAATTAATTTGCAAATGTTTTTTATAACGTAGGTGTTTTTGACCTTCATTTTATCAATCACTGTTTTATTTCAAAATTTACAGTCCTTTTTTTGTTACATAATCACTGTTTTTAAGCAATTTCATAGTCTTAAAGATAAGTCTCAATTTTTTTAAAAATCAAAATATCTATTATCCAAAAACATTTAAACGAATAAAAAAAAACACATCAAAAAATTTAAAAAATTTAGAATTTGTTAAAAAAAGTTTTTTTTTCAAAGCGAGCCTCGTTTTTTGTAATTTTTTTTTTTTCCCCCGTTTTTTTATATTTAAAAATTAAAAAAAATTTTTGTTTTCTTTTTGATTTTTCCTTAAAATATACTAAATAAATCTCAAAATTTCAAAAAATCCCCATATTTCCATTTTTTCAAAAAAAAGTTTTCACAAGTAGTCAGATACCTTAAAGCATGACTTTTTCACTAAAGATGTATACGATGAAAATGCGTATACATAATTTGAATGTGTTTAGTGCCAATGCAATGAAATTCAGAAGTGATGTTTTATAATTTAATTATAAAATAAAAAGGGAAATCACATTAATAAATAAGTGATTAGGGGAAAATATATAAATTTTTTTCTAATTTGAAAAACAATTAATTGAAAGTAAATTTCCCTTTGATTATTGTTTATGTAATCCGGAATTCAAAAGCGTAGTGATGATGGTGATGTCGGGTCCATGATGGGACCAAATCAGATGCACTATGGGCCTACATGACGTTTCTGGCAATCTGTTCAGTATTATCAACATAAAGTTTTGTTGACAAAAACAGGCCCCTTTTTCGGGGGGCAGCAAGCATGGGGGGCGTCTAAAATATTAGCAGGTCTGAGCTTTGTGTCTAAACAGTCAGCGGCGTAACGTATACCCCCGCAATTCCCACATCGCCCATCTGACTGACACCAAGTACGTAACCTTTGTAAGACCCGGTTTGGGTCCCAAAACCTGACTTTGTAGGGGGACCCTAACACACATTCTTCGTTACGCTACTGTAAACATGAGAATTCCTGTGTCAGTTTTCAAACTGTGGGGCGCGCCCCCCGGGGGGGGGTGTGACGCTCTGAGGGGGGCGAAAAATTGGTTAAAACAAAAGATTATTTTTTAAAAAATTATTAATTTACTGAAAGTAAACAAACAAAATATATTCTGGCATAATATATATATTAAATAAAAAACACATTTACACTAATATATTACACTTATAAATGTATCAGTGCTATAAAAGTTTTTTTAAAATTTAAATTTTTAACAATAAAAGTGAAGAACAAGTTTAATAATTACCAGTGCCCCCGGGGAAATTGTCATATAAAAATTATATTTTTAAAAATTAACATTTATCTTTAAAAATTTTTTTGTACGGTTTATAATTAACCCCCTTTAACTGCGAATTAAAAGTTACGCGATTCGTTTCCCCGCTCCAACCTTTTTTTCACGTAGGCTGGCGCAGGGATGTATTGGGACAGGAAGAATCAAGCAAAAATATTTTTGAAATAAGAAAATTTCCCAAAAAACATTGTCAATGTCTTTTATTACTTTTCAAACCCTTTCCCGGAAATAATTTTTGGATGCGGTGCAGAGAAAAGATCGTATTTTTGGAAAGACGATATATATGTCCCGGTTCCTTTTGACTGAGCGAGACGTTTATAAAAACCCGGGGCCCCTTACGAATTTAAAGGTCGTATCGTAGTCTTAGCGTCGAAGTATAGCATTATTGAATTCAGTACATTGCTATTGTATGGAGGGAGGCGCGATTAAAATCATGATTGAATATTGGTTCGCGAATATTGAAACTTTGAGAAGCACTGCTGTAAGTTCTTTTACCGTCTTTATTAATCTTCATTCCTCTGTAATGACCTGTTCTTAGCATAGCAATAATCGTAGTTATAAGGCGGTCTCCACTTATATTACAGAGTAGATGCTTTACAGAAATTGACTTCTCTTTAAATTTGAAATTGGCGATAGCATTTGTGTCTGATAAAGTAACGTTAACAAAGTTGTCATTACTAAGATTTCTATAGCTTCTTTCACCAGTTTATCCACATTTTCATTACTTGTAATGTTAACGTGTACAAGTAACTATTGGAGAAATTAGACTTTATCTAACTCCTGTAATCTAAATAGGAGAGAGTAAATCTCTTCAGTAATCCATGAACATTCATTTAGAATTGTCTGGAGGGCTACTTTTGAGTCACAAAAAATGAAGATACCTTTGGCCTGTTCTGTAATAGAAAGAGTCTCATATAGATCAAGAGTCTCAATTATCGCTCGAAGTTCAGTGAAACAGGAGGCAATGGCCTCAGTGCCGATTACTCGTTTTGGTAGGTTGCAACACGTGGAGTGGTCATAAATATCCCCAAACCTCCATTCAAAAATGTTTCATCAGGAGAATCGTCTGTATAGGCAAACACACAAAATCATCTTTTGAATATTTATCAATAGCCTTGATGACACTAGTGGGTTCACTCTTAGTACACGGCTCTAATAGACTTTTTACAGTTGTGGCGTTCTTAGAAGGCCCAGCTGAGAAAAGAGATATCTGAAAAATAGAAAATTTTGTTGTGTTCAAAATCAAGGGGTATTCTAATTTCATTATCAAATTGCATTGGTGAAGATCTTTTTGATCTTGTGTTACTATAATGATTTCCAAAGGTTCTACTTGCAATATGTTCTGGTATACGACTTCTAGCCCTGTTTTTGAATTTGATAAAGTTATATCTTTTTTTTTCTCAAGGCTATCAAAGCCTCATTCTTTTACGACATTTAAGTTGTTACCAGAGCACACTTCTCCAACAATGACTTTTGTAGCTCTTGCCTGAACACTATTTAGTTTCTTTAGTGTAGTCTTAGATGCATGTGCTCAGATGGAAGAGGCATATTCTATAACCGGTCTTATAAGTGAAATATACGTTGTCTTTAAGGTCTTGGGATCGGCTACCCAATCTGTACTGCAAAGCCTTTTAATGATCTTGAATTGCTTCAAAGCCCTGTCTGAACAGTTCTTAATGTGCTCGGTAAATCTTAGTTCAGCATCTAGGATGATTCCTAGATATTTTTGGGCCGGGTTTTCCCTCTTTTAATTTTTCCCCAATATATAACTTTGGATCCATCTGGGATTTGTGTTTTCTATCCGTTGTGAAGACACAGAAAGTTGTCTTTTCGACATTGATCTTTAATTTTAAATTCCGTATCCCTTTACAATTTCATTTAGGGAATGTTCCAGCTTCCCCCTCCCTCCCCGAAATATCAATTTCCCTGCTGGAGTGCCAAAGCTCAATGTCATCTGCATAGCAGGCAACCTTAGTGTCATTATTGATATTGATATGAATATCATTTATATAAAGCAGAAGAAGAAGGGGGAGGGCTTAATACTGATTCCTAAGGAACACCTATAGGGATTTTCCTGCTCTTAGACAAACATCCGTTATATCACATCCTGACTTTCCTGTTCCTTAGAAAGTCACTTATTCAAATAAGAGCTTTTCCTCAAATGCCATGCTTGTACTAATGTTAAGAGTTTCTGTCTCCACACTCTATCAAAGGCAGATGACATATCAAGGAAGACAGCAGTAGTCTTTTCTGGCAGCCGTTCTTGAAAATCATCTATTATTGATTGACAAAAATAAAATAACTGATCCTTTGTTAAATATCGTTTTCTGTATACTGCGTGATAAAATTTATCGCTTTTTTCCCATTAGAAATTTCATAATTCTTGTATGAATAATGCATTCCATCACTTGGCTGAGAGTGCTGGTAAGTGCAATAGGTCTAATTCTTACATTCCGTACTAGGTTTGTTTTGAGTATAGGTACTATAATGGAAGCTTTCCAGGTAGAGTTGGTAATTTACCAGAGTTCCATGAAATATTAAGAACGGAGAGTAGGCGTGATTTTGCCTTTTCACCTAAATGTTTTATTATTTTCCCCAAAGCAAGACCAATACCCAGTGATTTATTTCTCTTAATGGATTTTATTGCACTATCCAGATCTGCCATTGTGATATCTATTAAAAATGAGTCATCACGCTCATGGTTTCTTGCATTATGGAATAATTTGCTAGGACAGTGTTTTATTTTCCTATCTTCCTTCTGATATTCAATTTTGCGGGTATTTGAAAAATACAAAGAGAGTTCGTTAGCATCTTTCTTATAAGTGTTCAAAAATTCCTTACCTACTTGTACATTTGGTGTGTTTGCAGCCGGAGTAGCAATAGGATTAAAGGAGTTGTTCAATAATTTGGTTATTCTCCAGAACTTGGCATCCTACAAAAGCTCAGTTTCGAACTAATTATATACGTATTTTTTCGTGTTTGAATGTAGCCGCACAGTTCTGTTGGGCAGTAATTCTGAAAGAAAATTTTTTTTTACGGTCTATATTTGTTTATAAGTTTAAATTACTATGAAATTAAATCCTACTTTAATATAGCAATAACGTATTAAGAGAGTATTAGAGTTAATGGTAGCATATTTATAAAATTGAAATTGATTGATATATATCTATTTCATACAATCCTTGAAACCTCCAAACCAAAAAAACATTCTTACAAACACGAAATTTCTAAGGACGTTATAAATTTGTGTACACGGAAATTAAGCTTCCTACAACTATGCAACTTCAACAGACACATACATATGCATTACATTTTATAAATTAACATAAGGGTAAAAATTACATCTTCCCTAAAAGCAATTAATATTTTTATTTTTGCTATTCCGCATATATATATACTTGACAGATTACTGTAATAAATAATGTTACAATGCACAGTTATCTTTTTCTATATTTTCCTCTTCATTTCGTTTGATTTTAAATTATATTTTTTGTATTCTATGCATGTGTTTTAGATTTCTTTGTATTGTTTTATGTTTAAAGTTTTCATTTGTATCTTTTTGCTATTAGTTCCATAGGTATAAAAGCCATTGTTTTTAATTTCATTGTTTAATAGAGTAATATTTAATTATACGTGTGAATTTTTAGGCCTGAGTTTTTCAATCTTGGTTTATTTTTATCAACTTTTTTTGCACTATTATGTATTAATTTTATGCTGGAGGGGAAGGTTAGGATCGTATAAAGCAAGTTTAATCCTACTTCACTATCCTAAGTCAGAGACAGATTTAGAAAACATAATGCTTTTCCGTTTTGCCTGATTTTTTTCTTTATACGTTAGTTTCTTGTTCTTAGTCCTCTATTTTAAAATTTAAACTTCCTCTGATTTGTAGTATATGTATCTATACATAATTCTTTGATTTATAATAATTATTATTGTATGTTTTATTTTTTAAACCTTTAATCATTACAAAATATGAAGATTAATATTTCGTCCTCTATTTACCTTTCTGAATGTACTTTACAGGTGACAAAAGAAGAATTCGTAGATTACTACACTGGTGTAAGCGCATCCATTGATGAAGATGGGTATTTCGATTTGATGATGAGAACATCTTGGAAATTATAATGATGCGGATCTCCTTTTTTTTCTTTGAAATTATACGTACAAGAATCAGACACTGCTAAGGCTTTCGTTCATTTTCAATTGGTGTTTTTTACTTAATTGCAGATCCTTTTGTGCTGCTGCATTATAACATCATTTATACAATTACACAGTGTTTGAAATGTGAATAAATATTTATTAATTGACATTACATTTGTAGTTATTATATTAACCGTGTGGGTTTTACTTCTATTGAGTATAATGTTTATTTTTTACCTATTCACACATAGTTAATTTTTTTATTCAATATACTTGCATAATAATATATAAAGTATCGAAAAATGTTTATTTATATAAATTTTTTTTGAATGAAATATGATGTATCAATTTTTTAAGAAATGTATTTATTTCTAAGCTGAGTAAAAATTTGATGAGAATTATGTATTCATTTTTGTTTAATTTGTTATTTTACATACTGAATATAATTAAAATTAGGAGGGATATCGATTACAGATAACGTTTAGTTATGAAGATGCGTTGAACTCTTTGAAGTATAGGAACTAAATAAATACACCGTAAAATTTCTCATACACTACAGATGATTAATTTTTTGCATGTTACTTTTGTTTTCTACCGTGTATGGGAAATTTAAACGAAATGCGTTAAATGCAAGTTTTTCCCTGCTCATAATTATTAGACAAAATTTATCTGTACACATATTTATTTAATTATGAAACTGTCTTCAACAAACAAATGGAAAATAAATATTTGAAATAAAAATTTAAATATCTCGTAAATATAATACTCGCTTTTACGGTATTCACTTCAAAGTGTTAGTAGAATTGCCAAACATTACTTCTCTACTGTGACACAACCTGCCTGCAACACAGAGTACTAATTCTAGAAGAATATGGATATAAAAAAATGGAATGAAGAAAAATACATTCGAAAAATAAATAAATACAATTAAAACAAAGAGTCACTGATAAAAGATCTGTGTCTCTTAATCACACATAATAACAGCTTAATCCAAAAGACTAAAAAGTAGTTCAATTTGAATACTTTTATTAGTAATTTTGATAACTTATATTTTTCTCCATAAAATTTTTTGAAAAAAATTAAATATGGTTTTTGTATTTCTATGACATGGAAATTGCTTCGAAAAAGAAACAGACTGAATGTTATTATTGCTGTTTATTTATTTATTTTTCGAGTTGTACAACTTGCTAAGAAACCCTATTTTGGAATACTGCATGAGTAAAAATTATGCTATTTAAAGTATAATCTAATTGAAGAGTTTTACTAGACCTACTGGATTTCAAAATAGATGAACCGCGGAGTTGGGGTTAAGGTCAAGAAATTGTGGCCTGAATTTCTTAAGTTCAGCTGTGAGTTCACAATCCCAATGCCTTCAAAGACCTGCAGTGTTGAGGGAATGATGCACGTTAACTTTGTGAAGGTTAAAAGTCCTCACGTTGGTGTTGCTAGGAAGTTTGGAGAGCGGTGTGACCATTAGGTGTAGCATTCGTCTCCTGAACATGGGCTCAAGATTGTGAGGATCAATTTCCAAAGATACCATGTTGCTTCAGATCGTGTCTTTAATAACCAACATTCATTCATCATACAAAGTACATGACTCCGCACTATAAAATATTTTATAAAAAATGTATTAAAGTTTAGATTAAAATAATACCATGCATGAAATCCAATGTCTTCTTGTTTATTCTCACTAGTGTGGACAATTATTCTAAATCATGGTTTTAAATGCAAAGTTTTTAATGAAATGCTTTTTTTTGTTACAATATCAAATAAAAATATTTTCAATAAGAATTTGTCGTATAACTTTTGACCTTCAATTTTCGCATAATGATTTAATAAATTTCTTTATTATCAATTAAAGGGTTTTGGTTTGTGATAGTGGAAACTCTTTTTCTGATTTCCAGGTTCATAATTCAAAACTGATTCTTCAAATTTTCTTGAGATAAACACACATATATACATTGCATACAAAATACACATGCCAAATGTGTGTATTTTGTAAACATATTTTTTCGTGGTTGAACGGCGTTCGAATGTAGGAAAAGCTGAAGCAAATAATTATTTGATTCTTTCGGAGGAAATTCGAAATTTATCTCTTAGAACTCTCTTTAAAATATATTTTCAATAGGAAACAATTACCACGCACGTATAAATCTTTAATAGCGAAAAATTCAAAGTTATAGAACACTAAAACATGAACACAGCAGGATAAATCCGTAATCGAATAAAACAAATGCTACGTAGAATCGATTTTAACTTTCCACTTCTATGTTGCTTCCCTGCCTCATCCTACATAAGCTGGGAAGAATCTCTTAAGAGCTTTTAAAGTACAGTGAAAATCGTTTAACACAAAACGGAGGAGGACCGAGATATTTTTGTGTGTTTGTGTTAAAAGAATTTCGTGTAAAAGAATTGCAGAAAAAATAAAAACATATATTTAACAAAATTAAGTTTATCAGAGTATATTTTATTTACATAAATGCGTATATATACGCATATATCATGCGTAGTATGCATGAATGTAATAAAAATCAATGAAACAAAAGCATTTACGAGAACTTAAGGAAATGTAATACAAAATTTTCAAGTTTTTTGAAAAACAAAATATTTAACGAGCTTGTAAGTGCCCTTCTCCTAGGTTATCAGCGTGAGCTAGAGGTGTAGGAATAAATGAAGAACTAGAAGCTGCCATAATCTTAATATTACTTTATTAAGATCTTAACTTATACCAATAACAGATTAGATAATAATAGGATATGTGAGAGAATCTACGGGGCTAAACACACAATATATAATACCGAAATAGCATAACCCGGACCACTATAAATAACTAACTCGCCTAAGCTCAATTCCAATGTACACTCATATCCGAATATTTAAATGGTTACTCCTACCTTTAATGTCCAACGAAGTATCAATCTATCTGATCCTAGCTGAAGTAGCGGTTCACTGGCGTGCAATGGGTATGTACCTTGACCTAAGGGCTCTCTGTCACGGGTAACCTCTCTTGACTATCACTTAACTTCGCGAAATACTCTTCACACTTGCCACAGGAACTAACATAACACTCCCCAAATGCCACACTGCTTACTCTAAACTTCTGTTATTTAAAAGCTTCTAATTTGCATCTTTCCTTCACGTTTTACTTCTCGGGTTGGTTGGAAAAGAGTTGCCAATTCATTCTGGCCTCAAAGGACCCAAAAGAACATGTTAATGAAAAAATGCGTGAGCCCGTCACAAACTTTTGGAAAACAATCTGATTTTTTTTTGCATTGTCTTTTTTAGCATCAAACTGTGAACAAATTGTTGATGTCGTCCATTTTTTATTCATTTCACAATTGGAATGTGCTTCTAAATAACTATGCATACTTTCATGATGTTTCGCATTTCGGATGACGTGGGGACAGGAGTTGCATTATTCACTTCTTTTTAGTCATCGGAATCTGCATCAAAGATATTTTTAGAGCTTTGAACAAACTCCAAAATGTCTTTGTCTGCCCTAATTGGGGCTGCACACACATTATCATCATCTATTACAATGAATTCTTCCGATATTACAATAGAATAGTCCAATCTGTAGTTTCGTTCTTTCAGTATTTTGTTCATTCCCAGAAGGGAAATCTTTCGAGTTAAAAAAAAATACATGAAAATACAAAGTAGTTTGTTGGCACCGTTGTATTATTTAGTGTTAACCGATATTTCGTCTTAATGTATCTGACTACCCTAAAATCATGAATTTTTTCAAAATTGACAAATTTTTTTCATGATTTCATTTTATAAGCCATCTTATTAGCTTAATAACAATACCAAGTTTTTTTATTTTTCCTCCACTAGAACAAAAACGACAAGCGTTTTAGTAAAAGCAGATGCCATAACTTTACACAAGATGTCAAACATTAGAACGCGTTTTACTCGAAATGTGTTTTTCCCCCAATAAACTCAAACAGGGACAGCGATTGCTCAAAAGTTTTCAAAATAATTGGCTGAAATTTTTTGTTTATGTTCTGCTTTCAGATTTATCAATCACTGTTTTATTTCAAAATTTACAGTTCTTTATGTGAATATAATCACTGCTTTTTAAAGCAATTTCATATAATAGCTATGATAAAGTGCTCTAGTTTTTGTAAAAATTAAAATATCTCTTATCCTGGATGTCACTTCAAACATGAATAACAAAGTAACACATCAAAATTGAAAAATTCAGAATTTGTTCATAAAATCTTTGTACAAAGCTGACCCCGTTTATGTAATTTTTTGTACATTTTTACTAGTTTTTTCCCATTTTAATAATAATAATGTAGAGCAAAAAATGGTCAGATAATTCTAATGATTACTATTTATATTTTACCAAATCAAAGTGTAGAGAAAACTATGAATTCATTCACAAAAATTTAGTTGCCTACAATGAAGCCGGATCTACTTTTCTGAACAAATGGCCTATTATTTTAGGGGTTAATGCAGATTTTTCAAAAGACAAATCAAAGCCTATAGTAGATTTTTAAAATCAAAATTCAATTTAATTATGTCAAATGATCCAAATGAAAGCACGACAAAGTACGGAACAATGCTTGACGTAGGTTTTTTTTAAATAGTTAAATAATTTTGAATCTAAAGTACTTATAACATATTTCAGCTACCCGAAACTTATTGTTTCCTTCTTAAAATACAATTAATTCACAAATATGATTGTATATTTCGCAAAAAATATTACTTTATGAGTACAGACATGTAAATAAATAATTTTATATGACAATACTAATATCCCCCTTGATTTTTATTGACCTAACTAATCCCGGAAATAACATTACAAAATTTGAAGTTATCACTTCTATCGTGTGGTCATAAACACACACACACTTTTTTTATCGGATAGTGGCAATCTCCTCAAAAAAGTTGGCTACCCCTGATCTAGAGGCATCTATCGTAGTCACCAAATCTGCCGTTTAGGCCATCTCTACATACTCAGCATTTTTCATTCTCTCTTTGCTTGCAGACTATTTTCCCGGCTGCAATATTTTTTCAGCAAATCAGCGAACAAAGTACAAACGTTTCGTAATGATATATTTGTTAAATTGCATGAATACAAATATACTTCATACACAAAAAAGCATCATATAGGAAATAATATCTAGTGATATACGCCACGTATGTTATTTTCTTGCAGTAACATTTTCCCAATGGGAAAATTGAGTTTCACAGGCTAAGTTCAGCTCCCAGCGCGAATTTGAAGATGCGACCAGGGTTAGCAGATTGTTGACTATATCGAACTAGGTGACAGATTTAGCGAAAAATATGATATCGCCAAGGAATCATCAAGAAGGCTCTAGAATCGATCCTTCTAGAAATTACCTTGAGGCTATATAAAAGATCTTCGAAACAAAGGTCAATGCGGTTCAAAAGAGAGTTCAGTCGAAATCAGAATTTGTTTGTGCGTTGACTGCGATAAGATAGTGAGGCTATCTGTCTGAGTTCCTGCTGGTGGAATTGTTCTTGAGAGCCGTTTCAGGGACGTTGCAAAGCTTGTTTATAACGAAGTATAAATAATCTGTTATAATATTTCTTTGTGTATAAATGTCGATTTGTCTTAATGTTCTGTAATATGTTCGTGCTCTTGTCCTTTAATAAATTTGTTATTATTTAAATAACTGGAGTCGTTGGCTGCTTTTCCTCCCACGCAAATTTGCAACAATATATACGTCATCCTCAATCCATATTCAGACGACAGAAGAAAATCACGAATCTAACATAGAAAAATTTACCATCCTTAGAAATTATTATACGTAAGATTTATCTATTCATTCGTAA
Organism: Trichonephila inaurata madagascariensis; assembly: GCA_019973955.1. Lineage (NCBI taxonomy): Eukaryota > Metazoa > Arthropoda > Arachnida > Araneae > Nephilidae > Trichonephila > Trichonephila inaurata. The sequence goes on from BMAV01007145.1 coordinate 153,470, forward strand.
AGATGATATCTTCAGATACAATTGGGAATGGAATCATCGTTTAATATCAATGCAAAGAATTTGAGTAAATATTTTTTGGACTAAAAGTGCGAATAAAAGCATTTTATTGAAATATGAAAAAAAACGAGACATTTTGATAACGTTGCAATTCAAGTAACGAATTTCTATGCACATCTTTATTGAAGATGAAAAGCAAAAGTATAAAAACATTACAGACATTTAAAAAAAAGCATACACAATTTAATCAGGCTATTAAACGAAAACAAGTAATATAAAATTTTTTTTTCAGTCAATTTCTACTTAAATCATCAAAGAAAATTTTTATTTTAGTTACTTTTTATTAAATAGTTACAATTAATATAAATATGTATATACATAGGACAGAATCACAACATTAAGTGGTCACTAATTTTTATTAATGATCATTTAAGTATCGTATTGTCATCCAAAACAATCGTGTACATAATGTCACATAATGTAATGTTCCGCATAATGTCAAAATATTATCGTCTGCTATCTCTTAAAAGCTAAACATTATTGCAGTATTCTCGTTTAGGAATAGTTTGATAGAAGTTTAATGAAAATAAAATGTTTTACGCTGTATTTGGTAAAGAAAAAATTGTTTACATCAAAACTGGAGTTTAAAATTGCGCACCAGACGAAATTTTAAAGCAAATAATATAAAAAGAATTTTTAAGTCAATTCCTACTTTGATCAACAAAGAAAAATTTTGTTTTAGCTACTTTTTATTTAATAGTTACAATTAATATAAATATGTATATACATAGGACAGAATCATAACATTAAGTGGTAATTAATTTTTTTAAAATTAGTATCGTATTGTCCTTTTAATTTCAGTCCAAGTGAATGCTTTAACACGTGAGAAAAAAACCTTTTCACAAGTTTTGACACAAGTCGCCAAAAGGGTCGCTAAGTCGCCAAAGTAGCTGTATTTGTAATTCTTTAAATAATTAGTTTTAATCAATTAATTTTTATTAATTATAATTAAATTATTGTATTGTCATCCAAAATGATCCTGTGTATAAAATTTCAGCTCAATTCAGTGCTTTAAAATGTATTTTATTAACGATTGAAAATTCTACCAAGATAAATAAATAAATATACAAATATATAAATAAATAAATATATAGACAGTGTGAGCTAATAGTAGGAATTGAATGAATTAGTCCAATCTGAACAAGAAAGTTTCTTGAAGCATACAAATATAAAGAGCTTTTTGCTTGGTATAACCATGATTCAACTTTCAAACTTACCTGAAGAGACATTCAACTGAAATAAAATGTATTGGATTGCATATTATTAAAATTTATAATACATCATTGTTCTCGTAATGTTTAATTAATTTTTGCAATTGGTAAAATGTTCCAAAATTCAAGGTCACAATAATTTTACCTCCTTGGCTGACTTTGCTATTCTTGTGGAATCTATTCTACGGTACATCGTATCTATCACATGATGATATCCGTATCAGTGTTAAAAAAATGGATATCGACGATTTATATGAATCCTCATTAAGAGAGTCGCTATGAAAATATTTGGTAAACACTTTTGAAGTTTCATTATGTATTAAATAAAAGGATTTTTTTTAAGAACCGTATTTCAATCCAAACAAATTTTCGTAGTTGATGACAGGTTGACCGTCAAAGCAAGACAATTAATCTTGAGTTAACTTTTAAGTTAAATATGCATTAATATTTACAAAATATTTTCATAGATGATATAAAGATAATGAAGTCGTCTTTTTCGTCATGCGAGCCATCTTGATTGTCGCTCTACAGTTTTTTTTAACATACACGAGAGATCATCGTCTTTCGTTGTATCATGGCGTTCTCCAACCTCCAGAGTCTCCAGACAGTATAACTTCGACAGCGAGTTATGCACTATCAGACATGTACAGAAACATTCAGTCTATCTTATGGCTTGGCAATAGCGGCCGGCACCACATTTATATTAAGGATATGATTTTATTTCTTTATCAACGTCACACATTAAATAAGCACGAGAGCTATTAACAGAAAACATCGGGTTTTTTTTTCAACCACGGTCAAGCGATGAGGACGAAATCTGAGCTTGCTGAGGACTTTGATTCACATCAGATTTAGTGAGAAACAGCCGATCTGCATGGTGAGTCTACAGTGGCACCAGGTCTCGAGCTCTCGACTCAAAAGCCACGAGTTAGTGACCATGACAACTCGAATACCGAAGCCACCTTATAGACTAAAGCAGCGATACTCAACCTGCGGCTTATTGGTTCTTTTTAAGTGGCCAGGTCATGACCCATTGCTCTGAGAAATTCTTTTATTTAAGACAATGTATCAAAAATTTGGTGGGAAATTCTGAGACACTCAAGAAATCAAATGTATCAATTTTGCTTTTTTTATGTCTATGTCGTACGGCAGCGAATTGATATTCTTTTTCTATTTGTAACGGTTACGGTTACAGACAACAGTAGATAAGCGACAATTTTATGAGGGAAACTAATTTTCTGTGAACAATTTCTCATGCCTTGCAAGTGAAAAATATTATAATGATTTGAAGGTTGACTGTTTTGTAGTGAAAAACAAACATGGAACAGTACTTGTGTTTGATTTGTCACGAAAGTGCTGTATTTAAAAATACCAATAAACAGGAATTATTTAATGGCATTTTTGATCTTTCAAGAGGTAATAAATAGGCTTTATTGAATATTCTTTGTGACAGCAACAAAGTGTTTCGTCAGTGGAAATGTCACAGTGGTAACAAAGACATCCTAAGAAGTTTGTTATATTGTTGGTAATCATATGAAAACAACAGGAGTTATAATATTTTGATCAATTTTCCATATTCTAATTTTCCAATGTTATCCTAGTCTTGAGCATTTCTACCCCTCCCCTTAACCTCATGTTGCGGCCCTCGTGAAATGGCTGACATATGTATGCGGCCCAGCAGAAAAAAAGTTTGAGTAACCCCTGGACTAAAGAGTATAAATTTGATATTTACTTCTGCTAACACTCCTGAACAGACAGCAGTGATGTCTGTGAAAAACCTTCTCGGAAAGTTGGAGTTATGTAATACGTATGTAATTATTCATTTTAAATTTAAAAAAAATTCTTTCTTAATTTAAGGTATCCGACTACGTTCGGAACCGTGATTTTAAAAAAGCGCATAAATGGATAATTTTCATGATATTTAGTGTCACTTAGAGTAGAATACATGTATAAAATTGTTTTAAGGACATTATGACAAAAAAAAAATTATTTAAATACAATATTTTGACAAAAAGTGAACATAGAATGACCCATTTTCAAGCATTCTCCTTTTATGAAAATACGTCTATTATAATAATATTTAGCCTGTATATAGCTCAGACCTTCCTACAGAGGCTTAACTAGAATTTTTGAGATATATAACTTAGAAGTGGGTTTATCATATTTTAAGACAACAGAGGGGAGCAATTTTAAGAAAAAAACGCCGATAATTATTTCAATTGGTGGGAACTCTGAAAATAATGTGAATTTTTCAAAAATTCTAGTAAAAAAAATTTAGTATTTTGATAAAAAAAAATACTTAAATGCAATATTTCGGCAAAAAATTAACTTAGTATAACCTTTTTTCAAAATGTTCTCCTTTTGTCAAAAATGCTTCTTTTATAATGATATTTTGCCTGTATATAGCTCAGACCTCTGTTCAGAGGCTCAACTATGATTTTTGAAAAATTCAGATTATTTTCAGAGTTACAACCCATTGAAATAATTATCGGCGTTTTTTTCTTAAAATTTCTCCCCTCTATTGTCGTATAAAACATGGATAAACTTACTTCTAAGATATATATTTCAAAAATTCTAGTTGAGCCTCTGTACAGAGTTCTGAGCTATATACAGGCAAAATATTATAATAATAGAAGCATTTTTCACAAAAGGAGAATATTTTGAAAATGAGTCATTCTATGTTCATTTTTTATCAAAATATTGTACTTAAATAATTTTTTTATTGTAATACTATTCTTAAAACAATTATATATATATTTTCTAATCTAAGTGACACTAAATATCATAAATATTATCCATTTATACGCTTTTGCAAAATCCCGGTTCCGAACGTAGTCGGATACCTTAATGTAAAACGTTCATAACCAATGCTATTCGTTTCGTCCTATTAAATGTCCTCTTAGAATAAAATAGCTTCTCGTCAAGTACGAGATTTGAGTGTACTACTCTCTCCACCGCCATTCTATATTACGTGACAATCTTTAACGCAGGTTCAGCAACCCTCAATATTTGCACGATCGAATTTAGGATCAAGATTCGAACTGGACCTTGATCTTAACAGTATTGGACGTGAAGTTAGCAGCCTTAATTAGTGGGTTAACACGCCTTTATATCTTTCATGATAGGAAAGAAAATTAATATTGATTTGGAGAAGGCATAATGATTTTTCTAATTTTAGAGAAAAAAAAGATCTCTCGTTTACAAAGAACAATCTCGTTTAATAAATCTTGCAGTTCAGGTTATTAATAACACGCTTCGTGATTCAGATGTTAAAATGACATCTGCACTGAAATTCTCTTTAGAAACTTAGATGTTTCATCATTAGAGTTCATTGATACCAATTATAAAAGTGTGTTAACAGCATATGGTATCTTTATTATTTCAACGATGTTTTTGACCGAATAAAGTTTCGAGTTCAAATTGAATTCAAAGATATCGAAGAAATCGCTTAAATGTCTTTTAAATATGATAGATATATACTTTTAAACAAAGCAAAACAAAATTCAAAAGAATTAAATGTTTTATTCAAAAGATATAGCTATATATATATATATATATAAGTACCAAATAATAAATAAGCGATTTAAAAAAAAATTTTTTTTTACTTTTCGCTGGATTAAAAAAAAAATGAAAACTGCACCATCTAGTCATTTTAACTGACAGTCCCAAACAGTGAAGCCTCACGCCACCATCTTCAGTAGAGATCAGGAAGAAATATAGTCATTTAAAACGATGGCTTAATTATTTACAAAATAAACCATCTCGTTTAAAAAACTTGAATTAGATAAATAATTTTGCTACATAATAGATTGTTAAATCACCCGAATTGACAGCATTTAGTTCAATATTTAATGTCTCAAATTAATCATACAATATATATAACGTTGTAACATGAAGTTGATGTTATTTCATGATGTTTTTGCGATCATACGAGTCCATTCGTGGTTCAGAAGTTAGAGGAAATGGGTTCTGAATGATGAGAATTTTAGATTATGCTTTTAAACTAATAAAAATTTAAAAGATTACTTAGATATCGAACAAATGATTTTAGATAATATATAAAATAAAATAACGATTTTAAAATCAGTCTAATTCATTTCACTTATCTAATATAAATATATTATAACCCCTAATCTATATTTTAATTGACCACAGAATGTAATCTTCCTTCTTTAATCCGCCAAGCTATCTTCAATTTCTCTAGAGTAGACAATGGTAGTTGTTGAAAAGTGGCCCCGAGTCTTTTTATTCCTATGTAAGTGTTTGCGACAACACTTCTAAATTCTACAAACTAACTTTTTTAAATCCATTTTGCTCACTAAAATTTCTAACTCCTAAAGGTAAATTTATTTACATCTATGCTTCATTTATTTTAAGTTGAAGGTTGCCACAAAACCGTCAAATAGGTTAGTTATGAATTGAAGTTGAGGATGACTTGAGGATTCCCCTCTTAAAAACCCCGTCTTCAATTTTGGCAAATTGGACAAGTGAGTTCCTCGGCAGGCGGAAACATCTGTTCATTAGACTTCAAATTCACTCTGTTACGAAGCAATCTGATGTAAATTAAAAAGAAGTTGCACGAAGAAGAAGAATCAGAGATATTGTTATTTCCGTTTTGAATCCGTGTAGATCTAAAGTTATCGTAGACTTCATTTGCTTCACCTTAGCCCTTAACTTATTAGTCCAAAGTAAATCTAAGTGATAACGTTAAAAAACTCGCACTATCGTCACCTCTAATGTAAGCAAAAGAACTAACTGAATTCCCTTAAACAATTTCCAAGAATACATAAACAATGTAGATCCCTGGCGCTAGAATAATATTTACACCAACATCTCACAACAAAGTTACTTTATAGTCGAACATCAAATTAAAATATTTTTCGAGGTCTCGAAATATAATGCCGTTGCCAAACGATCTTACGTAAAATAAACAAATAAATATTTAAAAAATTTTGTGTGTATGCTTATGACCACACGATAGAAGTGAAAGCTTCTGATTTATTGGATTGGGCAAGAGATAATCCAATTGTTAGGATGTACTACGTTTTTACGACATTCTTGCATACGGACGTTACGTAGTTCTCTTTTTTTCATACACATTCATCGTTGGATTTGTTTATTTCATCAATTTTCTGTAAAGGGCAATGTTTAAGTAGTTATGCATATATTATCTTTATATAATGTCTTATATACTATATTTATCTTATTATCTTATATAGTTTTATAGTAGTAGTTACGATTTAAATGTCAATTAGTCTAATTATTTAAAAACATGTATGTGTAAATTACTTATGTAGATTATATTTATGTAATATATATGTTTATATAGTATTACGTACTATCGCAACAATGCCGACGTTCAAGATAACTCGCTAACCCTGATTTCCTATGCGTCGTGCTCGCTGAATTGGCAACAATGTGCTTTCTTTCATATAATATCGCCAATACCGTTGTGATAATAAGTGAGTAGCGTTTATATAACTTATATAACGCCGTATACTATGTATGGCAAAGAAAACTCATACCTTGGAAGACGTTTATTTTTCTTAAAATTCTTTAAGCAAATAAAAGGAAAGGGTTCGTTCTCTTTTACAATTAATGCTTTTATTTTCTTGTAATCTCTTAGCTTTCATCGCCAACATAAACAAAACTATTAGCAACTTTCTCACCAATTAACTTTATTAAAATTTCGAATATTCTTTAGACATATTTTTGTGCTTAAATGCTCTTTCTACTGAATGAAAAATAGATACCACACGCACATGTTTGATTTATTCTTGTCTCCAATCTCCTGCAAAAGAATTATCTTTTTAAAAATTTTCGCTTGCGCTCCTCTTCTCTCATTCACTCGCTGGAGTTGAGTGGATGTGAGCTGCATGACAGTAATATTAAAATAAAAAAAATAAAAATTCACGGGAAAAAGTGTGCATGAATTTTTTACTTAAAGAAGCTCGCGCATAAAAAGTTTTCATTAAGAAAAAAAAAACTGAGCTTGCCAACCCGAGCCTGATTGTCAACTGGAAGCGTAGCAAATCCGAATGAGCGCAACGCAGCCGAATCTGACGCCTAATTTAGGTTCACTCTTCAGCACTTAAATAAAATGACGTGTTCAAAAAAATGAATTAAATTAAATAAAAGTCACATGACACTAATTCACAGTTCTTAAAACTAATTGCTGTGTATGTAGCATTTCATTGATAAATATTTTGTCATGATCGTCGAAAGGAATGAAACATAAAAACACATTTTTTAAAAAAACAAAAACACTTCGAGAATCACGATTACAAACATGCAATTTGAAACTATGTTTTTTGGGAAAAAAAACACATCCAAAGTGAAAAAAAAAAAAAAGTCGTCTCGCTTGAAAGATAACATCTGAAAGAAGAATTCTCAGTTTCAATAACAATACAATCTATTTTTTAAAGTTTAAAGTTTACAATAGGAAAACAAACTTTTTCCTCTTAACTATTTTGTTTACGTCTGTACAGCGACGACTGAAACGAAAGGAAAATAGAAAAACAAACTTTAAATGGATCACAGAACAATTGTTTAAAAATATTAAAGATATTCAATTTTCTTTTTCTTTTTTTTTTTAAAAAAAATCTTTTTAAAAGAAATAAAAGAAGATAATTCTTTTTTAAAATTTGGAATACGGAAAGGGATTTTAATAATTAACTGTTTATTATGATATTAAATGAATACTTTAGTTATTTCTTGCGGTTGTATTCTACATCACGAAGTTTACTTTAGGACATAGTTTTCCAACCTTTTTTGAACTGGCGCTCCCTTTTCTAGTGAATATTTCGATACCACTCCAGAGAAATAAGAGCGCACATAATACATGATGAAAAAACGAATTAAATTTTTAAAAAATATTCTATTATTAATGGAATATATTTTTTTAATTTAGTTTTTTTTCTAAAGCCTTAACTTTTTTTACTTGCAAATCTGAAATAGCTATTGTCACGAATATATAATTTTAAATACATACACAATCAACATAAAGTAAACAGTATCAAAGTTTACTTTTGTTAGTTACTTTTTTAGTCTTTTTTAGACTATATTTGGTTAATCTGCCCATGCCCTTCCATACCATCTCAAAGCTCTGACTTATTCTTGGTCTTTTACCGCCCCCTTGAAAACCTCAAAACCCCACAAGGGGGCGTTATCGCCCACGTTAAGAACCTATGCTTTAGGACAATATTTTATACTTTTATTTGTTTTAAAGGACATAAAAATCTAATACGAAAAAAAAAAATGTGTGTTTTCAATTTTTCGTCAGAATTATTATTTAAACGTAATATCTGTAACTTTGAAAGTTTTGTTACTCAAAAATGTAATCTAATCATGGATTCCCTGAAACAGAATCTTGGAGTTAAATTTCATAAAAATAATTACAAAATTATTTAGATGACTTTTTCTTTCTTACAAATTCATAACTAATTGTGCTGAAACCTGTTTTTTTTATAATTTCATAATTGAATATCTAACCTTAAAAATAATATCTTTTTATATTTGATTACAGAAATTTACTGGTTTCTAATACATTTATTTTAAAAAGAAAATCGTGTAGCGAGCATTTTGAAGTAATGTGCAGAGGTGCTTCTTTATCTGTCTATCAAACTACCTTCTTATACACAAAGACGTCTTAAAACATCTTGAGGCCCTTGGCTCCTACAGATTAAACTATGCAAAAATATTGCTAAGGCTGATCCCATTTATATATTTTCAATGTTTATAAAGAATATATTTAAAGACATAATTGATGATTCTTTTAAGGTATCCGACTACATTCGGAACCGTGATTTTGCAAAAGCGTATAAATGGATAATATGTATGATATTTAGTGTCACTTAGATTAGAAAATGTATATAAAATTGTTTTAAGAATAGTATTACAATAAAAAATTATTTAAATACAATATTTTGACAAAAAATGAACATAGAATGACCCATTTTCAAAATATATTCTCCTTTTGTGAAAAATGCTTCTATTATAATGATATTTTGCCTGTATATATCTCAGATCACTGTACAGAGGCTCAACTAGAATTTTTGAAATATATAACTTAGAAGTGGTTTTATCCATGTTTTACGACAACTGAGGGGAGAAATTCGAAGAAAAAAACGCCGATAATTACTTCAAATTTTTTTAACTCTGAAAATAATGTGAATTTTTCAAAAATCATAGTTGAGCCTCTGTATAGAGGTCTGAGCTATATACAGGTAAAATATTATTATAATCGAAGCATTTTTAACAAAAGGAGAACATTTTGAAATAAGATTGTTCTAAATTAATTTTTTGCCGAAATATTGTATTTAAATAAATTTTTTTTTTCCAAAATGTTCTTAAATACAATTTTATACATGTATTCTAATCTAAGTGACACTAAATAGCATGAAAATTATCCTTTCATGTGCTTTTTTAAATTCACGGTTCCGAACGTAGTCAGATACCTTAATACTATAGAAAAATAACATGTCTCCAACAGGGATGTCTTAAGACTTCTTGAGGCCCTGGTCCCCTAATCAAAAGTAGGCTCTTGTCCTCCTACCGACAAATGTAGGCCCCACCTATAAGCCTTAAAAATAGACAGTGCATGCCTACGTTGTCAAATACTCGTGCAAACAATAACCTAAAATAAAGAAATGTGCATGATTTACAATAGCACAAACTGGTTTAATCGACAGCCATCTTTTGACCGAATGAGTAATGATCGTCGACTTAAGCCGAATTCACACCAAGGCGTACAAACGTCGAGTGTTAAGTGTCTAGCCAATCAGAGTCTTCCTCTCGCCCGAGAAGAAGTCTCTGATTGGCTAGACGCTAACACTGACGTGACGCCTTGGAATGCTTAGGCCGACGTCGACATGGACGATGATCATCACATGTGATCAGTTGACATATTATCCGAAATTCCCAGTTTTTCGGAGATACAACTGGAAAAAACATTTGATAGTTTAAATTATTCAAAAAATGGTCTTATTAAGACTGAGTGGAGAACGAGGCGAGGTCCCCATTGCGGGCGAGGGCCTGGGATCGGGGCCAGTTGATCAATACCTTAAGACGTACCTGTCTATACAAGAGAAAAGCGAATGACTGACTCACTCACCTCGATATCTCCGAAATGATTTGACTTACAGACCCATTGATTTGTTGAGTACAGATCCACTAAGAACAGGCTTTACGGAAATTTATACCAAAAAAGGGGTCGTAGGGTAGTATGAATCTATCTCTCCTATATGTAGGATAAAAGCGACGCACTCAAGCTTCATAAGATCCTTGGATCCTTAGACCTACAGACTTGAAATACGACAGGTATGTTTCTTAAGCTTAGAGATCGCAAAGAACAGGTTCAGCGGATATTGACGGTGGCGTAGAAAATAAATATACGTAAGTTATTGAAATTAATTAAATTGAGACTTAATTACTAATTTCGCTTTTTTTCATGGTTAAAGGAAAGGGCTATTTTCTGTCCAATAAATGGCTCAGCTAATGATACCAACATCTTTTTCTACCATAAAAGTTGACAAAGGAGCATTTAAAGTATGAATCACAGTGGATACTGTTATGAAGGCAGAAGATGCTGTCCATTATCCTGTGGAGTCTTTAAAATCTACATGGAGATACAGTCTCATGTTCTTAATCTCAAAATCGGTATACCAATAATACTTGAGCCTTATTTGAATCCATTAAAACTGTGCAATTGCACCAAAAGCTTATGGTGGAATCTCAGCACAATACAAAATTTTTATGCAAACCGGATAATTCCATCATAAAAGTTCGAGTTATAAAATGTTACAATTACCTTCACATTTTTATAAACAAATACATTCAATATTTTCAGATTTTTATCACAAGCAAACTTTCTGAAAAACTCAAAAAATTGCGTAATAAAATTATGGTAGTGCATAAGATGAAATTATTCGAATTTGACTTTTTCTACTTATTGTTAGATAAAAATTGGCAAAATAAAATAAAAGCAATAAAAAAAAATCTATAAAAAAATCCCTTTTTTTTCTTTTTTATTCCTGATTTTTTAATGCACAAATTCATGTTCTTGTAAAAACTGTTGCAAATAATAATTTCAGTTAAATTTTAAAAAAATATTTAGGGGGAGGGGAGTTTCCAGATAAGAATCAATAGCCAAAACCGTTCACAAATACAATGCTATATTAAAATGATTATTCAATTTACACAAAAATGGTGTAGATTTTGTAACACTGAAATGAAGATATTCACAATTGATAGCTGAATTTTGGATAGAAATTCCGCGTAGCGAGAACTTGAAATTCGATAATTTACATGGTAATTAGTATTCAACAATATTTGGAAGAAAGTAAAATGCTTTTCTAAAGGGAGTAAAAATACATACCCACATCTGAAAAAGCAATTGTATTTTAATTAAAATCTCAACGCGCCAAATTTTAGCCTGCATGTTAAAAATTTCTCGAAGAAGTGGCACAAGCATTTAAAGAAATATTGCACGTCTTGTATTGAACGACAGTGCGAAATGTCGGGCTTACTTTTAAAAATGATTTTAAGATACATTGTATTTTTAATGACATTCAAATTCTTTTCCTTAGCAATTTTACTCAGAAGTTAGATCAATTTCTAAGTGAGTAAAAGTTTTATTAACGTCAAACTAAAAAGCAGCATGAAGGCTATTTTTGACGAACCTCGTCATTTTGAACCTTGGTCAAGGAGCTAGGACGACACCTGAGCTTTTATAGCGAAACAATAAATGTTTAATTCTTAACACTTTATTAGTTAATTCATTGAGGGGTTTTTAGATGTACATACACACAGATTTTACAGATGTACACACAGGCAGACATTTTGTAAACAATATCTCTTTTAAACTCAAGAAACCTGAGTTTAAAAGAAACCTTAGTTATTTCCTCCAAAATGTCATTTCTTTTTAACAAAACACTTTCTATTCTATATTACAGTATCTAATGAGAAAAATGTATAAAAAAATATGGAATGGATATATTTTATTTTTCAAACTAAAAACTCTACTTAGCAAAATCAATTGCAGTGAAATAAAAATCAATATCAATAAGGTTGTATTTAAATAAGTGTAAATTATTGTGCACGAAAGGTGAAGTATCTCTTGAATAAGCTTTAATGTACCTTTTTCAGCAAAATTTATACAAAATAGGGCCTTATTTTTGAGGAAAGGAGAGGACCGCAGTAGCTTAGTGATCAAGGTGACAGATTCGTGACAGGCGTGTCATGAGTTCGAGTTTAGTACCTCTGAAGACCCACCGCGTAGGGAAGCGATACACGTTAAACCTGCCGAGAGCTCAAAAGTCCTCTTGTTGGTATGGTGTGGTAATTAGGAGAGAGGAGTGCCAGCTCAGGTATCATCTTCGTCTCTTGACCGTGGTTCAAAATTACGAGGTCCGTCGCCAAAAACCCTCGAGTAGCTGAAGAGTGCGATATTCACTCACTCACTCATTCACTTGAGGAAAAGAGATTTCACTTGAGGAAAAGAGATATTGAGTTGAGTGTATGCAAACGCTAATAAACCGCCATTCACACAGATTTGCTCATCAATATTTGAGCAGTTTATTCGAAAGATAATGAGAGCCGTTTTATGATTTCCTTTTGTATGTGCATTCCCATTCAACATAACTTTTTTTGACTAACAATCAAGAAGTCGAATGATTGGAAATTAATTGTATGCACTGGTCCTAAATGTAACATTAATGAAACACCAAAACAACTTAACTATTCTGCAAAAAGTTGTATAATACTAAATATATATATATATTTTAAAAGAAAGATGATTGGATTTAAAGATGTAAACTGGTTTGCTTATTCTTTCTTTTGTTTTCGCGTTTCATTCCCATTAATGAAGCAAAGAAACAATTCAATAAACGCAAACAGCAAAAAATTGATAATTTATCAACATTAGAAAACTTATAATAAAGAATTAGTGGGCATTTGAGTAGATATTGAGGATCGTAACGTTGGCAACACTTCACCTGTTAAAACGCCATAATTTGTGTTTTTGAGATATTCTGTATTTGTTTGTGTATATGTTTATAAGGTATGCTGAAATGTTTAGTTGCGGTTGAAGAATTGACACTGAAACCAAAACTTTTAGAAGAGGTTAGTCAATTAATATTAACACACCTTCGGAATTAACTTCATTAAAGTTTCTGAATCTTCTGGCAGATGTACTCTATTATATAGATATATCTTGCATTTCTGCAGTAACAGTGTTATGTTCATCGTTTTGTTCGAAATTTCATCTAAGAAAATATTTATGCATTTCTAATGCAAATTATACCATTTTTTAAGTTTTCGGTGCATTTTTCCCCTTGTTCTTGATAAACTTGTAGTGTGTAACATTTTATTTATTGACACATTGCAATCCAATACTCGTTACAATAAAATGTGCATATGGAATTTTTTAAATTGATTTGTTGTACCTATGCTCCTACGCAAATTTTAATTTTTTAAGAATTTATAAAATAATTGAATGCAATGAACGTTTTAATTAGTGAAACTAAACTTTCTATCATTGTATGATTTAAGTTTTAGTTAGGGCGGTATAGTTTAAAACTATTCAAATAAGAAAATGTAATATAGATTTGAAAGTTTTCTAAGTAATATGTAGAAAGGTAAACTAATATATTGCAATTGAAGAATTTTGTTTTCAGATCATGGTAATCATGCAATGTTTAAATGTTTTTGACTATATAAAGATGAATCAATTTTTATTTAATCTTTAAGTTCAGTACATAGTCGTTTCTTAAAGTTTCCTCTATATTATTTGATTAAATGAAAATGTGAAAAATCAAATAGCATTACTTCTGGAAGTTGTTTGAAAAATTAAATTCTAAACAATATTAATTACAAAATATAGCAATATTTCTTGCATGCATACTGTGCATTTTAAATTTCAGAAATATCAAATGTTATCTTTTTAATATTTGTCTAAAATTGTCATTAATTAGTGTTATAATTTATATTAAATAGGAATGCACACTAATTATTAAGAGTGTTAATATTCACTTAATTGGTATGAGAGTTCTTATGTTGTTCGAAGATTTTAAAATTTTTGCATTCAGTTTGTAAGTTGTACAATATATTTATTTTTTGAAAGAAAATTGTACAATATTTAGTAATTTAATTAAAAATCTAATCAATATCTGTAAACTATTTGAGATTTAGCCAAACTTTTTTTTGTATTTGTAGCATTGTTAATACATTAATTTTTTAAAAAATATTATTCCATATTAACAAAAGTAAAATGTAATATAAAAGTGGAATCCTCCTCAATTGAAGAACTTGCATTTTTACATACATTTACATTCCTATATAATGCATGCTTGATGAATTAGGAAATGTGGTTTTTAAGTTACTTTCTCTATGTTAAGTTGGAATATATTTCATGTTAATATATTTATTTAATAATATTTAATTTTTAAAAAGTTGGAGTTAATCTGATATTGGCTACTAATTTTAGATATGATTTTGAAATCATGCCAAATAGATCTTTGGTGGCAGTCTGTTGTCATCCCAATTGTGCAAAATTTTAAAATTGGAATTGGTAGAAAAATCCTAAACATACCAATAACAAATTAGTTCCTGAAAATTATTGCATTCATTTCTGTCTTCACGTTATAGTTATGTTCCCAAAGAATATATGTGAAAAAATATGTATCTGTGGGAAAAATAGTAGGTTGATTCACTGGCATAGCTAGTTCTGATTGGCCCTATATCAAAACTCCTTCAGGGTCCCTTTTTAGATAAAAGAGCCCTATTAGAGTTAGATTGTAGTTGCACATGTTGGGGCCCCTGTAGTTTGGAGGCCCTGTATCATTGAAACTGTGGTAGCTACGCCCTTAGATTGATTCCAGTTTTAAGAAATCAGCATAGATAATACAATAAATGATGAATTTTCATATTAGGATCTTAAGCACATTTTGTTTCTTAAAAATTGTATATGTATAGTTTGAAAAGAAAAGAATGTCATGAATTGATAATACAAATATTAAGCAAAATAATCCTTTAAATATTTCTTGGAACAGAGGTACTTTCTCTCTTCAGGGAGTACCTTAATAATAAAGCTAGAGATGTCTGATCTGTCTAAGCTGCTTGTTTGCTACTGAGCTGGAAGTTTGAGTATTGATTTGATATGTCCTTGTTTGTTATTCTTTCATTTTCTTATTCTTTGATGTACCTTAATCATTGTGCTTGGTATTGTGAGTTTGAGAGCTTGATATTCACAAGACAGACAAAACTCCGTGTTAAGGTTATGATATTCAAGGAATTCTCACAAATGAAGATCGCATTACATTGTATCCAATGTAACTGTAAAAATTAAAAGTAAAGTTGTAGAGCGTTGGATATAAAAGGATTAAACCCAAAAGTGGAAAATACGGGGTTGCATTCTATGAAGTGTTCATTTTAGTGTAACAATTATTTAACAACTTAGGTTAGGAAAAACAAACACAAAAAATATTATTAACAAAAATTGAGGACAAAGAAAATGGACAGTTTTTCATAGTGACCACATTCTTTCTTCACGTGGCCTGTACTAAAAATCAGGGATTGCTAGAAGGCACTTCTGCTGCTGGTAATAGTGTTTCAATTACCATGACAAGAGCAGTTACAAAGCAAAATTTTCTTAGAATTTGGGTCAATTGAGTGAAATCAAAATTAATTATGTAGAAAAGCATTAATATGTATTAAATCAAAATTGTGCACATTTTATAAAAACTGAGTTGGGTGTGTTTTGTTTAACTGAAAATAATATTAAAAATAAACTTAGATAAAATTGTAAAGGAAACTTCTCAGAATTAATTAGTAATGAAGAGAGATTGCATTGTAAATAAATCTGCTATGCATGAAATCCATTAAATTTTAAAAAATTTTTGTGTTACTTCATATAATTAACCATTTTAATTAAAATATTTGTAAATTATAGCCATTTTGTGGATTATAATTAGCCCTCTTTTTTTACAGTTTAGTTTTGTATGCAATTTTAATTTAGTTTCTTGTCATTTTTATTAAAATATATTAACTATATTATTCATTCTTCATCAATTTAAATTGAAAATATTTTGTTTCTTTGCTATTGCATGAAAACTACAATTTAAAATGCTTGTTTCCTATTAATCTCGTAACATCAAAGATAAAAGTTATAACAAACTGAAGTACGTTCTTAATACTGATTAATCAAAAGTGTTTGTGAAGGAATCTCTGATGCACAATTGGAATTTTTTGTTTATGGAAACTGTGCTAGAAATGACATAATCAAATAAGTCAAATTTTCTTTGTCATAAAGATTAAATTTTATTTGTAAAGTAACCTTTAGTTTCATAAAATGTCAGCAATAATGTTCTATGCGTAAAAAACGTTTCAAAATTTTTTTTATGTTAAATAAAAATATAAAGAAGATTTTAGAAATATTTAAAAAAAAATTTTTATGAATTAAATTCAATATTAAATACAATGAACCCATTTACCAGATTTGCTTATATAAATAGGATTTTTAAGACATTTGTTTGAGATATAATGTCAAAAAACTGTTTAAAACCAATCATAAATTTATGCTAAAACCAATTTTTATATTACCTGTATCAAATTGAAAATTTGGTTCTTTAACTTTTCTTTTTTCTAACACTTATTTTGTTGTCAAGTAAAGTCATAAACTGAGCGAAATGTTTTGTAAAATATCTTAAAATGGATTTATCTAAAATTGTATATGCATGTCATATATATATACAGTTGGACCTCTATTTAATAAAGTTTCAAAATTCAGATATGGAAAATTTGTTAAATAGAGATTTATCTTCCAATTGCAAAATCTTCTTGGTTCCAGGAAAAAGTTCGCAAAATAGAGGATCATTACATGGAAATTCGATTGTATATACTTTTCAATCATGTCAGCTGTTTTTCCTTTTTAATCAGACTTCTGAATCTCGTAAAATGCAAGAAATACATATTTCACACTTAACATAATGAATTATGTATTAAGAGTGTACTTATTTCGCAATATTTATTAGTGCCTACATATGCATGTATTACATTATCAGACAGAATATTAATTTTTCTTAGTGTGGAAAATTTCTTAAGAAAAGAGTATAAAAGTAATTATTTGTTATTTTATTATTGCAAAATTTCTTAAGAAATTTATAAATTTTTTCATTCATTTCTAAAATTTGTATTCAAAATTTATTTACTATTGATTAAAATTATGATTTTTTAAATCTTTGATAATCCATTTTGTTTATTAAAAACAGTATATGTTAATAAAATTAAAATTCTTGTATACATTGAATTACAAATCTTTAATCAAATGATAAAACTTTTAATTACTTATATATAATGTGAATATTTCTAGGCAGCAGTAATTTGAGTGTGTATTTATATGTTTATTTAAATTAAATTTTTACTTAAATTATTGTTTGCTATTGAATATATTGGATCTTTTAGAAACTATAAGTATAATTGTATAATAATTTTAAGCTTCTCAATTTATTCTTTTAAATATATTACTCCTAACTTCAATAATTTTTCTTATTTCATTTCATTGCAGTTTTATAATTTTTTTTTCTTCCTTACTTATCCCACAAAAATTATGTTCTGAAATGTGTGTGAATTTTTTAAGCTTGAAGATGTATTTAAAAAAATAATTTCAAAATAATATTTATGAGAAAGCATATATTAAATTTTAAAAAAACCTGTACTCTCTTGATGATTATTCATTATTTCATTTCTATTATAATATCAAATCTATTTTGTATTGCATTTCTTGTTGTGTTTATTGCAGAGTTTTGCTGTGGTTGCCATGGCAACGCAGAGTTTCATGTCAGACATGCAGGCTCTGAGTATTCAGCAAAATTCTCCTGTCCCACCACAGCAACAATCCCCACAAACCAGTATCAGTCAATCGAAT
This sequence comes from Trichonephila inaurata madagascariensis, assembly GCA_019973955.1. Lineage (NCBI taxonomy): Eukaryota > Metazoa > Arthropoda > Arachnida > Araneae > Nephilidae > Trichonephila > Trichonephila inaurata. Next base: position 171,659 of record BMAV01007145.1, read on the forward strand.
CATACTCAATCAAATCAGGTAGTTTTTATATTGGATTTATTTAATTTTAGTTAATATACATTTACATTATCCATCCAGTTGTTTGTTGAGTTAAAAAAATGTTGCTATTTTTGTTCCCACTTTTTAAGTCTTATAACTAACATTGAGAAAAATGGTTTTCATGAACTTTTAACTATATTTGTAAAATTTAAAGGTTAAAATTATTAAATGATCTAAGTAACTTACCGAAAAACTATTTCAAATCCAAAGCACTTTTAATTAGCATTAAGTGCATAAGATTTTTTTAAATGTCATTTATATATTTTTCTCCTGATTAAAATATAATGATAAAATTACTCAAAGATCTTTTCTAAAAAAATGTTATTTTTAAAATGTACTTCTACTTATTTACTAATTGAAAAAATAATATTACTGCTATTATGAATTTTTGGTTTTTGTTACATGCTAAAAATATGTTAAATGATATTTAAAGTTGCATATTATTCTTTTAGTTGAATAGTTTCAATTTCTTTAACTTTTTTTTTACGATCTGTGAAGCCATTATCAATGATTGTCACTATTATTTTTTTTGTATACACTAGCAATTTTAATCGATTCTTTTTACTTATATTTTTTCGCTGTAAAAATTTTTTTTGCAGTATAATTTCTACTATTAGTAATAAATTTTAAAATTTACTCTATTTTTGTATTTTTTTGTATGTTTATAATAAAACATTAATTGTTGCATGTTAATGTAGAGAAAATTGCTATGAAATGTAATGCATTCTATTATTAATTTCAAATAAAAAAATAATGTATATTAAAATAGTATAAATTGTTTGCACATTTTTGTTTTAGTTTTAAAATTGAAAATTTTCACTTTTTGATATACATAATTTATAATTCCTTTTTTTCCAGAAAAAACTTTTATCATTTATTTGTTTTTAATTCTTATAAATTTAAAAATCAGGCTGTTAATATTTTGTTTTAGTAAACTGATCTTACTAGAACCATCATTCTTCCGGATTGTTTGTGTCTGGATGTTTTATTATTTATGCAAAAGACTGAGATAAATAGGTTTTTATAATAAATCTCCACAAAATTACCTTAAAATTAAAACATTAATTTCTAATATTACCTTTAAACTTAAATATTATTTTGTGCATGGATGTGAAAAGCAAAATGTATGGAAAATATGAATGCTATTTATAAACAAATTTCTTATGAATCTCTTTTTAAATTGTTGCTATAATCATTCTATTAATTTTGATGGAATTTCTTCATAAAAATGTTTCATGATTCATTTTTTAATAATTGTATCAACAAATTCTATACACCTTTCAGGCTCCTCACAGCCAAAACCAAACATTAGATGTTCGGACACAAACTGTGGTAAGTACATCGCATCCAGGGCAAGTCACACAGGGGAATCAAGCTCCCCAAAAGCCACAACAAACCATCCAAGGAGTTTCTGTATCATCAGCTTTGGCAACTCAAGTAGTGGTTGCTACTCATTCTTCACCCATTTCACAACCTCAGCAAGCTGCTGAAGCAGTAGTTCAAGCATCTCAACCTTCTGGAGCCTCTCAGTTCATAGCAGTTACTGGTAAGAATGAATTTGAACGAATCAAACATTTGTATTTAAATTGCAAAATTATCAAGGTATTAATTTTTTATTTAAATTATATTTTATTTTATCTTTTGGTAAACTAATTTATAAATGCAAATTCATCATTATATTTTAGCATTAATTGTTTCTTTTCTTCTATACTTTGTGACCACAGTAGCCTAGTGGGTATGGTTACAAACTCGTGGCTGGAAAGTTGTGAGTTCTAGTCCTGATGCCACTTACCTTCCATGTAAAGGGAAGCAATGTACATTAAATCTGTTGAAGTTCAATGTCCTCCCATTGGTGTGGTAGTTTTTTGGGGGAGGGGTTGTGCCAGCTTGGATGTTGTCCTCGTCATTTAACTGAGGCTCAAAATTATAAGGTTCATCGCCAGTAGTGTTGCTTAGAAGTCTGACATAAATATAATTCTCACTCTTTTTGTTATCTGCCAAGTTCCTATAGGCATTACAATTCATATTTTTAAAATTTAACATTTTAGATACTGTGAAAAATCTAGCTAAGTTTTAAAATTGTATGTACAATTGTTTAAAATTTAGCAAAGGTTGAAATACTTTTTTAAGCTAGTGCTTTGATACTGTCTCTGTTTTATAAATAAAAACTTTTGAGTATAATTTTTTTTTAAATTCATATTCATTTTTTTAAAAAAAAATACACTTTTCTGGTAATGACATGAGGCCAGCTAAAATATATATCATAATAATTTAGCAATCCATTCATTCTCTTCTAGAATACTGTATCTCCTGCTTAAGAAGGTATCATTGAATGAGTTTTTACAAAAATAAATTTTTCTTTGGTCTCAGTCACGTGTTCCTCTTTTTAAAATGTTTTCCCTGATTTTAGAAAAGGCATACTTTGGGGTCTTTATAATTTCTATGTGCAGATAGTTTTGATTGCATTCTTTTATAAAAGTTTGCTAATTTTATTCTTTTCTTTTGCAAATAATAAATCAAGTTAAAGGTTCTTAAATTTCTGACAGTGAGTTTTAATTATTACAACTGTAATATAATTGCATTATGTAATAATTAAATTTTGATTAAAGTATCTTGTGCTTTCGATTGGTTTTTGTCTGTTTTGTCCTCTATAAAAATACTTAAATTTTTTTAATTCCATTAGTCAAATTAAAATTCTCAAGTCTTCTCGTTAGCTATTCTTTAGATATGTTGTTTTGAAATTAAAGATATTTGAAAGAATATCTGATTTTGTACAAGTATTTTTAAATAGAAATTATCTGTGTAACTATCTGTAATTATCTGTACTATGTTAATTGTACTATGTGTAAATCTGTGTAAATTGAATGTGCTACCCTTTTTGCTTTAATAGCAATATTTCAATACATTTTAATGACAAATTTGATATTGTTTTGCATTAAAAGTGCATCTCTATGAATATATAATAATTACCATCTAAATATTTTTCAAGAAATAATGTTTTGTCATTTTTCATCATAAGTATTGCATAGATTGGTCTTTCTCAACCCAATCAATGGTGAACTATTTTAGTGTTTCATCTTGGACCAGAGTAAAGTAACTACTTTTGAATAGTGGTAAAATCTTAACAGATAAAATTCTGGAACTCAAGCAAATTTTTTAACCAGTTTATTTCTAATCATTTATATACTCTCTACAGTGAAAGATATATTTATACTTTCAATTTTGAAAAACAGGAAAATAGTGTTTGCAATCTGGCACCAGTCCATGGACAAGCAAAAATGTTTTCCAAGGTTGAAAAGCACTGGTGTAGATTATCATGTGAAGTTATAGATTGACAAAAGTGTTGATCAATTCCATAACCTTTAAAGAGAATTTAATAATAAATTATGCAACAATGAAGAATTTAATAATTAAATTTTATCATACACAGAATTAAATCTTCATTAGTGTTTTGTATTAAGCAGCTCCTTTTATTCTTTAGGTAATCATTTTTTTTTTCTTTTCTGCTTGTGATCAAATTAATGTTGTACCTGTTTTAGTTTCAGAACATGATAATCAAGGTGAAGCAGGAGTCACCTTACAAAATCAAGCTGTTCATCCTACTTATGTTCAGTATGTTGACAATGGGGAACCAAACATTTATGCTGGAAATAATGGCCAAATGTAAGATTTTTCTCATCTTTAAAAACACATATATGTAAAAACTTAAATTAGTATCTACTCAGAATTCCAATCTTCTTTATTTATATCTAATTCATAAATCTGAATACCCAATTTCTAAATGCATCTCAACTTATCTTTTTCTGAGCATTAAAAACATTATTTTCATAGATTTATTAGTGATTCCTCGTTAAAAAGATTAGACCTTGAATTTTTTTTCAATAGATGTATTGGCGATTTCAAGTAATATCTCACAATGGCTTTCACAAACCATTCTAACTGGTTTCAAACATTTTCTAAGCAATGATATAACTTCTATAAATAATTTATATTTCCCTTGGCTTGGACACGTGGGATTATGTTTTTTTTTATTGGGTTGGAGGGAAAGTTTTGTTGAATTTTAAATAGGCAGGTGATTTTTCTTGTAAATAAAAAAAACATCTGGCTAGTCAATCATTCGGATTTTGTTTGTTTGTTTTTTTAGCTGCTGTATAATATAAAAGGAGTCCTTTTTTACTGTTCATCATTTACTTGGGATATTTAAAGTGAAAAACATGTCAGTAGATAAAGTGCATCTACGACACTGCATTTTGTATGAATTCCAAAATGGAAGCAACACATCGGTTGCATGTAAAATTTTATGTGCGGTATTTGGAAAACATATTGTAAATGTTCGTACTTGTCAAAGATGGTTTAGCAAATTTCGTTCCGGGGATCTGAGCCTCCAAGAAAGTGATCTATCTGGATGACCATCTAAGCTCTAATGATGTTTTGCAATCCACGTTGGAAAATAATCCGCATTTAACAAGTCAAGAAATTGCAGAAGAGTTTGGCATTCATCATACAACTGTTGGAGATTACATTAAATCTCTTGGGTTTGTGTTAAAGCAAAGTGTTTGGGTTCCACATGAATTAATGGAAAAGAATTTGTCTGATCATGTAAGAATGTGTACATCACATCTGATTAGACAATGTGGAGCCATTTTGGACAAGTTGATTACTGGAGATGAAAAATGGATTCTGTACGAGAATATTAAGAGAAAAAATCTTACTGCAAACCAGGAACATCATCAGCAACAGTTCCAAAACCAAGTATCCATCAACGAAAAGTACTGCTTTGTTTGCGATGGAACAGGAAAGGTCCAGTGTACTATGAGTTGCTGAAACAGGGGAAAACCATCAACACGGATCTGTACTGCAATCAGCTGGATAAATTGAATGCAGCTATCAAAGAAAAAAGGCCAGCATTAGCGTCCAGAAAAGGAATAGTGTTCTACCACGATAATGCTTGACTGCATACTGCAATGGTGGCGCAACAAAAACTGAAAGCATTAGGAAGGGAAGTCCTTGGTCACCCACCGTATTCACCTGACATTGGACCATCTGATTGTTACTTGTTCGGATCTCTGCAAAATTATCTAAGGGAAAAAAAATTCAAGTCTTTTGAAAGTGTTTCTAAGGCAGTTGCTGACTATTTTAACTCCAAGGACGAACACTTCTACAAAACAGGAATTCACAGGTTACCTGAAAGATGGCAACAAGTTGTAACAAATAACAGAGCATATATAATTAATTAATATTAAACACATGTTTTTATAAATGAATTCAAATATTTTCTTTAATGTACGGCAGAACTCTTTCCCTCCAATCCGATATTAAGTTTTCTCCTGTGTTTCCTTAGAGTCTTTAAATGTGGAATATGAATAATTCCCTCTCTTGTGTTCTGGAGATTGAATGAAGTATACTCTCAAAAAAACTCTCCTGTTACTAAAATTAAATAAAATTATTTTATTTAAGAAAACCAGACTTCTGAATTGCTACGTCTACTACATCATTACCTTTAAACAAAATGAAAATCTTCTTGGCGATATATTTCATATATGTGTTGTCTAATCTATGTTTTAATTTTATTTTAATAAAATTTTAAATTTCATTTTAGATGTAGATCCTTTATTTTGCTGATAATAAATAATATTCAAAGTTGTTATAACTTCCAACATAATTCCATAAAATTTTCTTTCTTATTTTAGCTGTAATTTAAAGCTTATAATTGAAATTTTGTTTTAAATTTATCATACTATTTATGAAAATTATTCTTTTATTGAATTTATTTGTAATTTTAGTTTGTATGTATTGTTCTGGTTTCCTTAGCACAATAATTATTTGCATATGAAATATCAAGCATCTGCAGCAAAGCAAAATTTTTTGGAATTGTTATTTGTTGATTTAATGTGTTGATGTTGTTACTTATGCCCCCTGATTGACAGTAACATCAGATCAAGGCCCACAAAATTCATTGCAGTAAGGGGCTAAATTTATGCCTCTTGTTGGCTGTAGCTTGGAGCACCATACAAGTGAAAGTGCAATTTGGCTCAGTTCTACCCTAATTTTGAGGGAGAATATCTGGGGGGGGCAAGGGCCTCCCACCTCTCTTCCCCTTCCACCAACCTCATGAGATGACTTGCGACTTGGCGGCTATTTAGAGTACTTTCATGCCGCAAAGGCACTATACATTTACAAACGTACATGCCTTCTCTGGGATTCGAACCCCGACCCAATGGCACAGCAGTCAGTGTCACTAACCACTGTACTGGATGGGCAGCAGTTATGTAACAGGAATTTATTTGTATTCAATATCATATTAATACATGTTTTTACCTACTGCATTTTAAAATAGTGTTTGATTATATTTTTAGGGCGGGTTACTCTGTATACAGTGTGACAGATGCATCTGCGATGTATACTCCAGCAAATGCTGGCTATTATTCTGGTGGGAATGGTACTCCTGTCACATACTCTCAGGTTGTGATTTCTTTTATTTTTGATCTTTTACATTTAGAACTCAAGTTAATTATTGAAATAAATGTATTGATGATTCTCCCTCACACTTCTAGTTGATAGATGAAAACAATTATAAAGTACAAGGTCAGGTTATTGAGGCTGATGCACATCATAACCTAGCACCTGTTTCTGCAGCTGTTACTTTGACAAATAGGATATCTCCTGTGTCTGTGAGTATCAGTTTTTATTCCAACATTGATATTTATACAACTTAAAAATTAAAAAAATTCTTGTTATTATAAACATGTTCTCCATCTATTTTTATTAAATGGGAGTGGTAATCTATACATTTAAATAAAAATGAAGTGTCTGTTCATAATTTAACAGTTTTTACTAAATGCATTTAAAAGTATATACGGTACTTATATGGAAAAATCAATTTTTAAAGTTTTTGTCTGTCTGTCTCTGTTTGTGCCGGCTAATCTCTGAAATGGCTGGACCAATTTTGACAGAACTTTCACTGGCAGATAGCTAATGTTATAAAGAGTAACTTAGGCTACTTTTATTTTAGAAAGAAATAAGGGTTCCCCAAAAATAAAATTTAAACCAATGAAATAGTGAACAATATCCGATTCAAATAGGGATTATTTATTTCAATAGGGATTATTTTATTTCGTGAGCCTTCTGTCTCAACGATTTCTAGCAGTTATATCAAACTTTTTTGTTTGATTAGGTTGCTACCACTCGCGACATTTCCCGTTCACGTCCTTTGATTCTAATGATTTTACAGTCCTCACACCATTGACAGTGTCAAAGGTCATTTGTCCCTCTCACCCCTTTCGTCTTTGTGTTCGTTTCACCCTACTGCTACTTAGACCTGTTTTGATCCTAATGATTTTACAGTTCTAACCCCATTGACAGTGTCAAAGGTCATTCGTCCCTCTCACCCCCTGCTCAACAAAAAAGAAAAAAAGAAACATCGATTCACAAAGTAAAAGAATTACATTATACTTATAGCATAGGTATTTCTTTATGTGGAATACATAATTATTAAGTTTTCGTAAACTGTGAATTGAATAAACACTTTTTTGTTAAATTCCACGTGGAGGAAGTCGCAGGTAAAGCTATTTAACATAAAATAAATGCATCAGAAAGTAATATTAACATATTACACATCCAGATACTAATTATTTACACTATTTTAAGCGTTTATTACACAAAATTTGTAACAATGGGTTACTTTTGCTGAGCAGAAGGAAAAGGTGTTTTCAAAAATCGACCCACAAGAGAGTTATGTTGCATTATAAATAAAATAAAAAATCTTTTTTATCAGCTATTATATCTGCAGACTTAAAATTTAGCAAAAATGGTTTTTTGTTCAGCTGAGATATGCAAAAAGATTTTTTTTTAAAATTTACAATTCACGTAAAATTAACTCATTAAAAACTTCTTTATCATTCAGTCTGTATTGTTTAATTTTTCAATTCACCCATGCGAATAACAGGTATACCAGCTAATACAAATATAAAAGCATATTCTGTGTCATTTTTTCCATATTTTTATTTTTAAATAAGTATTAATATTTTAATTATATAATTATATTTGTTTATGTAAATAAATTATTGTTTAAATAGATACTTTGGATACCACAGTTCGGGTGTCATTCTTGTCTCTTGAACCTCTTGTTTTTGAACTTCAGTCATTACCAATAACCATTATAAAGCTTCATAGTGTGGCATTAATATGAAAACTATCAATCATAAATCTTTGTTTTCATAATTTTTCAGGAAGACCAGCGAAAAGTAGCTGAAATCATATCACCTTTCACCAATGATCAATGTGTTATTCAAACTCTTCATAGCCCTCATGACAATAATCAGCTTCAACTAACAAATCAGAACCAAAATCAATCCCAACCAACCCATCATTCTCAACACCAAAATGTCCGTGATATGGATATTATTCATGTAAGTGTGTGCTTGTGTTTAAATTCTGTTTTTGTTTTAATAATTTTTACTTTTCATTTGTTTCAGCTTTTAACTGTGAAATTTTATTTTATTGTAGTTATGCTAGGCTATCAGTTTTTCATTTCATTTTTGCATAATTTTTAAAAAAGGTAATGGAACATTTTATTGCGAAGTACATGTGCAATAAAATTTCTATAAATGAAAAGATGCTTCAGGAAAAATACATTGGATTCAGTCTTTGATCATGAACTATTTTATTTGAATATTTATAAATAAAGTTCCTAAATGTTTAATAACTGAATGTTTTAATGTTTTAATAATTATTAATATTGGAAAAAGTTTAGTTATTTTTATAATACAACCATTTATACAAAATATTACAATACCTTGATTGTTGAAAGAACAAATCAGAAAACTATTCTAGATCTTGTTGAATGCAAAGATCATTATATAAAGAAATATTTTTTAATGATTTTCATATTAAAATGTAGAATTGCTGATTTTGTAGAACTTGTTTAATTTCTTTTCACCCTTTAACATCTGGTGTTCATTGAAAATTAATAATTTTTTACTTGAAGCATTCCTATATCTAAGTTTTCAGTCAACCTCTTTGTGTTTTATCTATAAATATATGTAACTCCAAAAACCAAAAACTAAGAATGTTTAATTTTGCTAAAATAAAATTTATTGACCCTGTAGCTGCCAATTAAAAGTTACATGATTTGTTTCCCAGTGCCACCGTTTTTCACATAGGCGTGTATGATGTGTATTGGAGGGAAAAGAAAGGGGATAAATAAGAAATTTTTTCTCTGAAATGAGTAAATCCTTCACAAACACTGTCAAGGACATTTTATTACATTCCAAAGGCTTTGGAATAATATTGCTAACAGCAGTACTAAGAATGGATTGTATTTCAGAAAGACATGTATATACCTCTGGAGCATTTAACACATCGGTTGAGCAGACGTATATATACGCTGGCAGCACTTAAGAGGTTTATTAATTAATGTGCTCATTTTATTTGCTTCTGCTTTTTAATCTAATTTTTTCATAATTTTTATATTAATTGTTGTTTTTCCTTCTAGGTTCAATGGTTAATTGACAATTATGAAACTGCGGAAGGCGTCAGTCTGCCTAGAAGTACTCTATATAATCATTATTTAAGACATTGTTCTGAACACAAACTTGATCCTGTTAATGCTGCTTCTTTTGGTAAATTAATCCGCTCTGTTTTCCTTGGCTTGCGTACCAGACGTCTGGGAACTAGGTAAAAAATGTGTTTCTTTTTAAAAATTATGAATTTGTAAGCTTTTGTGTTAAGGGGACATGGTACGATCTACGCAAAAAATTTTTAATTTGAGGATTTTCAAAAAATTTTTGGTTGCCTCCCATGTGTGTATACTATTTAAAACAGATTTTGTGCTCAAAATTTCATAAATGCTAGTCATTTAATTTTTTAAGAAAAAACTTAAAATTTATAATTTTAAAATGCTATTCTTCCTACAAAAATTTGCATGCACGCATGATATTTAAATTTACAAGTACCTCAAACTATGTATAACAAAAGTTGGTATGGGCTTTTCGATAACATGATTGGTATTTCTACAATACTTTTTTGTTAATGCTTATTGAAAATTCCTTAAAAAATGTATTAATTCTGAGTTCAATTATTTTTTAAAAAATAAGTATTGCTTTGATTCAAAAATGCATACCAACTTTTGTTACATGTACTATTAGCCATAGGTAAAAAATAAATTCAAAGCATTAGGCACAATAGAAAAAAAAGCCTTAGCATTTTAAATGAAGTCAAACTAGTTATTTTATCTTTCTGAGTTAATGAGTAAGTTTAAAGTTTTGATTTGCCATAGGGATGTGAAGAAAAACAAACGTAAAACCTATCATAATTCTGCGTTTTTTAAGTTTAGAGCTTTCAAATTTTGTCAGGCTATAGAAAAGTAAATAAAGAATAATTTAGGCTGAAAAAAAATTTAAAAAAAAAATTAGATTTGATTTTTTGATCGATTTTTGTCAATTGAATTGTACTGTGTCCCTTTAATTTAAGGAATTCAATTATTCTTCAGATAAAAATAATATGATAAAGGCAAATTAAAAAGAATCTCTGCACTATATTATCATAAAAAATATTTCAAGTACTTACTTCTAATATTCATTAATTGAGTTTGTACTAATGTTCTGCCCATTTTGTAGATGCAAATTTCCAATTGAACTGATGTTGCACATAAAGTTTAGATGACCACAATCCTTGGCTTGTAAAACTTGTAGATGCTAGTATATAAATGTACTATATTTGTAATAACATCTGAGATGTAATACAATAAGTGATAAAAGTGTACAAGACACATTGTTTGCTATATGGTTCTACAAAGACAGTACTCTCCTACCAAAAAGACCCTGAGATATCATAGATAGTAAAGGCAGATATGTACAGTCTTGTTGTATACATAAGAGCAAAATGGTTGCAGTTTTCTAATGTGACTCATTTAGAAAAGATTATTTGTTTTCATTTGAAATATCATTGTTAAAGTCTGAAGAACTACTTGCTTCCACAAACTTATCAATAGATTAATTTCATAGATTTTTTTTGATTAATTGGCATATTTTTTTGTCATAATTATTTAAAATATATATTTTTCATATTCAAATTGATACACATTTTCTTGTTACTTTATTTCAAATAATTATTGATTTCAGTTACTTAAAAAGCATTGTATAATTTTTTGCCCCATCTTATAGAGGTAATTCCAAGTATCATTATTATGGTATTCGTGTAAAGCCTAATTCTCCGCTGAACCAGATATCCGAGGAAAACTCTGGATTAAGATCACAAACCTTAAATCAAATCAAAAAGTGAGTTATTTCGTAGAAATTTGTTACAGTTTTTTCTATCGATAAAGTTTTTATTAACGATATTGAAATTTTCATTGATTCAAACTATATATTCTGTGTGTGAAATAATTAAAAAATCATTAATTGCATGAAATCCATAACATTTTCCTTCTAGTCGTTTCAAAACAAATTTACCTGCGAAATCTGAAAGTAATGATGGCAGCAGTACTTCCAGCACTGGAGGAGTAGCTAGTCAAACAGAAAGTGCTCCATCTCAGCCTACACCTGTACCACCAACACATCAGCATCACCAGTATTTAGGAGATGCATCTACTGCTCTTCCAAATTTTATCGAAATCGATACTTGTCATTTCCCATTGCCAGAAGGAATAACTTCGGAACACTTAGATGCATTTAAGGACTTTTATAGAGAACATTGTGAAGTGATTAACATTTTATTAATATATAGTGTAGCATAGAAATGTACATTAGAAATATAATAATAATTGTATGAATCATGATTGATTTGTTATCCTGTTGTAAATATTTCAGGATTAAAACGTTTAAATAATTAATTGCATCACATACTTTAAAATTTACTTATACCATCAAAAGTATCTCTTCAGATATTATGAATCATACAATATAAAATATCTGAGAAATTACAAAAAATTATTTGACACATTAAAGATGAAGTAATTAGAATAATACTCTTTAAGGGGACACAGTACGATTTAATTGACCAAAATCGGTCAAAAAATCAAATTTAATTTTTTTAGCCTAAATTTTTCTTTATATACTTTCCTATAACCTCACAAAATTTGAAAGCTCTAAACTTAAGAAACGCAGAATTATAATAGCTTTCACATTCGTTTTTATTCACATCCCTATGGCAAATCAAAACTTTAAACTGCCGTATCTCAGAAAGATAAAATAACTATTTTGTCTTCATTTAAAATGCTAAGGCTTTTTTTCTATTGCACCTAATGCTTTGAAATTTTTTTTCCTATTCCCAATAGTACATGTAACAAAAGTTGGTATGCATTTTTGAATCAAAGCAATGTTTATTTTTTAAAAAATAATTAAACTCAGAATTTATGCATTTTTTAAGGAATTTTCAATAAACATTCATAAAAAGAAGTATTGTAAGAATACCAATCACGTTAACGTAAAACCCATACCAACTTTTATTATACATAGTTTGACGTACTTGTAAATAAAATTTCATGCGTGTACATCAATTTTTGTAGGAGGAGTAGCATTTTAAAATCTCTTCAAAAATTTCAAGTTTTTTCCTTAAAAAATTGCATGGCTAGCTGTTTATGAAATTTTGAGCACAAAATATTTTTAACATAATATACATACATAGGAGGCAACCAAAAAAATATTAAAAATCCTTAAATTAAAAATTTTTGCGTAAATCGTACCATGTCCCCTTAAGTTGATTACAAAATACTGGTTTTTGAGCAAAATATTTTTAGTCTTGAATATTTTTGACAAAATTTTATTTAGGAAAATGAATGTTTCATAATACACTTATATCGCCTCCTCGTTTAATGAAAATGTATTTTGTTGATGTTTTTTGTTAAAATTAATTTACCTTAATTATTAGGTGGAAAACTTTTACATAGTATTCTAGGAGCTGTTAGGAACAGAATTGTTGTAAATAATTCATTATATATCATAGTATCAATATAAATACTTAACATTCTTTAAGTTAAACATTCCTTTTTCTCCTCTCCTATTTCTTGGGTTTTTCTAGAAAAACACATCTTATTATTTAAAAAAAAAATTGTTTTATGTTGTAATCATTATGTTAATCACGATACTGATTTTTAGATTTGAAACTGAATAGACTGCATGATAAAAAAAAAGCACTTTTTTGTAACCTCTTATAACAAGTAGATTACAACACATTTAAATAAAGAAAAGGTGGTTATACTATATGAAAAAGTTGGCTACCCCTGTTCTATTATCACTTCTAGAAAATTCTATCTATTCCTTGAATTGGATGTGTAGCTTAGGACATATTTTTGTTTCATTGCTATTCATTTTTTAATGTGAAGTTAAAAAGAGATACTTCAACTTTTAAAATTTTATATGTATTAGATGTGTTTCATTTTGTATTTTCTTTTTAGGCCTTTTTAGAGGCTGTTGTCAATCTCCAGTTTTCAATGATTGAAACCCTTTGGCAGACTTTTTGGCGAACTTACAACAATGACCTTTCTAGAAGGTATTATTTTTCAAAACATTAAATGCTTAACTTTTTTTAATGATAAGTGAATTAGATTTTCTCTTTTTCCAGGAAGTTAATTTTTGTAGATGAAAGGGGAATAAAAAGTTGATTAGGATATAGAAAAAAGTATAGTTAATTAAAGAAGTGTGATATATTTTCCATATATTTTTTTATTGTAAAGAAACACCTTTATTCCTTAATTTATATGAAATATTTTTTCTCAGAATCTCATGTAAACTGAAACCAAAATATACATAATTTTATCAGTTTCATATTAAACATTATTTCAGTAATAAATATCAGTGTATTTGCATATTTATGAGAACACAAAATGAAGCTTGTAAAAAGTGAAACCAAAAGTAAAATACTGTCATTATATTTTCATAGACTAATATATATATATATATAAATATATATATATATATATTTCCAATTGATATGTCTCTTTAATAACTGGATTATATTTTATTCAGTTTGGATTGATTTAATAATAGTTTTATTTGGTTAAACTTTTCTTAGATCTGCAATTAGCATAAGTTAATATATCCCAAGAATAGGAAAGATAATCCAATATTTGGATCATTATAAGGAACATGATTACCAAATTTTCACCCTTATTTAAATCCTATGCTATTGATTTTGATGTAAATGCAACTTCATAATTTTTTTTCTATAACCATGTTGATTAATTGTCTTCATTTAGTACATCCATCCCTAAAATCAAAGATAGTTTTTAGTTAAATTTACAATATTTTTTTCCTGTTGTGTGTACCAACTCAATTGTCCAAGATTATTTGGGCAAATATTTAAAACACAAGAAAATTATCATTTATGTAATAACATATTTTTTCAAACATGTTTTTTTTTACAACATTTTTGAAACAAAGTAAGGTTGTAACATTTTTCCACGCTCAGATTCATTACGCTCAATTGGTTTCTGAATATATTTGAAAGCTGTCCTGATATATACTGCTTTAAAAGTTTATATTAGCCCTTGATATGACAGCTGCACATAGAAAAAAATTTTTTTTTCAAATGAAATACAAAAACCACATTTTCATCTAAATTTGGAGGATGTCAATGCTTTATTAGTGTGTTGAAGTCTTTTAAAAAGCAACTTCTTTGTACTTAAAAATACCTTTTGACAACTAGATCAAAAATAATATTAAATTATGGAATAAACCATTGAAAATAGTGGTATTAAACCAACTTTTCTAATAGGTTATTTAATTTTTTTAAAAAAAGATTATATTTATTCCTTTAAGTGCACTTGAAATTTTTGATTTATCAATAGACAGTGGCTTTCATTATGTATTTACATAAAGCATTTTAATAGAAAAGCATTCTATTGACTTTTTCCTGTTTTATAAACCATAGATTTAGATAAATAATATTACACATCTTTCTGCAGTTAAAGATTTATTGGAATTTACTTTAATAATGAGAAACATCTCATTATTAAATACATTTTGTATTTTGAGAGTTAGATAATTGTTTGTCTTTGCCCATTGGATTTTTTTCTTTTTGAACAAATGTTAATGTATTTTGCAAATCTGGGGGATATCTGAAAAATTTTAGCATGATGTAAAGCAGAGGCCAACCCGTAGCACGTGTGGCACGGCAGAGTTGTAACAGTGGTACACGAAGACTAATTGCAAAATTTGAAAATATAATTAAAAAATAACATTTTATATATATTTTACAATTTTATCAAAATTCGGTTGTTTTAGACAACCTCCAAATTTATTTTAAACACAATTACATATTTGAATTACGATTGAAAATTATCATTTAAAGAATACCTCTTCCTTGTTTTGTATGCAAAGGAAGTGCACTTGCGAGATATTGAAACTTAAGGGAGCGTCCTTTAAAATATCTGGAAGAAAACAATGAACTGCTGTTGAGTGCTTACTACTCAAGAATGAAGACTGGCTATGAGATTAAGCTTCTCTTACACCAATATTATGGGACATTTAAATAATTTAAATTTAAGCTTACTGGGAAAAGATTGTATTTTATTTGTACCCTAGTTGGTCATATATCTTTTGTAAACAAACTTTTGCACCTTTATTTTTATTTTGAAGAAAAAAAAACAGGTTGAGCATTATTAACTATCTTCCTAAGTTAATAATGCTCCAAGCTATAATAGAATTAAAAAATTTCATATTCATGTTGCTATGTTGGATGATTTTCAAAACAATAAAAAAATATCTTTTCATAAATCCTTTTTCAATTTCTCTACAAGACGTTAATTGTTACCCATGTGAAATTCAAATTAGAATTATTAACCTACAGGCCCATACTAGACTTGAAAGCAAATATAAGGAATTTATTTTAACTCAAGTGATTCAAATTATATTGAATGTTAGAAATTTTTGAACCAATAGGCAATTTTCCAAATTTATGGGATTTGGCTGTAAGATATTGTTGTACTTTGGGATCAACACAAATTTGTGAATAAATGCTTTCTATTATGAATATAATATATATAAAATCATAATATCACTCATTTTAAAGTTACTCATTTTGATTGTATACCTAAAAAAGTTTATAAAAATTAAGTCAAGTTTATTAACAATAAAACCTAAGTATTTATTATATTTTTTAAAAATTTTTACTACTTTGACTTGCATAAAAATATATTCTTTTTTGCATAAAAACCCCATAAGCCAATAAGCAACATTTTTCACCTTTACATACCTTTTTGTTTGTTGCAAAAATTGTAAATGGCACACATAATGATTTAATATCAGATAGTGGCACTCTTACCAAAATGGTTGGTCACCCCTGATGTAAAGTATGGAATAATATTCTACAACCATATTTCATTTTATAATTCTTTGATTATGCAAAAAACAGTAAGAGACAGTTTCAAGGTAATCATAGAAGAAAAAGAGGGCTGATAATATATTAACTATCATCAATTATTCCTTTAGATATGAAAAAATGTCAATATTTTTTGCTTGTAACAGCTTCAAAATCAAAATAGTCTTTCAAATATTTTCTTTCAAAAATTAAATATTTATTTAATGTATAAACTTGGCACCCTATGTATTTAAAAGAGCTCCTGGCAAAAAATAATAAATAAATATCTTAAGAATTTATTACACAGAATTAATTTTTAAAAATTATACTTAAGAATTAAACAAAATAATTTAGTAATTTACTTTTATTTTATAGTAATTAATTTTATTTTTAGTTGAGATGATGTAAACATTTTAATAAAGCTTTTAACTTTGTTATATAAATGTGGTAGTATAATTTTGCTGTTAGTTATTTTCGGTTGTAGACAAAAGAAAGAAATTAAAAAATTTCAAAATTCATCAACGTTTCAGAAAATATCTTTTTGATTTATGTTCTTAGCAAATTTACCTTTAAATAAAGTGCTAAATTTTGTGTGAGAGAAAAGTTGTATTCTGTGTTTTTAAAATTATATAACAATGATCTGTTTTTTAAATGTAATACTTTATTGTAATAATTTGCACAAATTTTTTAAAAAAATTGGTCATACAGATAAAAAGATACTTGGAAAATAATTCCAAAGAAATTTTATTTTTGAAAATTTATTTTTATTTCATAAAATTTATTTCCCAAGCTATATGGTGTTCAAAATTTATTTCAGGGATCAACACAAATTGCTGAACAAAACCAAGTTTTTTCAATTATGCAAACATGAGCCAGTACTTCACTTTATGAGAAAATCAGATTATCAATTTTATCAAAATTTAGTAGATGTACTTATTCCTGACGTTTTGCGTCCAATACCTAGTAAGCAGTATTTTTTCAAAATTCTTCCTTTATTTTAATATTACCATAATTTTTTAGTGAATGTTAAAAAGCTTTTTATTTCATTGAAGTTTTATAAGAGATACTGCTGTAAATACATAATTGCTGCTTATTTTCTCTTGATAAAATTAAGAAATTTGCTTACATTTTATTTAATTAATTTTTTTTAAAAAAGGTTATTTTTCTTAGAAATTTAGCTATAATTTAAAAAAGTTATTTGGTAAAAACAATTTTGATTGCTATCAATGAGTAAATGGAATGTATAAACTTTTTCTACACAGTGAGTTTGAAACCTAAAATTGAATTGCAAACTGTTGCTCTTCAATTGTGTTTTACTTACTTAAAAAATTACAAATATCTAAAATTAATTGCATAATTTTATGTATTTAGAAAATTTGTCTGTAAGATTGATTTAATTCTTTTTGTTAATTGATATTAACAGAAGTAATTGTGACAAGAATAGGTTTTTATATATGTATAAGGAAAGATAATGCCTTTTTTGCAGTGATGAGAGAAAATGTTGATAGTTATTCATGTCTTTTAAATTTATCTTATCTTTAAATATTCAACATTGATGGAGTCTTCTTACAGGTACTTTAACTCAAGCAATTCGAAATTTTGCTAAGTGTTTAGAAACTTGGCTTTCAACAGCAATGACGGGTTGTCCTGAAGAAGTCATTAAAGTAAAAGTATGTGCTGGCTTTTAAGTCATTTAAAAATAAGTATATTTTTAACCAAAAAATCTTTATTTATTCATTATTATTAAATCTTTATTTTATTCATTTTAATTTGTATGTTATTGCTTAAATTTCAAATTGGAATATTTTGAAAGTTTACTATCATTCTTTTTGTATAAGTGTTATGGTTACTGTAATATTTAAACTTAGTTTGAACAAATATTTTTCAATTCCTACTATTAGGTCGCACTCTTTATATATTTACTTATTTATCTTAGTGGAATTTTCAATTGTTAATAAAATACATTTTAAAGCGCTCAATTGAGCTGAAATTTTATATACATGATCATTTTGGATGACAATACAATAATTTAATTATAATTAATAAAAATTAATTGATTAAAACTAACTACTTAAAGAATTACAAATACAGCCACATTGGCATCATTTTTCAAGACTTAGCGATCATTTTGGTGACTTGTGTGAAAACTTGAAAATGTTTTTTTCGCACATTTTAAAGCATTCAGTTGAACTGAAATTTTATGTACACGATTGTTTAGGATGACAATAGGATACTTTAATGATAATGAATAAAAATTAATGACCACTTAATGTTTGGATTCTGTCCAAATACATACGTATATTATACGTATATTAATTGTCTGTATATACATACGTATATTAATTGTAACTATTTAATAAAAAGTAGCTAAAATAAAATTTTTCTTTGTTGATCTAAGTAGGAATTGACTTAAACTTTTTTTTTATATTACTTGTTAAATTTAATTTTTTTATGCCATAAATTAGGCAAAATTTTTCAAGACCTGTATTTCTAAAAAGAAATTTCAGTTTAATGTAATAATAATAAGTCATATAATTTATATATAGTTTTAATCTAATATAATTAGATATCTTTAATGAGGTATCAAGGCATGTAATACCTTTGCTAATTTCCAGGTGAGTGCAGTAAGTGCCTTTGCTCAGACTCTGAGACGATACACATCTCTAAACCACCTTGCCCAAGCTGCCAGAGCCGTCCTTCAAAATTCCTCGCAAATTAATCAAATGATGGCAGATTTAAACAGAGTAGATTTTCATAATGTCCAAGTAATTTTGAATATTTTCCCAAATAATAGATTGTTATACCTTTTCTTTTTTTGTTTATTTAGATCAGAGGGATTCCCAAACTTTTCAATATTGATCTCTTTTCTTAAAATAATTATCCTTCACAACCCTGTATATTTTTCTCTATATTATGTGCAAAATATAATATAGTTAAAATTAATGATTGTGTAAAAAAACTTAATTATTTAAGTTTTTGTGTATGTTCTGAATGTGAACAAAATAGAAAAATAAAATTGTTTATTAGATGTATGTTTTTTGTTGTGAGACATTCTGTTTTAAATGTATGAATCAATGCAAATCTATATTATATATGCACATATTAAAACTGATATTATTATCTAATCATTACAATCCTTAAAAGTTTTATAAAGTTGTATAGCAAACAAAATTATCATTGGTCATAATAGATCCTTGGAATACTATAATTCTTTTAAAATTCCATAGACCTCCTGGAAGTCTTTCTGGACCTCATTGGGAATCCCTGATCCAGATTATATACATTGTGTGTCAGAGGTTTTTTTTTTTTTCATTTTGTAATTTTTGTTATTAATGTGACTGGTTTTCTTAAACAACATGGCAGAAATTTTCTGTTTAGAATACATTCCTGTTGTTTAATTTTAAAAGTTGGACGAAATTTTTATTGTTACCATATATAAATTTTTGTTTTTGTTTTGGGCTTCAGTAGTCAAGTCATAGTCTTAGCTTCATAACTGATGATCATGATCGTTTTTTTATAGTGCTTCTTGATTCTCTTTCAAATTTTAATCAACTAAAATGACATTTGTTCTTGTGTTTTAGATGTGTATTAACTTAAGTATTATATTATTAAACTTATAACTAGGAATGCTGAAAAAATAGTTTGCTTTAAATGTATTATTGTAGTGAATTCAGTTAACTCAGAGTATTGAGATTTTCTTTGTGTAATGAAAATTATATTTTTTATTTGATGAGTTGAGAATATTTTTTTATCTTACATTATTATTATATTTATTTGAATTTTGTTAAATTTTTTTTGTCAAAGAAAGTTTTATTTTTTATTTCAATAAGTTTTCTTTTCATTTAACTCCTTTTTTTACTTGTTAAATGTTGATTTCAGATTTTTAATCATCCTTTGGTGACAGAATCTTTCGTTAATAATTGATTACTGACACAAAATTTATTGTTTTTTGTTTGTTGCTCTAACTTTAATTTTTATAATAATTTTCGGAAATGTTTATTGTAGTATTTTTTTAAAAAAAATCACACACATTTTACTTAGGAACAAGCATCATGGGTCTGTCAGTGTGATGAAAGTACTGTACAACGACTTGAGCAAGATTTTAAGCTAACTTTACAGCAGCAAAATTCTCTTGAGCAGTGGGCTCAATGGCTAGAAGGTGTGGTTGATTTAGTTTTACAGCCGTATGAAGGAAAACCTGACTTTCCTAAAGCAGCTCGTCAATTTCTTTTAAAATGGTCATTTTACAGGTGATTATAATTATGTGCTTTATGGATTTGTTGAAAGTCAGCTATGTATTACATTATTTTTACTTTATCTTAAAATCTATTTAACCCTCTAAGCAGTCTGCACGTAAAACCTTGCTATTCTAGAGATGCTTCGAAAATGCACCACACATATTTTTTTGCCTTCAAGTAAGATTCTCAACTGCTTTTGAGAATCTTACTTGAAAAAAAGCATATCTAGAATGGCAGGATTTTAGGTGCAGACCACTTGGAGGGTTAATATGCAAATAGTTGTTAGTTCATTTTCAGGTATGTAGTTATTTAGAAAAAGAAGGCTTATTTTTAAATTATTAAAATCAATATGTGTAAAGGCCATTTATCAGTTTTCAAGAATTATTTTACTTGGATCCTTAAAATTATACATGAAAGGTCTGTTAATTTCTTAACAAAAGTTAATCTTTTTTTTTAAAGAATTAAAACTGGAATATTTTACTTTTTAAGAAATGGCAATTCATATCTGAATTAGAAAGAAAAGTATTAATCCCTCTCCATTCTTAACAAGAAGGATGTCACATGGCATCATCTTGATAAAAAAAAAGATTAATTTTAATTTCATAAAATGAAAAATAAGAATTATGACTTCTCAATGTGTACGAGTGATATCACAAGTGACTATTTATAAAAGGATCTATAGTAAAACTCATGTTATGACATCGTGTTAATGGGGTGTAACTGTATACAGAAGCAGTTATGCTTCTGAGATATTTTTAAATTTTATAGTTTTGATCAGGTATATTATAAAATTTAAAAAATTTTATATTATGTATTTTCAATTTGTACATACTGTTACATTTTCTTAAGGTTGATCTTTAATGAATAAGTTGTAAAAATTATATATATATAAATTCTCAGACTTTTTTCATTCTAAAAACATTTCAATGATTTAATTGTAATCTACAGTAGTTGTAGTTTGTATCAAAGATAAATTATAATCTACTAGCTTCTGAGAGTTTGTAACTTACAATTGGGATTTCTTGATTTAAATAACTGTTTATTTTAAATTGTACCTTAGGAAATTGTATGAATTAATATAAATTTAAGTTAAATCATTTGTAATTTATGTATGTATATTTTAAATAAAAATGTGTTATAACAAAACAATTTTTTAATGATGAACAAAAACACATTTCATTAGATTTTTGTATTTGATTAATTTTTAAAAATATATTTCAGTTTATCAAAGTTTTTTTTTTAAAAAAAATAGAGATGGATTTTCATTACATGCAAGTAAGGAGTGTGCAACTATTGTATAAAGTAAAAAAATATATATATATTCTAGTTTTAAATAATTGTGTGTATGCGAAAGTTATTTTGTTGCACATTTATATCTAATTATGGCAGTTCTAAGGTATGTTTTACATAATTGTATTTGTCTTTATTAGTTCCATGGTCATCAGAGACTTAACATTGCGAAGTGCTGCGAGTTTTGGTTCTTTTCACTTAATTCGTCTCTTATATGATGAATATATGTTTTATCTGATCGAACACAGGGTAGCTAAAGCTATTAATGAAACCCCTATTGCTGTTATGGGAGAGGTAAGTTTTGAAAGTAATTTAGTTAACATACCTAAGTATTTTTAAAAGAGTTTAATTTAGTTCCCCTTGTAAATAATTCTTAATAAAATGTTTTTTCTCCTATTAATTTCTTAAAATGGGTAATGTAATGGATATTATAATATTGAAATTTATTAATTTGTGTTTATTAAAATCATCTTAACTTTTTTTCAGTGTATGACATTTAGTTGAGATTTCCAACATATTTTAGTAATAAATTTGACTATGTACTTTTTAATATTATTTGACAGAACTTGTTAATTGAAAACAAGTAGGACCAGTGGCATGAAAGGTTTTATACTATTATAGTAGTATTTGTATTTCTAATTCTTTGTAAACAAAAAGAAAATTTCACTAATGAATACGAATCTAATTCAAGTACAATGGGGATAAAAGAAAAAAAATGTTTGCACAAGCATTTTAATTTGAATAAAAGTATTAAATTATTTTCTATCTTTACCAGCTCTTAGCTTCTTAATTATAGAATAGTGTAATACTTTTAGCATAAAATATTAAGAAGAATTTATTCTCATAGTTAAATATACTTACAAAATCAGCTAAAATTGTGGAATTTTTTAAATTTTTATATTTTTTTAACCTTGCATGGTATACATAATATTTAGAAGTAAATTTAATGCAGAATTGAAACAAACAACAACCACAAAAACTAAATTTTAATTTTTTTTTTTTAAAAAAAAATTTAGCTTTATTGTTTGAAAATTGTTTTATCATAAATAATTTCATAGTATTACATCCCCAATTTTGAACATATCCATTTTTCTTGATTACAGTATCATAGGAAAATCCCACAGGTGGTGCATGTATACTAGACTCTTTAAATAGTACCTCAAATTTTCTAGTAAATCAGCTGTTTCCAGAAATTCCTTTATCATTAAACAAATATATTCACAAAAATAACAAGATTTTCTCCAAGAAAAACTGGCTCTTGCTAAAAATAATTATATTATAGTAAAAATAAAATACTCATCTACCTCAAAAGTATTTTTATTTTTTTGGAAAAATGATGGATCCCATCTAGAATGCAGTGTAGGATCTTTCTCTCAAAAATTCCCAAAGCTTCCTCATCACATAAAGTCAATGGCCAAGTCTCTGATGCATAAGTCAGGACAGATCTTATAAGACTTTTGTAAAAAAGCAATTTAGTTATTAATTTGAGAAAACTGGATTTTAAATAACTCTTCAAGGTATAAAAACATGTATTTGCAGCAGTGATTCTTTTATAAATTTCTGGGGCCAGCTCATTTTTATTACTTATCTCCGTTCTTGAATATGTAACACTGTTAACTTTTTCAAATTTATAATTGCTAATTTCTATGTGTCTATGTTAGACTTTAAACAGGATAAATATTTAGTTTTATTCTTGTTTACAGATAAGTTAATTCTTTTAGAAATTTGTTCTAATGCCATAAATGCCTATTTAAGAGCTGGTGCTGTTTGGGCAATAATGCCAATGTCATCAACATAAGCCATTATTTGAACTGACATTAAAAATATTCCCCCTAATATTGATTTTTGAGTCTCTAATAACTTTTCAAGTGTATATTAAACAGGAGACATTCCGATGCATCCCTCTGTCACACTCCAATTTTCACCTCAAGCTGTTCAGTGAAATCACTTTGTATGCATATTTAAACTTTGGTTTCTTTGAGAGTCGAAAGTTACAAGTGCAACCAGCTTTTCAGGAATTTTCAATTCATGCATAGCTAGCTGTTATGAGAATTCTCTGTTAATGCAATCATATGCTGTTCTAAAATTGGTATAAAGATTGTGAGTCTCAATTCCAAATTCTTTACATTTTTCAAGAATCTGTTTTAAGTTGAAAATTTGCTCAGTTGTAGATCTTCCTTTCCTAAATCCATATTGATAGTCGCCTATCAAGTTATCAACAAATGGTAAAAGTCTGTCAAAAAGAATAGTGAGCAGAATTTTATAGGATGTGCAAAGAAGACGGATTCCTCTATAATTATTACAGTCAAGCACATCACCTTTTTTGTGTATCATGCAAATGGTACTCAGTTTGCATTCCACGGGAGTGTTTCACTATCCCAAATATGTTGAATCAATTCCTTTAAGTTGTACACAGTTTGGTCCCACAGCTTTTAAAAATTCTGATGGCATGTTATCAGGTCCAGGAGATTTATTATTTTTCAGTTTTTTATAGCATTGTTCACTTCTATCAACGAGGGGATCAATAGGCTGTAAATTTCTGATTGTTGATCCACTAACTTCTGAAGTCAGGTTGGAATTCAGCAGCTTGTTCAGGTGTGTGTTCCCTCCACCTTCGAAGAATGTCACCTTTTGCACTTAAAATATTTTTATCTTTCCCTCAGCACAGTGTAGTTCTGGGCTTGAAACATTTTCGTCCACGATTAATTTCATGAAAGAAAGCTCTGTTTTCTCCTACTCAACTAAGATGTTCTATATCCTTTAAGAGATTTTCATGAAAGTTCTTAATATGGTGGATCTTATTTTTAAGTTTAATTAGTAACTTGCATTCAGGTCAAACATATATATTTTTTCTTTTTAACTTTTCCTTATTAGTCAGTAGTAATCTGTTCCAAATAGCCAAATTTAGTAAATTCCATTTTTTCATAATACTATCCAATTTGCAATGTAATGCTTTTTAAATTGCAATTTCCAATTCATTCTTATTTATTGCTAATATCATGTATCTTTTAAGTTTGCAATTAAATTCTTCAAATTTTGCTATTATTTCTTTCGAGTATTGAGATTCATGCTTTAAATTTTCATCATTACCAATTTAGTGGTCCGATCGAATTCTGCTTCAATTTATTGATCTAGTGCTATCATCGATGCTTCTAAGAAACATTCATACAATCATACATTAAAACAACCAATTACTTTACAATATGATTTAAAAAGTCGAAATCAAATTTGAACATATGAATTAAAAGCGTTACAATTGAAAAATGTACATTTAAATAATTAATAAATTTATTTTATAGATTTATACTTTTAATTTATAAGCTATTAATTTCTAAATTAGAAATATAATTAAAAAAAAATGTCCTCTATATTTTGGCTACCATTTTGTTACTTCTGTTGTATTCAGATAATTTAATCTATAACAGAATTCCTTGTTGTTTTGACTAGAATTAAATAGAAAAAATGTATTTCACATTTATTCTACATTTTTTAACTACTTAAAATTTAAAAATTTAATATTATGATGTATAAATTTTGCTTTTTTTAATGTTAAAAATGTTTTCTGAGTCACTAAACTTGTATTTCTTCATTGTGAGTACAAGGAGACATAACATTAAATACTATATTTCATTAAGATGTTTTTGCATCCAATTTTCCCCCTCTTTTTATTTTAAATGAGCATTAATATGCCATGTAATTGAATAAGTAAAGACTAAACTGAACTCATTGGTGCTACAGCGCATGAGGACCAAGGCCTAGTGTGCCTATCTCAGTTTATGTGACCTTAGGCATTGGGTGCATGTACAGATGTTTTGGTCAGTCTGACGCGCAACCCCCAGTGTTCAGCTCCCAAGCGAGCTTGGTACTCATTTATATCAACCCACTGAAGGGATGAGAGAAAGACTGACTCAACCTTGCCCAGCCCAGGATTTGAATCCCAGACCTGTGGCATGGAAGTGTGATACACTACTAACTCAGCCACTGGGCTTAAAAAAAGACTGGTTTTCTAAAATAAGTTGTATTTATTGTTAACATTTTGAGAATTTGACATTTTTGAAACTTTTTGGAAAAGAATAAATAAAATGAGAACTGATTTGTTATTGGTAAGCTACCCACCAAAAGCTAATTAATTGTGCCAAAAGGTTTTAGCCAAAAAGGCTGCAATGCAAAAATAAAAGGTTTGTAAACAAAAAAAAAAGGGAGGGGGGGAATAAAACTTGATGAAGCAAGTAAAAATAGTAAAATTACAGCCATTTCTATAGAAAGATTTATAAAGTGAAATAGTGAGAATTTTCTTTGTAAAACAGAAAACAGAGAATGTATGAGTAACCAGGTTAAAAATAATGGGAATATGGGAAGTTTCTTAATACTGAAAAAAAGAAATTTTAAAACAGTGTAGTAAAAAATAATAATAGTTTGAGGCTGGAAGAAGAATTTAGTGTTAAGGGAGGGTTAGTGCTAAGGATTTTTTTTTTATTGTGAAATGTGAAAAAATAATGAAATCATTTATTAAGAGTAAAATAGCGGAAATTCATAATTTGCTACCATTAAAAAGAGAATTCTACCTGACCGGTTTATCATTAAGGCAGTGAGAATTTGTGCAGTTAGATCCACAATGAAATATTCTACTGTCCAAGTTAATTTTTCTGAGACTTAATGTCTCTACCAAACTTATATTTCCTAACAACCAAAATTAGGGAAATCCTAACTAAGATTGAAAAAAATAATTCCAAACCCTTTGGAAATAAAATTGACCGAAAGTATGAATTTGATAAACCTATTGGCTCATAATAATTAAAAAAGAAATCCTCATACTCATCAATAATTTTTGAGTTTTCCATTATCCAACTGAAAGAAGTCCCAAAAGTAGAAAACAAATGCTGCTGTAACAGCATCCAATATAGAAGCGGTTAAATTTTTTTGAAAAATTGATTTGCTTGAAATTAATAAGGTTACCACCATAAAAATGAACTAATAAAAAAAACTGATGATATACATGAACATTACAGCAAACGGAGTACTAAATGATTAAAAACCGAGGTAACCATATTTTGATGTTATTGCTCAACTTGGTGGGTAAGTGTACTGATATCAAATTAGTACCATGAAATGGTGATTTTTTAAACATCATATAAAAATGCAACATATGTTATAAACATTTTTTGGTGTTAATTTTTTCTTTATTTAAGTATTGAATTTATGAATTTTACCTCCTTGTTTTTAGTTCATAGGCTTGGGAGCCAAGATGAATTCTCACAATAATGATTTTGTCTTGAATTCAGTAAAAAGCATGCCTGTGTGTGACAACAGTAAAAACATTATAGAAAATGGTTCTCTCAATGAATCTAACTGCAGTATATCTCAGGATATTTACAGTAGCAATGCTGCCATGACTAATGGACTTAAAGAAGCTGCTGCTATGCAAGCAAGCCTTATGGTCAACCACAAGTGCGATTCATGAACTCAGTTTCCGAGACGGGCAATGGGGAAAACATAAATCACATGAACAAGAAACTTAAGACAGTTTGACAATATCGCATGGAAATGATATTCAGTCATGTTCTTTCAGGTGTCATTTCCATGTTAAAACTCTTAAATGATGTTAAAATTGCTAATTGCATAAAACTACATCTGTGTATGATCATTTTTGTTGGGAAAAAAAATGAGCTATGCATTTATTGGTAATTTGCATGGATGCTTAAATTGAAAGAAGAGTAAATATTCATAGAAGACACAAATGCATTTTGTTTTTGCAATACTTAAAAAGTACTTAGGGATAATTTTTCTTCTTAAGCAACGAAAATTGTTTGGAATAGTTTCATAAATAGGATAAATTTGATTTAAAATTTATGATTATGTGTTATATGTGAAAATTTGTGTGTTGAACATGTTACAAAAAAGATTAGATTTGGCATTATTTATATTTTCATACTCAACTGTTATCATTCAGATCGAAAACTGTGATTTTCAAATATTTGTATTACTCAAGTCATTGTTTGTTAGAAAAAGTCACCAGCTTTATTATTCTTATTTTTGTTAAAAATTATAAAGTTTATGTTCCTAAAATATATTTTATTTGATTTTATGTTTAATTATACTTCTCATTACATTTCCATTTCAGGTATATTTGATTGTATCAAATGTATGGTTTAAATTATTAGTATGTTTATACATATGTATGTTGTATGAATGTAATTTAAAACTTATTATTCTAGAATTTATGGATGAAATAAGATTCTATAAATTCTCAAGCAATAAATCATAAATTAAAAAAGTTTGAAAAGTTTAAATTTCTAATCATTGTGTAAGTTTTCAGTTTCCACAAATTTTATTTAATGTTTTCAGTGATTATTATTTTTCTTTTTGTCCTTTTTTTAAAATTTTATTCTTTTTTAATGTATAAAACATTTATGATAAAATGTAATTTTTTTTTGAGGAATTGGTTTATAACTTATTACAATATGTTAAGTACCAAGCCATTGTAAAATGTTATTGGAAACAACAATAATCTCTTAAATTTTTTTTTTAACTATTTGTTTATAAACTTTAAAAATATGTGCATATAGATCTTTAACAAAATAAAAAATAAAAAACATACATTTTTGACCCTAATCAATAATAAATATTATATAGCAAGTTTTAATTCTGAGTCCATAAATTCTAGAATCAGTTTAGACATAATTTTATTTGATTATGAATGATTTATGTTGATAAATGTGATATTGTTTTATTTGTTCTTTTTTCTTTTATAAATATTTACAGTTACACTCTTTTATCTTTAATGTATTAAATGTTCCTGATTGAGATAAAACACAAACAAAACTAAGTCATTATTTTTCATTACTTGTATACATATCATGAAAAGTGCCATTTCCATAAAACAAAGCACTGTTTTTATTGGTAAGATTTAAAAAAATAATATAAAGAGAAATTAAAGTCTTTGACTTTATTTAATCTTTGATTCAGCATTCCATTGCGAGCTATATTTACTTTTAGTCAAGCATACCAAAGCATACAAGTTGTATTGTATGTCAGTTATTTATATAAAGTTGTAATTATTATGTTATGTGGATTTTTTCTTGTCATGTTTGCAGTTTTAATGTCGTGGTTGTGTAGTTATCATGAAATCTGACAAAAAACTACAGTTTCATACAGGTAAGAACATTTCATATACCATAGCTGTGTGGTATGTATATGTTTATGTGTTTTAGCTTGTAAAAATATCGTGTATATATATATATACACAAATCTTACAAATGTATGCCAGTTTATATATTGTAATGTGCTTTTTCTGGTGTAATATTTTTGTTCCAGACCACATTTGTGATTAAATGTAAATAAAATTCATTTATCGCTTATAATAAGAGACGAATCAGACATTGCTTCAATGTCAAGTGAGTACAATACTGTAGAAAATTTCAAAGTGAACATTATTATAATTTTTTATCCTGTGTCCTTGACTGTTATGCAGAAGTTTTTTATGGCTTCTATAAATGCATTTTGCATTAAGTGTACCTTAATTGAATAACTATGTGCATTAGGCATTGCTTGTACATAATTTGAAGCCATTAAAACTCATGACTGTGTCTTAAACGTTAATACATAGTCATATGTTTTGGTTTCAGATGTTAAAAGAATCATATATAATAAATGAAGAGTTTTACTTTGCTGCTATGTAATTAAATAGTTGTTTCTGTGATGGTTTTCAAGAAATTTTAAGAATGTTAAGATTTTTCTTCTAGTGTCTTCAAGTCTAGTCTGTAAAAAGATGAATACATTTTATTGTCTAAAATTTAATTTGAAGTGAGTGTTTTATAATGTCCTATAACCATGCAAAATTTATTTTTGTAACTGTAAATGCTTTTTCAGGCCTTATTATGGAAGAAGTTATGTAAAAATTGTTTCATAGCAAGTAATGGATAGTGTAGCAAGTATATATCTTACTCTTTAGTTGAACAGTTTAAGTGTTAGTGGTTGTTATGCATCATATTTTTTGTTATTATAACCATCTGTGCATTAGGAACTCATGATAAGAATTGTTGTACATATATGGGCCATAACATTTTTATCATGACTATTTAATTTTTTGTTGGTATTGCAGTTGTAATAATTTGTTTAAAATGGTTTTTGAAAATTTTTATGCATTTGCTTGAATTTTATTCCTTTTATTTTGTGGTTCAGGTAACAATTCCAATAGAGTTTAAAATGATAGTTAAAAAAAGAAAGATTTGTGTTGGGAAATTTAATAAATATTTAAATGCTATATTTTTTAAAAATAAATTTTTTGTTAATTCTTATTATAACTTTAATATGTTAGCATTTTTTACTGGAATTTTATGTTTTGTTAAGGATTTGTTGAAAATTCAATGCACATATGAAAATTGAGCTATCATTTTTGTCATAAATATATAACATAAAATTGATCTTTTTTATTGCAGTATATATTTCGTAGTTATTTCAAATCTGCATATATATATATATATATATATATATATATATATATATATTGAAAAATGTTTCTAAAATTTTTGTCTTTCTTCAAAATCACTTTAAGTTTCTTCTTCTCTTAAGAAAAATTTTGTTCTGCTATAACAAAAATTAAATTTTCACTTTTGCTAATGATTAATGAAACTTGGCCAGACTTTAAAAAAGGGGGTTTTTTTTATCATTATGTAAATTTGAGATGTTTTCATTATATTAAAAACATACATTCCACTTCACTAGTTGAAAATTTGATGAAAAAAAGTCACCTTGAAATCAGATAGTCTTTTTTTAAAGTAAATATTATTGATACAAAATTATGTGCGAAATGGACCATTTTTAAAAAAACCAAAAATGAATTGATTTATCACTGAATTGTTTTTTAATATTAAATTCTATTCATAACTCTCTCTTACCAGTATAGTGTTTCATTTTATTAGGTCATGTACTTAACTAAGTTTAGTTATCCATTATACAAATGCATTTGCCATTTATGTTTCTAAAGAATATATTCATGTTTTATACATCTCTTAATACATGCACAGGATAATGGAACAAAAGTTTTTATTCAATATAACTTTTGTATTTTTAATCAAGTTTGGACAAAAAAAGAAATAAAGGAATCAGTTACTCAATATAATGTTTACTGGGTACAAAACAAAAAGAAGTTTTCCAAGTTCTGTGATTTATTTTTAATCAGATGATATCTTTATAAATTATTTTCTGTGATTGTTAAATATTTACTTTTATGTACCTTTAGAGCAGATTATAACTTTCATTAATCTAGTCGTAGAAGCTGGTTTTTAAACGTAGGCTTTGTACAGTTTATTGAAGAGATGTATTTTTATTTTAACATTGAGATTTATGCAGTATTTGTTTGTGTAAATAGTTACTTTATTTGTCTGATTAATATGTTTTATAGCCAAAAATCATAAATTCTTTCACATGTATTTATAACTCGCTTAGTCATCAGAATTATTGAGTATACATATGTTTGTTGAATAGAGTATTGAATGTTTTTATATCTTTTTTTTTGTGCCATTCTGATTTGGAGTCATTTAAAAGTCAGTATGTATATTAGTATACGTCTCTGTAGTCATGCTTTTTGTCTTCAAAAGTATTACTATAATATTTCCGTACATAATTGTGTACTTTTCTTTTATCTAAGTTTTTCTGAAAAAAGGAAAAAAAATGCCATAAATTTCTTCTGAATTAAAATATGCTGCAAACAAAACTAAAAAATTAGTTTATCTATACATGGCATATATAGGCAATTTTATTTTATAAATAAAATTTCTAAAAAAAATTATCCTGAAGGATTTTTGTCCCTTTAGGGACATAAATTCTACATATAGTTTCATTTACAGCAAATATGAATTATGTATTTAACAATGTTAAGTTACTTTTTTGTTAGTATCAAGTTAAGAAAATTCTGCAAAAAACTAAATGGTTTTTATTTTAAGCATTTAATTCTTTTATTTACTACTAATTGTAAATTTTTTCATTTCAGCATTATTCCTTATTGGTGAATCTAACTTTAAAAATATCTGTTAATTTTTACTGTTTTGATTTTGTAAACCATGTTTGAAAACAATACGTCTTTCAAAATGCATTTTGAAGAAATTATCTTTTTATGTTTATAAACAGGATATTTTTTTTCACACATTGAATCTATTTTCTTTTTTTAGTTTTAAAATTCACATATACGTTACTTTTTCAAACATGATTTTTAAATATTAAAGGTCAATATGTATGCTTATATTAGCATTTTACTTTGGAAAATAAAAATTGAATTTGCTCTTGACATTCCACAGAGGCAGTTTTTTTCAGTACTGATAAAATGCAATGTTTAACCAAATCAAAATAAATTACTAGTCATTATTTTTATTGAAGAATGGATAAGTATTTAAAGCAATATTGACATTACTGAAAGTTTTATTTGGTTTTTAATCTTGGCAATCAAATCTTAAAATTATTTTTCACTTTATATATAATTTGGTGTTTTGTAAAAACTACAAGAAATGAAAAATACAAGCAGTATTTTTTTGTTGCTTTTGTCCACAAAGGCAATTATAACTTTTTCTTATTTTCTTACAACTGGTATGATTATTGATAACATATTTGAATTGCAGCTACTATCTTGTGATCTATGCAAATTCCATTTGTTTGATTTTAGTCATTAACTTGTGATATTTTAGTCTTACTTTTTTTTATAAATGTACTTCATTCTGTCATTTTTTTAAAAATAATTTATTAGAATTGCTTGCAAACCTTATGTTACTCATTCTTGGAAGTTATAATTCAAATAATTAAGTTATTGAGCATTTCATATGCATGTAAAATATTTAAATTGAAGAAATGAGGATAAACTTGTGTAGCGTTTTCAAAATTTGTGAACGCACAAAAAATACTTTAACTATTTGAAATGCAGTGATATGTTTGAGGGTAAATTACCTTTAAGTTATAAGAAAATACTTTGTAAAATTTTATTTTTTTATAAAATTGTAAATAACAAAATTGAACAAATATATACTTAATTTATATATTCCCCCAATTTTTTTCTTTATTGCAAGTATGTTAGTAGCATCATTTTTAATCATTTGAATCCCAAGAATTAACAAAAATGTTTTGAAATTCTATCATTCCTCTCAGGAAAAAAATATAATTTTTTTCCCCCTGAAATTATGCAAAAAAAGTCAAATTTCACATTTAAAATGATCATCATATTCTGTAATGCTGCTTTGTATGATATCTAAAACTTTTCAATAATTATCATGTACTCTTATGCAGTTTTATTTTGCCTACATTTTTTGTATATGTAACTCCAAAATTTTTGAATTTATAATGATAGACATGGTAATGAATTATAGATGAGAGAGTTCTGTTTTTATATCTGAACATAACATATCTACTTATACATATAATTAAAAATATTAATCTGTGATTAAAGTAACATTTTCTTGATTGTTAGCTGAAGACTGTATAATTTATTGCTAAAGTAGTTATTTTATCAAATTAGTATTTTGAAGTGCAAACAAAAACATTTTACCTATTATCAATGATGTAATTTTAAACATGAATTTGTTTTAATGGGGATTATGAATTAACTTGACTTTTTCTGTAACATCTTAAAATGCTTATAGCAGTTTGTTTATTTTTGGCAAATATATATTGGAAAGCAATGTTCACATATCAACTTTTCATCATTCTACAAAATAACGTTTAAATTATACGGTGCTTTCTATATTAAAATTTTATCTCTTAACATCTATTTCTTAAAAACATAATTTTGAAATGCTTCTGATAGTTATAAAGATAAGTGTGAATTGAGAAAAACAATTCATGTATGTTAAAAGTATTTTTGCTATATTAGTGCTTGATGGAAAAATGTCAGGTTTTGCACCTGCCATGTCAAAATTTCAAGGGATAAAAAAAGCACTGGACCAAATTGCAGGAGAGTTTGCTTTATTGAATGCACGAGCTTTTAGTTTAGAATTCTTCATTCCACTTGAAATGTTCCATCTTTACACTTTCAAATTTTTTCAAGAAATAAGATGCCACTTCAGAAAACTATATTTTCAAGTGAGCAAAACTAATTGTATTTTAATAAATAAACAAATAGCTTGCATTGCATTGTAACGAATCTATAGTTTATTACCACTTTGAATATGGAAAAAAATTTTGTACATTTCACACCTATGCTCATGAAATTTTACTTTTACTCATTATTGTCAAAAATTCTATTGTTTTTTTATTGCTGTGCAATATGTAGCTGATGTATGTAAACATAATATATATTAAAAACTGTGGTGTTTAAAATGTGTTTTTTTTAATTGTATGTATATTTTGTACTAAGAAAACTTATTCAAAGAACACGGTTTTATAATATTTATTCTGCTGATGCAATAAATACTTCTTATGAAATATAATTACATATAATTTCCTTTTACAAATATTCATCGGCAAAAGGCTTTGATATCTCACACTAGAGCTTTAATTTACCACTTTAATTCAAGAAGTTTTGTTTTCTGTAAGAAAATATTCATTGCATTGTAATGTTCTATACATAACTCATAGAATTGAGGTAGAGCAATTTCCTAGTTTCTTTCAGTTATTAAAAAGATTTAAACACAACATTAAGTAATAGATAAAAAGACATTAATTTTTCCTTGGTGGGGATATTTAAGATTTTAATACAACTTATGTATATACAGTCAGACCTCAATTTTATGAACTTTTTTCAAGAAAGATAAATCTCTATTTAATGAATTTAACGACCATTAAATGGAGGTCTGACTGTATATACAATGAAGGACAATATTTTTTACTTGTTAACATGGCATTCTTTCAGATTATGAAATTCATAATTTTAAATAAACACTGATAATTTTTAAAAATCAACTAATGTCTTTAAAAGTTTATTTCTAAAAGAGATGAAATATTTGTTTGTACGGCATTTTTATACACAACTCTCCTTGATGGAAAACAAATGCTGGTTTGATCACTGAAAGTCAAGATGCTTATTTAAATCACACAGGAACTTTGACTTGTTCACATTTTCAAAACTATTTTCCGTGTCCATCAAAACTATAATTGTAAAATCCTAAAGTTGCTTATGTAATAAGATAAAGTCAAATGTCCACTATTGAGGAATATTTAAGTACATAATTAAAACTCACAATGCCTCATTTGTACTATCTACGGCTTCATTATTTTTCTTTAGTTTTTTCTTTGCTTGAATATCTGCTAAAGTCTGTTCAATTGATCTTTGGTCTTTCTTCTGCTCACTGGGAACTAAAAAAAATAGGATTATATCGAGAGGTGTTTATTGTTATAACATAATCTTGAGAAAAATTTAAAATCTTAATTGCAATTTTTCCTTAATATAGAACACATTGAGGAAAATGAAAGATTATTAAGAGAAAAAAAGCACTTGTATTGCATATACAAGCCATATTTTGAATTCATACATCTATGAACTCGATTACATATAATTGTAATTGTTTAATGTTTTTTTTAAACATATTTGTTGCCAAAGTAATATAATTTTACATATCAGCAATAGTGTTAAGTGGCAATATTAATTCAAACCAAAACCATTTTCTCTTAAAAGATTTGGATATTTAGTAGTATTCTGATTTTTAATTATGAAATTAATAACAGTAAAAAGAGAATTTTTTAAAGTTTTTGAAATAATATAGCACCACATTTCTATTTCATGGATACAGATGGCTTTATAAAAATGTGAACTCGATTTTATATTTTATCACCTGAATTACTTTATCTGCTTTAATAATTTGTAACATAGTTTTTTAAACACAACTTTCTAATACAGAGCAAAATGTAGCATGCAATGCATTTATTATTGCAGCAAATTACTGATCACATCATCCTACAATACATATTATATGAGTTTTATGAAAAGTAATCTCAGACTGATTGATTGAATATTAACATCGCACTGTTCAGCTACACAAGGGTTTTTTGGCGTGGACCGAATTTTTAAAACCCATGGTCGGGGCGGGGGCCCGGCGGCACCCCCTTTCTACCATACCACGGGGGGGGCGTTTCAGCCCCAAAAAATTTAGCGGCGGGGTGCCTCACGGTGGGTTTTTAGTGGTACGGGGCCCGAATCATGACAGGGCGCCCCATCCGAACCTATACCATTTGGCTACCGTGGACTAGTAATCTCCAGACGCTCATATATTTTTTTTAAAAAATGAACTAAATTGCTTTTTTTTTAAAAAATGAAAACATTTGTTTCAAGAAATTAATATGAGTACCAAGTACATTTATTCATAATTTATTAAAAGAGGTGAGAAAATAAAATCTTACCAAACCCAAACTGTTTATTAGGGTATTAGGGTTCTACTTCTCAGTTTTTAGTTGAATCAATTTCCTCTAGCTTATCTTTTTCCTGTATTAAAAGGAGTAAAAAAATCTGAGAGTATACTTAAAAACAGACACAAAATATCGAAGATTAAATTTAACTAATTTAAAAATTTCCAGCTTAGTCATGACTGAAATAAAAAACCTATACAATGTCATTCTATATAATTGTCATCAACCTTTCATTACCTAATACGGACAACTGTAAGAAAAATCATATGATAAGATTTTGAAGATTTCTGAATTCTTATTTTTATTAATTTAGATCCTTTATTTTACATTTAAGATATTTAACCAGAAATTTGCATTAAATTTGAAGGTGTAGCTTTAACACCAGAAAATACAGCACTCTAAAACTACTTAACAAACAGAAGGAGCACATGTTCTACATTTTCACCACCAAAATGTAGAGCATGTACTCCTTCTGTGTTCCAAGTTTGTTAAAGAAAGGAAGATCCGACTGGCTCTCAAGGGTATTAATATAAATTATCCTTTGAATTTTCACCAACTTATTTTCACTGTAAGTGCTTTTGGAAAATTATGTAAATTTATTTTAAATATTTGTAGTCAGTCCTTTATGACTTCAATTTTTTTTTTTCCTTCTTTCCTTTGTAATGTGTGTTTTATACTTTGTGGTGCATGGGGATTGATGAACTTTTTCAATAAAAAAAATATCAAGCCTTCAACCGAAAAGCTTGCATATTTTTTAAGTAAATGATAATGAAGTTTTTCATATAAAAAATTCACCTGCTGCAAAAAATATATAAAAGCCAAAAAAAAAGTAATGAATTTTCAGGAATGCAATGAAATAAGTCTTAACTAATCTTTTAAAATGTAATTATTAAGATACTACCATTACATGAGTATGAAAATTCATTTGGAGGAGAAAATTTTATGAACACTTTTTCAGTATAAGACTATAATTACACAAAATTAATAAACAATTCTCAACAAATCTTGTACATATTTATTAAATTAAAAGTTAATTTTCAAAAATAAAGAAAAATTAGCAATATACAGAATAAGAGAAAAAGTTACCAACAGAATAAAAAATTTTAAAAAATAACAATTACAGGGTTTATTTGATTAACAATCGAGTTTCATTTCATCTACTAGGTCGTATAAGTTAGATGTTAGTTAATCTAATACCATATATATTAACATTAAAGCTTTGAGGTGTTTAAGATAAATATCAAGGTAAGAAAAATTATCAAAATTACGTAAAAATGGACATTATTTTTACTTCTACCAATACTCTTACTGAACTCAAATCTTCGTCTTCTGATTCACTTGACTCTGAATAAATATAATCACTTGATAAATCAGAGCTAGCATCTTCCAAATGAGGAGTATTAAATTCACTATTCTCAAAATCACTCTCTGAATCCATCATAAAAGTAACACTAATGAAAGTGAAATTACAAAATTATGAAAAAAGTAGGATTAATTGCACCATCTCATAGAAATATCCAGAAATACAAAAAAACCACAGAATTTAAACAGACATGTAAGTAGTAAGGAATTCAGTTTCAAAAATCAAATTTTTGAAATCTTTCTCTTTGTTGCATGGCATGTGATGCCGACCGTATGGGTACAATACTGCCGAATGTATCAGATGTGACTTCAACCAGGAAGGGTACATCATGAAAAATGTAATGCACAGTAATTAATGGAACGGATTTTATATTATATAAATATAATATATAATCCGGTATATTTTATATATTGGAAATAAACATAACAACCTGATATAAAAATAATTATTAATGAGGAACCTTTATTTGTGGAACTAACTTTTTAATTTTATTATCTTAAATTTTTCTATAGTCATAAATTCAGGGGGAGGCATATTGCATACTTGAAATGTTAAAATATTATGAAATAATTTTATTCTTTCTTACATTTATAAGCTAAGTAACTATTAAAATTTCCCCCTTCCCTGTTTCACCTGTACAGGAACTAGGTTTGGGCTGCTATTGCTTTGCTCATACAGTGTACAGGCATTCTTATTTCTCTATCGTTTTGTACTGTTTTGCCTGTATTTTTAAAATTTTTAATATCAAATTAATTCTATAGATGGCAGAAGTTGTCCAGTAAAAGAGGTTAGGGAAATGTATTGTAATTAAAAACTTTAAAGTAATAGTACTTTTAGGGAACTTACAGGGAAAATACTATTGTTATTAAAAAGTTATCCTAAATAGTGAAAAATGTTAATTTTAATAACATTTTCCCACTTAAAATTGAGAAAATAATAAAAAAATACAATAAAAAATGTGACAATTTTTTGATCGAATTCTAGAAAAGAAAATGAAACAGTTAAGGGGTTAATATTTGTGAGAAAAAGGGAGAAGGGAAGTAAGAAACTCAAAAAACTTCCTAGTATCAAGAAATCTGTAAAATAAGCAATAACAATAATGATCAAACAATTCAATAAAGCAATAATATCCAAAGAAAATCGAAAAATACCTTTTGTAAAGCAAGTTCTTTAGCCTTAACAGGATCCCATTCTTCTCCATTTCTATACGCATTCAATTCTTCCTCTGATGGTGAATATTCCTACAATTTTCAGAAAGATTAATATCAGTCAGAATTAAATAAATATAAAAATTTTCTTTACAATAGCTAGATATATTTTCTAATTTTTCACTTTTTTTTCATATCATTAGAGATCAAAACACTTAATGCAAAATAGTGTAGATTTTTTACAGAAATATATATACTTCAAAAATATTACTAATAATATTTATTTAGCAATACAAAAAATACTGTAAAATGAATTAATCAAAATGAAAAGGTCTCATTTATA
This sequence comes from Trichonephila inaurata madagascariensis, assembly GCA_019973955.1. Classification (NCBI taxonomy): domain Eukaryota; kingdom Metazoa; phylum Arthropoda; class Arachnida; order Araneae; family Nephilidae; genus Trichonephila; species Trichonephila inaurata. Next base: position 210,698 of record BMAV01007145.1, read on the forward strand.
ATAACTTGCAATAATTCAAAAAGAATATTACTGTTTATTATGAAGCCTTTTCAAAAACTTAATTCATATTAAAATAAATAAATTACAGTTTTTGTTAAATATTCATTATATTTCTCTAGTTTCTTAAAGTATTTCAAGTAACTTATGTCTTAAATCAATAAATCATAGTACAAATTTTATTTACTTTCTAAATAAATATTCCAAATATTCACAATGCAAAATAATCATTTCTTGTTCTATGTAAAATTAGTTAAATTTTCAAAATGATTTCTTTTAATTAAAGCACGTTAACATTTAATGAAAACATGCTTAATTATATAAGCTATTAAAGGAAACAGATTTCATTAAATCCATCAAGATTGGTTGTTTGATGTTTGAAGGCCACATCTGCTGTATGGACCTCTCATCCATGTGATGTTCAAAATTTTCAATTACTAACTTATTGGAACCAGAACTAGGAATAAGCCCAAATTGAGATGGGCTGATTGTGAGGAGGATGATTTTAAAGTTTTAAGAGTGACTAATTGTAAAATTCTTGCTAAGCAAAGATCGGAATGGGAAAGGGTTCTTGAGATGGCCTTGACCCACCCAGGGCTGTTGTGTCAATAGAAGAAACATCCTTAGGTCCTAAAAAGTCAGGGGGTTCATTTCTTCAACTTTCAATAGGATTTTATTATACTGAAAATAAAACTTGGAAAAAATATGGAAATATCTCCCTCATTTTAACAAAAGAAAAGTTGTCTTTACGAATTAAAAAATATAAATAAACAAATTGATTAATTGTTTATAAAGTTGCACTTCAAAGCTACATAAGGGCTATTGAAGAGGGTCTCACATATTTGAGTCTCAGTCAAGTTAAGAGAATGACACCTGAAGTGGTATCCTGCTCCCCAAGCTTCCATATCAGGCAAACATGAAAACTTTGAGCCTTGACAGATTTAATGTGCATTAGCTCCTAAGTAAAATGGATCTTAATCACATACAAAAAGTTTATTATAAAATATTTGATTACACATAATTATAAAAGAACTACATATTTAAAAAAGTTTAACATAGATCTTAATAATATAACGTTTAATTAATAATTACCTTTTTAAAAACCATTACATATCTATCAATTTCTTCTTCACCAAAAGCATAGGCACATAAACCAGCTATATCAGCTACATCATGTCTGAAATTTTTAAAAATATAACGTTTAATATTTTTAACAGTACTGAATACAATAACTTAAGAAAAAATCAGTACATGTGTATGAACCATTAGTAACCCTTAGTATATTTGAATAAATTTTTGAAAGCACCAGAAAATATGTTAAAAAGTATATAGTTATGTTAAAAATTAATTTGAAAGAAAAATTATCTAAGCTATTCATTTGAATGAATTAACTACTATGAATTAATTTATCATAATCATATAAATTAACTTTAAAAATATATGTACATGTCAATAATTAATTGAATGAATAAATTTAGAATAAAAATAAACAGCTCAGAATAGTTAAATATGTATATTCAAAAATAAATAAGATTGAACATGTCAAACACAAAAATTTAACATAACACTTTGAGAAACTTATCCTTGCAAATATGATAATAATTTGATATTAGACTTTAATGATTGTGAATATTCTTGGTTTTTTAATAAGCAGGCAACATTTCTAGAACTCATGAAGAATTTTGAAAGCAACAATCCAATATTATATAATGAAAATAGAAGATCAAAATAAGAGAATTAAGTTTGCAGTCTGAACAATTAAGCCTCAAAAGACTTGAAGGTTAAAGCAGGATTAAGGTTGATCGTTAATACTAGCTATACTGCAAATTGTTGCTTTTATTGCTGGAAATTCTTTTTTGTATATGAATAAATATTGTTTATTTGTGGTCAAGGTAATCACATAAACTAAAAATTTTTTTTATTCAGCATACAATATACAAAACGGTACAACATTCAATACATTGCAAGTCAATAAATTTTTTGAATGAATAAAAAAAAATGATTTTGTTTAGCTAAAAACATTAGAGAATAAATAAAGCAAGAAAAAAAGATATTTACATGATGTTTGTAAACTTTTTTCCCTAGGTGGGAAATTTATGATTTTGTTTCAAGGGGTCTTGAATAAAATTTATTCACATTTCTCAACCTAAAAAAAGCAGGGAGAAAAAAAAATTTTTTAAAAAATTATAGAATGATAAAATATTATTTCAAATATTAAAAATTAAAATATGAAAGAATGTTTCTTTTATGAAGAAATAGTAAATTATTAATATGCATTTATGAAGTATGCAGAAACAATTAAATGATCAAAACAAAAAATATTACAATTTTATTTTAAATACAATGAAAAGGGTTTTACCCAAAAATTTCTGACCTTAATTTCATAAATATATATATATTCCTCTAATAGGGCTGTGTATTTGTATTTTTCACTTTTGCAGACCTAGTTCTTTCCCCAGGAGCATTAATTTTAGCATTCTATACTATTTTTAGCCACATTCATTATAGACAATTTAGTGTTCTTTTGATTTGAAATTATTTGCTTCTTTTTTTTATATAAAAATTTGGTATTTTGCTTATTTAATTTCTTTTCTATTTTTAGGAAACTTTCTGAAAAATGAAAATTTGGGGAAAATTTTTTTTGAAAAAATGGTTTTATTTTAATTTCTCAATCAATAATTTAAAAAAAATTAGAATAAATCCCTCTAATTCCCCTTTATGATACAAATTCCTGCCTAAGATTAAACCAG
>BMAV01007146.1:0-239078 GCA_019973955.1 Trichonephila inaurata madagascariensis
ATAGAAAAAATTTGGGAAAAAATTAACTCTGAAATTGATAAAAGATGGGTTGAAATGTTTAACCATTTCACATTCCATATGAAAATTCAGTTATTATTTTCGAATTTACGTTGTGCTGCCCTGGAACTAATATGCACCAGTTGAAAGAGTCTTTTCAGTTGGTAATTTTGGGACAAGTGAGAAATCAAGATTGAATGTTGATATTTAGCTGCAGTACTTAGATTAAAAATGTAGGATATTTTTTGCTCCGAAATTTCGAATACATTAGAAAATAATTTACTGACAAACAAAAAAATTCGTTCAATGTGAAAATACTCGTTTAAGTAAATAATTAAAAGGGATGAAAGCATAATTAGAGTATTTTTGTTTGAATTAATAAAATGTTTCATATATTTACGTTGTAACATTTTCTTAAATTTTTCTTCCTCCTTTTCATTGTAAAAAAACTGGTCACCTTACTATAAACTTCCTTCCAAAATACCTTTGGCGTAGCTAGTTCTGAAAGGGACCTGTTTCAAACTTCCTCGGGAGTTCTTTATTGGGGCTCCTAAGCATTTAAAGGTTTTTTATTTATGTATTTTGGGGGCCCTGTATCATTAATACGGCGGTAGCTACGCCTCTGAAAAATACACTAGCGTGCTAAAATTAAAAGAAACGTAGTATTTTTTACGAAGTTTTCAAAAACTTCTGAATCGTTTTTGAACGGAAATTGGTAGACATGACCAAAAAAAATGCTTTTTCAATTATTCTATCAAATTTGATTCCAGTCCATAATTTTATGAAAATTAAGAACACTAAGTATATGGAGTTTTAGATTTGCTTAAGAGTTTCTCAAATCTTCGGTATATTTTTCAAATTTTTGCCACCAAAGGCACAACGTCTGTTTCACAGATTATGACAGATAGCAGTTGGTGACTTGAAGTATTGCAGCTTGCCTGACCCGGAACATTCCCGAGGATAGGGGGGAAAACGCCTTGCTGGAGGAGCGATATTTATTGTCCCGAGACCTCATAAACTGCCTCGTAAACAGTTTGAAAAGTTCATTGTAAAAGCTGCGTTGACGTAAGGGGCTTCATACCCTATGTTATAACTTCCACAAATGTCATCTAGTTCCATCATTTTTGTATTACCATGTGATCCCATCCTAATATATTTTCATTTCACTATCAAAAGTTTTTTTCTTTATGTATTTTTGTTTATACATTCAACTCAATATTTTATCCATAATTACTTTTCTTATATGCTTATTAGAGATCGATTTTCACAGTCTAAACTTGCTTTTAATATCAATTATATAAACTCACTAGTGGAGCAACATACCATGAGGGCCAAAGACTACTGTGCCCATCTCAGTATACTTGACCATTGGGCGCTGAGGTGCATTAGCAGATGTCCCGATCAGGTGGTCTGTCTGAAGCGAAACCCCAGTGTTTAATCCCCAAGCAAGCTTGGAACTCATTTATCGACCCACTGAAGGGATGAAAGGCTGAGTCGACTTTGACCAGCCCGGAATTTGAACCCCGGATCTGTGGCGTGGAAACGTGATACGCTACCACTCGACCACTGGGCCTCATCAATTATACACTCCCTCCTAAATTATATTTTTTATCATATGATTTTTCAGTAGTTGATTTATTACATGTGATAATTAAAAAAAATTTTCAGAAGATTAAAGTTAAATACAAAATGTTATCTTTCTGATTAAACAAATTATTTCTTATATATTTGCTTGTAGTATTTAAAATATGTTGAAAACAAAATTAAGATTTTTGCAGTGATATCTAAAAATCAACAAAACTCAAATTTCCCTACTATTTACAGCTGAAAAGTAATGAACAGGGAAATTCTCGTTATACTACGCCTCTTCACGTAGAAGTATAAAATCACGAATTTCCAAAAATAATTAAGAGTCCTCCAGAGACCTTTCAACAATTCTTACAAGTATTTCCACTTAAAACTAAAATCGAAAAAATCCCCCCTTGCCTTTCTATTCTTCTAAGAGTCCTTCCTTTCTACGCGTTGTCTATTTTTCTTACTTTTTCCACGCTCTTCCAAGATTTTTTTGCGCCGAAAGTGTGATTTTCGTAACAACTCAGATGAATGAAGAGAGCTATGAAAAAGTGGACCATATCGTAAATGCTGACAAAAAGCTGAAAGTAAATGAATTTCCGATTGACATTGAAAACAGGGATTTATTAGTGATGTTATTAATATATGACTTTACAAATCTGACGTGTAAAAGAAGATATTACAGTAGAACGTCGTATATCCGAACGTTTATTATCCGGAGCGTCAAATTTCCGGACCAGTCTTTTTTGTCCACTATATGTATATGAATACGTTTTCGAACAGTACAATGTTCAACAGTTGTTTCGCGTGAGGCCAAAAGTGACGGGAAAACCCAGGGTCAGGGATATTTGGGGAAATTTAGATTTAGAAGGCGAAAAAGACTTCAGTGACGACCACAGGGAGGAGATAACCGACTTTGTCCAATCGATCCCAGGTTTTCAAGAATGCGATGAAGAAGATGTAGAAACCTGGATGGCATGTGATACAGAAGACTGTGGATTTCAAATGCTAAATGATGACGAGATTGTGACTTCCAGGCAAGAAGAATCCGACTCTGTTGACGATGAAACGGATGAAGACGAGAGAACAACAACGAAAGTTGCAAGGATCCATCAAATGCTGACGCGTTTTCTGTGTTAGACTATGCAGTGGTACGAACAACAATCAGAGTGCTGTCCTACTCAAGTACTGCTGCTCTCAAGAGAATCAAAGACCTTGCAGCGAAAAAACGAAGGTACAATGGTACCGCGAAAAATAAGTGATTATTTTCCACAATAAAGGTAAAATTGCGACATTTTGCACCTATTTTCCTTTTCTTCAATCACGTTTCCCGCTTGTGATTGATTTTCAATATTCGTATAGTGTCCGGTTTCATATACTACATGGATCACATTCGGTTATCCGAACAATCGCGTATCCTAAAGGTGTCCGGTCCCAATGATTCGGATAAACGACGTTCTACTGTACATGAGTATATTTTTACCGAAAAGAGCTGGGTGTATTGAAGATGTTACAAACTTTATTCCCTACTATATGCTTTCTTGTATCATGTAACTTTTACACTATCTTGCAAAATGTATTAAAGTTCAGCACTATATCTCATTAGGAGTTGAAGCAGTATCTAAATAAACCAGTAACAGCCTCCGGACAAGGGTGATCACTTTTGTCTAGTGGTCATGTTACGCGGATACAGATCCATAGGTGCCGGGTTCTATCCTCTACAGAGAGTTAAAGGTTTTGGGGTCACGGATTTAGTTCAAATTTTGTAAGATGGTAGATGTAGTTTCCCTGTTCATGGAGATGTACTATGGTTATAGTGGCCACTATAATTAAGAGGAGACTAGGGACAAAGATTGTTCCTTGTACTAGAAGTATTGTTTCTCTCTCTCTCATTCCACTGCCCGACAACTGAATTCACAATGTGGAAGGTCAATGACAATCTTGGGACAGACACATTCCTATTTAAACTCATTTGTTAAATTTTTTTCTCATAAATATCTAATTAATTTTTTTTATCAAAGAGTTGAAGTTTTCAAAAAATGTAAATGCACTGATAAAAAAATTTTGATGTTAAAATTATTCAAAATTCAATTAATAACTGCTTATAGTATAATTTTTTTCAAAATCTCTTGTTTTTATGTTTTCAAATTGGACACAAAATTGCCTGTACCTTAACCTCTGGAAGTCTGAAAATTAATATTGAAAGGATTTTCTAACTAAAAAAGGTTTTCGTATCTGTATTCTAATGTTTTACGTTAAACATCTTTACACAGAAACTATTCCTGTCAAAATTAGGCCTTATCTTTGCAACTACATCAACCTGTATCAAAACAACAATGGTGCCTTTTTTATTGGAAAATAATAATAACACATGATACACAGATCACGTCTAAAACGTTACCCTAAACTTTTCATGGAGGAAATTAATTTTCTTTTTATAGCAACTAAATTTTAACCTTTTGTTTTCGATGACAGAATAATAAATAAACGTTAAGATGGTTAAAAGTCGATAAGGGGTGTGGTATTCTTTCAATAAAATTCCAAATATATGTACACACCGCACCTCTGGAGTCTGTTCCATTTTTTAAAATTCTTTTTATAGCTATTCTACATAATTGTTTTAGTAGAGAAAAACTGTTCTTGTGATCTATCATAATTTAATCTGTTAACTTAAAACCTTATTCTTCACATTTCCGTTGATTTGATGATATCAGTCATTTAGATACCGCTGAATAATTAACTAAGTAATCTTTCAAAAACAGACACCTTCTGTTGAGAAAAAGTTCGTTATTACCAAGTCGTCAAAATAAGATTTATTATTCTATTTAATAATTGCTGAGCACATCACTTCGTTGAGTATCCATAATGAGATTAGATTCCGAAAATAAATATCTTCGATGAATAGTGTAAAAAATAGCGCGTTAAATATTCCCAAACTTTTATGCTGTTATCGTTGCCAATTTTTAAACAAATTATAATTATTGACGAATTATTCTTCTCGTCGCATCGTTTCAGGGTCGTTACGACTAAATAAGTTTAAATATATGGAAGAAATTTTTCTGGGAATTGTTCTGAGTCAGCGAATAATGCTTTGCGCTTATCCTATATTTTAGGGTATTTTGTATGTGGTTCTTTTCAAAGGAATAATATTAAAATGTTCCTGTGAAAAGATTGTACTTTGGATTGACCTCTGGATTTAAACAATCTTTGATTAGATGTGAAATTTTTTTCTGGAATGAATGGATGGATGTAGATTGTTCCTCTATTTTTGAGCAATTCGGGGGAAAAGTTTATCACCGCTGATGTGTATACTGCATATTTTAATACTTACGTAACAGAAACTTTGGAAAAAATATTTCTTTTACATACACGTATCTATAAAATGCTACCTCATATTTTTGGAGTTTATAAAAACACGCCAACTTGATAGCAATAGAAATATTTACTAAGCCATTTTAATTCATAGAAAATCCCAGACAAAGTAAACTTTTTGATGATTTTTCAAATTTAAAGTATAAATAAAAATTTTCGCTCACAAGTTTTAAAGGCATTATTGCTATAAAAATGTAAAATACAGATTATTCTCTTCCTCATAAAACAATAATCAAGTTTTTTAGATGAATCTCAAAATAGCTTGCACTAACACTGAATAAAAATTGTATGCGATACACAACACATGCATATAGCAACACAGTATGTCCCATACTTTAATAAAAGCCTTTTGTATTCATAACAATTTGTTTCTTGAAGAAACAAGAAAGGAATTTTTAACTGGTTGACAGTTTTTTTAAATTTTTGTACTCTATTTTAGTTATTTCAAAAATTAACATGTATTTTAGATTGTTTTAAAAACTTATTCCTAACTCACGAACAAAATTTCTACTTTTTACCAAAATGAGAACAAATGTGAATGAGTTAAGTAATAATTCTTTCTTCAAATTCTAAAATTTAAAAATTATTTTAAATTATTATTTCTAAATTACTTTTTTTTTCTTTTTAAAAAGAAAAAGGAAATAGTAAAGGAAAAAATTCGTTAAGAAAAAATGTGTCGTGTTGTGTATTTCATCATATTTCAACAAAAATTACTGTTGAGAAAAATACCTTATATAAATGAAAAATAATGAGTCATAAAACAGTGTTTTGTATGTATGTTTTAGACAACTTTTAATTACGAATTCTTGAATCCTTTTAAAATACTTTTAATGATAAAAAAAACTGTTGAGAAAAAATTCTTAAGTTTAAAAAAATCTCTTGGAAATATTCACCTTTTATTTCCAATAAAATTTAATCCTGTATTATTTTAATCCTTGTAATTATTTTAATCCTGTACTTCTCTCTGGATCACAGAACAACTATTCGGACTAAGTTTCAAATAGTTGTCCTGTGATCTTTTGAAATATTGTCAAGCCATAAGCCACACAGTTAAGCTGACCTTACTGAAAAATGTTCTTATGCTATTATATATCCGAAAAAATTACGAAACATACTTGATATAAAAGAAGTACAAAAGTTAGTATTTTATACATAAATTTTTCGGTAAACATTGAAAACATCTGTTTTTCCCATAATATCTATACTTGAACATGGACATACAACCATTCGATGAATTTTAAGACGTAAAATGAATTGCATAGAGAAGCATTTGTTCGGAAAAATATGGAATTAAGGTTTTCCCTGACTTAGTATGACGAAATTCCGTCTCGAGTAGGGTCGGATCATTGCGTTGACAAATGAGACAAATGTCTAGGGTCCAGTTTTTTCAAGGACTCGGTCAAGTTGTTGTTTTGTAAAGAATTGTAAACAAGGCAGTTTACTTTTCTGTGTTAGAGAGAGAGACGACGGTTTTTAATAAACAAAAATACACAGAAATGTATCGCTTTTTATATGGATACACACAAGGTTTTAACCTGTTCCTGCAGACCACATAACAAATGTAATAGTTTTGGTATTCATTTGTCGTTTGTACTTTTGTTTAAACTACAAATTGGGTATACATATCTTCGATATCAAGATTTTTCGATTTGGCAACTTTTTTGAGCAATTTCACGTCAAATTCTGACTACGCTTAACCCTTTATCTGCTGCATTATGATTTACTGCAGTTTTTTTCATACAATATATTTTTTTGAATCCCTACATAGAAAATTAAGAGATATACATAAAAAAATGCTCAACTTTGAGAAATTTAATCCGTTAAAGCTAATTAATTAATTAAAAGATATTCAACTATAAAATTAATTATATACATTGTTCACTTAAAATAAATAGTCGAATCGTTTCCTAAGGTCTTCATTAACATAGAAAAAAAATAAGGCACTTACCTTTTGACATTAACTACTTTTTCGGAACTTCGCAAATTCACTGAAAACGCCGTCAGCTGAAAACGCAATTTCTGCTTTAAAACTATTCACCTTCACCGCTAAAATACTCATCATAGAACCGGTGCTGCCATGTATCTTGAAAGAGTGGATTTTAAAGAATATTCCTGCTATGTATCGTCAGAGTATTCGTAAAAATGGTTATTCTATGCGATTTTAAAGTGAGTGGTACTTATAAGTACCGTCGGTAGATATAAAGGGTTAAACCCAACAGCTCGTAAATCTGATTTACTTTTTTCCATTATTATTTTCGTTGAAACGCAGTGGCGCACACAAGGGGGGTGTCCTAGAGGGGTCCGGATCCCCCCTTCAAAGCCCTTGATTTTTCCCGATTAATTTTAAGTATATAATACGTAGGGTAATTAATGACTATTTTAATGATTAATTTTATTAACTAATACTAATTATTTATTCAATAATTAGTTTTTTTACTGTTTTTTTGTTCCCCCAAATCGACAAAATCAAAAGGAGCATGATACAAGAATGGTGGACTTTCGACCCTGGACCCCTCCTTTGGAAAACTTCTATGTACGCTACTGTTGAAACGGGATATAAATGTTGTACATAACTTGCACTTTGTAATTCTATCTGTAGCCACATGTGCTCCTGCTTTATAAAACTTTATAATGTGAAAAGATAAAAATAAAAAGATTAATAAAATTTTAAAACACAAAAGGTGCAATTTAAATATATGTGTGAACTATTCAGTGTAAATGTGAAATTTCCCTCTTGCGCTCAGGGTGTCATACTATTCAGTGTAACATAAGACTCCAAGAGTAAGGTTCAACGGCATTGTTGAACACAGAGTAAATAAGCTACAGTCCACAACAACTGAGCAAGATTTCTTTCTTGAGTACTTCACTTTGAGTTATTTGTGTGTGCGTGTGAGCTATCATCTTGTGTGAACCAACCATGAACAAATAAAACAGAGGGAAATTTTAATAATTCAAAAAAATTAAGAATAGTTTATTGAAATAATTTATATTTAAAAAAATAGATATCTTTCAATACGTGTAAAGGAGAAAAGCGCCTCACTCACTCATCACGAAATCTCCGCAACTAGTACTAGATCTACTGACTTGAAATTCGGTAAACATGTTTCTTCTGTTGAGTAGAGATCCGTTAAGAACGGGTTTTACAGGAAATGATCCTCAAGGAGCGTTAAGGGGGAAGCTATGGAATAAAAATTCAAGTTTTTGAAATTATTAAGCTTTTACCGGAGCTGATTGATTGATTGATTATTAACGTCGCACTGTTTCCCAGCTTTACACGAGGCTTTTGGCGACGGACCACGTAGTACGAGACCATGGTCAAGTGACGTGGACGACACCTGAGCTGGCACCCCCACTCTCCTAACTACCACACCAACGGGGAGGACGTTTCAGCTCTCGACGGATTTAACGTGCATCGCTGCCCTACACGGCGGGTCTCTTTAGTGGTACCAGGCTCGAGAACTCGTGACAAGGCAAAGCCACGGTCCACGTACTATACCACTCGGCACCGCGGCCACCTTGCAGACTTGAGACGACAAACATGTTTCTTTTGTTGGGTAGAGATCGGCTAAAAATGAGTTTTTGAGGAAATCAACGGGAGAGAGAGGGTTACGGAAGTGGAAGAGATAATTTTACTTCCATTTTCCTGAATTGTAAATGCTGTTCTTTTTAACTAAAGATAAGAGAAGAATGAGAATAAGAATGATTTTCAATGCAATTTAGCGCTTAATGTTAGGACCTAAATATCAATAATTCATAAACAGTATATACTCATACAACATCATGAAATATCTGGAGAATTGGTAACGGCTAGTTAAAGAATAATTTTTTGAAGATAGAACAAAAATAAGGGAAATTAGTATTTATTTTGCCTTCACGGTAACCCTTATCATAAAAATACGCCTCATGAAGTAGAAAGATGAGGGTCATTTCTCGACTCCGTGACCAACTTCGAGGATCTCGGCATATTCATAAGGTGACCATTTTTTTACAATGAAAAGGAGGGACGAAAATTTAAGAAAGAGTACAACTTCAATATATATGAAACGTTTTATTAATTCAAACAAAAGTACGCTAATTACGCTTGCACATTCTTTTTAATTATTATCTTAAACGAGCATTTTTCCATTGAACGAATTTTTTATTTTTTTGTCAACGTATCATTTTCTAATATATCGGAAAATTCGGGCAAAAATTATCCTTCATACTGAATTTTACGGTAAGCACTGTAGCTAAAATATTAACGTTCAATTTTAATTTCTCACTAGTCACTTCATAAAAATCATTACCAACTGAAAAAAAACTCATTCAACTTCTGCATTTTAGTTCCAGGGCAATATAACGTTAATTCAATAAGAATAATTACATTTTCATATGGAGTGTGTTCATTTTGAAATGGCTTGAAGTAATTTTCACCCATATTTTACCAATTTCTCCAGCATGTTGATTTTTCCAATTGTTCTAATTTATTAGAATTTAGAATATACATCATGCTATACCTCTACTTCAAACGAAGACAATTGTCATCGATTTTAATATGAGAGGCCTTTTTTCGATAAAAACTCAATGTAATTTTTTATATCTGTCCACTTTACTTGAGACCAAGTCAAAAAATAGCATTAAAAACTGTTATTTCTTGTGATATTTGTTTCAGACCATTCTTCGAGGTTTTGGAAAAATGTTTGGTTCTTCTCTGAATACAGAGATTAACAGATCAGTTTTAAAATATTGAAAAGGAGGACACTTTTCGAGGGAGGACAGATCCTATAAAAGGAGGACTGGACTGTCTTCCCTAAAGAAGAACGTTAAGTCGCCTTAATATTCAACATACGCCAGCATCTGTAGTTTGGCAAAATCATGTAAAAGTTGGGGTTTTTTTTAGATTGGTATTTGGTCAGATATTTGGTTATACAAAAAAAATTCCAAACTCAAGAGACCTCTATTTCAATTTTAGTTTTAACGATTTCGAAATTGTCTATAACTTGCCAATATATCGATATTTTAAATCAGTTTTATGCATGTAATTTATGGTCTATCTCTCTTCAAAATGGCATTCAAGAGAATAAATTGTCAGTTCATATTCTAGTAAAATGTAACTAAATCATTACTGCCATTTTCTACAAGTTAAAAGGTCATGGTAAAAGGTCATGGACTCATGGCTTTGCATGTCATGAGTTCGGAAACTAGTGCTACTGAAGAAGACCAACTGGGAAAAGAGGCTGATGTCCGGCCAGAAATCTGTCGATCCGTTGGTGTGGTGGCAAGGGGAAATTCGACGCGAGAGAGGGATGTGCCAGCTCGTGTGTCGTTCTCCTCACTTGACCATGGTTCAAAATTACAGGGTCCGTTGCCAATAGCCCTCGTGTTGCTTTATAGTGCGACGTGTGTGTTAATGTAGCTCTTTCTCTACAAACTCAAAGAGAGAAATTCGGCGATAATTAATTTTTATTTTCATGTCTTTGACGATGGTTTCTCGGATAATCAATTCTCTTCCCGATTAATCCTCTTCCAGATAATTTGAGAGTTTAAACTGTATATAACGAAATATTTTTTAAAGGTAATATATGACTTTCAAGTTTAAGTATAATCTCTAAAAAGCTAATTTTCTACTAAAAAATAAATTATTTCAAAGAAAATGAAAATTAGCAAAAAGAAAAGGAAACTAAATAAAACAAAAATTTGAAAACCAAGAAAACAAACCACTGATTTTTAATAGTTTGGACATCTAATTATACATAAATTTTCCCAATACTTTTAAATCCTCCTTTTTTACTTCTATTTTTTTTCGTGCGTTTAACTTTTTTCCTTATAAAAAAAAACCATTGAATGGATAGAAGTATTGGTTTTGGAAATATGGTAACAAAGAATTAAATTGATTTTTCTGAAAATATAAAATTACTAACAGTAAAAAAATAAACACGTTCCGAAGATTTTTCTACAATACTTCTATTATTACTCTCCCCAAAAAATAGTTTCATTACAGTTAGAAGAATGCATTAAGTACTTTGTCATTACAGCTCGCAAAGGATGTATTTAATTATAAAATAATAACGGAGTAAAAAAAAAATCTTCCATTTTATACTGGTAATGAATTCCACGAAAACAGCGCTTAAATGGATCCTTGAAGAACATTTTAAAATAAGGCTCTTTCCTGCATTTTCAATTAATGTATTTAGATCTTCCTGGGATAGAGAATTTTAACTGGAAGCCTTTTAATAAGCAATGAGAAGAAAACACATTAAAACATTATTTCGGTACATAATTTATCGTTAATTATTTAAGTCTCTCACTAAAGGATCTTTTTGTTATTACAAATGGGAAAGCTTTTGTGGTTCATTTTAAAGATCTGTGAATTCCTCAAAATCCAAGAAAAATATCTGTGATTTAAGCGCATTGGGAAGTATAAGAGTGTGCCATAAAAGTTATAATAAATATTACATTTATTCTCCAATACCAATCTGTGGTGGCCACGGTAGGTAAGTGGTCAGGTCGGCGTGTCAAAAGTTCGAGCCTATATGTGACGACCTGCCGACAGACCTGCCACTCAACGTTAAGTCAGTCAAAGCTCAAGCGCCCTAATCGTTGGGGCTGCGTGGCTACAACGGACTTGGTTAGAGCAGACACGTTACATTTCGTGGTCTGAGCGGACACTTTGAAACTCATCGTGGTTTGAGCGGACACATTTTTTCCCCATGTTAGAACAGATTCGATTACCAAATTACAAGGATAAATACATTTTTGCCAATCAAATTTAATTATTTGTATTAAATTGTTAAGATATTATAGTGCGAATACATTTTAAACATAGCGGAATGTAATAAAAACCGCCTTTCAGAGAAATATTTAAAAACTAATAGTAAGTAATAGTGTAATATGAAGGGTATGAACGAATTTCTCAGGAATTTTGTGGGAAAACTGTATTTTAGTCAAATAAATATAAGAACAGGTACACTTGCCATAAAATTAATTAGTTTCATGAATGTAAGTAAAAATAAATACTAGAAGTAAAAAATACAAGTAAATAAAATAAATCAATTTTATGGTAATTGCACCTGTACTAATATTTATTTGACTCTAACAATACAAAATCCCTTAAATTTGTTCGTACCCTTTATTATATTGTTACTTACTATTAATTTGTAAATATTTCTCTGAAAGTTTTTGTTTTTTACTACATTTCGCTATGTTTAAAATGTATTCGCACTATAATATCTTAACAATTTAATATAAATAACTAAATTGATTGGCAAAAATGTATTTACCTTGTAGTTCGATTATCGAATCTGTTCTGAGATGGGGGAATGTGTCCACTCAAGCCACGATGAGTTTCAAAGTGTCCGCTCAGACCACGAAATGTTATGTGTCCTCTGTAGCCACACCACCATCGTTGGTGTGGTGTGGAAAATAGAAGACCACGGACACAGACGACACCTGCCAACTCAGGTGTCGTCCGCGTCACTTGACCGTGGCTCAAATTTTTGAGGTCCGTCGCCAGTAGCTCTTGTGAAGCTTTGTAGTATGACGTCAATATAACTCTCAGTGACTCAATGCAGCCTGAAAAAGATAATATACTCATATATGAGTGAGTGTTTATTAAAGTTGCACTTTTTTGCAATATGAGGGCTATTGGCGACGCTCCTCTTAATTTAGAACCGAGGTCAAGTAACAAGGACACCCGAGATGGCACCCCCCACTCCAAACTGGGCTTATGGAAGGACTCTGAGCCTCAACAGATTTAACGCGCATCAGGTCCTCTGAATGGCAGGATCCTTAGAGGCACTAGGGCTCGAACTCATGACACTTCGGCCACGAGTTCGTGATCATGACCACAAGGCTACCACGGCTTTTATACAAACATATAAAACATAGTTTTAATTTGTAATTTTTATTCACAATGCAGCAAAAAATATTTGGAGAACAGAAATATGAACATGTGGTGGTGTGATATCTATATAAACTAGTACTAAACATCACGCGGTGACAATCATTTCGGTGTGATCGATAAAGTTACTTACGTTCGGAACGGAAGGTACTCAGATCGAGTCTTCCTTCCTTCATTGGTGACCTTGGCCGTACAAAAGAAACGTACCCTTCACTCGCAGCAGTCGTGGCGCCAGCTATCCACCACAAATGCAACCAAACCGTCAAACACTGACGCAAATAAGCCGTCACTCGACAAAGCCGTCTCACACAAATGACGCAATTCTCAAGCCGTCACGCACGATTGACGCAACCCACAAAGTGACGCAACTGCTCACATTCTCGCCACGAATATGATATCGTTCGTTCATCTATTCGCTGAATCACTGGCATGGGGGTATGTAGCGGTATGATATATATGTAAACTAGTACTAAACATCACGCGTTGACGATCGTTTGAGTTGACGTTGATCGACACGTTGACGAGTACTCACGTTCGGAACGGAAGGTACTCAGATCGAATCTTCCTTCCTTCAAACATATAGCTTTAATTGTTTAAAAAAATTAATGATTTATTATCGATAATAATTAATATTGGTTCTTCTTCTTCAATAGCTCGACAGCCCTGGGTGGTCTCTGGCCTTCTCCAGAAGGCTTTTCCAGGCATCCCTACTTTTTGACCTTTAAAATTTTTATGTCCTTCTCAACACAGTCAACCCATCATAACGGGTCTGCCCCGAGGTATATTTCCCATGGGCTTTGCCAGAAAGATTTTCTTGCAGCAACGATCTTCATTCATTCTAGCCAGATGACCAGCCCATTTAAATCTCTGTAATTTTGTTTGTATATTTTTAAAAGTTCTAAGTTAGATCTTCTCCATGATCCATTCACTTGGATCCCACCAAGAATGCAGCCATAAGATCTTTCTCTCGAAAATTCCCAAAACTACCTCATCACGTAAAGTCAATGGCCAAGTCTCTGATGCATAAGTCAGGACAGATTAATATTGGTTACTAATAATATTTTTATGCGCTCTCTTAATACTGAAATAATGCAGATGAAAATTTAATACATTTCTATCGTATATGATAATTGAGGAGTCAAAAATCTTGTAGTATTCCATATCGAAATAATAAAAAATTTCCCAATGATATCAAAGAATTTTCCTTTAGAAAAAGAGATCTTAATAATTGTAATATTTTTTTTACGTGTTAGAATTGTGTTGGTCAATTGTTTGATGAAAGCTGTATATACATAAATGTGACCCACTTTATATATAACTAAAATATATTGTGTAACACACAGTTCCGCAAAAACTATTATATAATGCTAGCTAACATAATCTCACGTTGTTTAAATTATTACCGTCTGTTGTGCTGTACCGGATGAAAGAATGTTGCGAAAAATGATGTAATATTTAATCATTCAAAATAAATAACTAAATGGATAATTTGAATTTGTATACACCTGTGTGATATAAAAAAAAGACTTAGAATTCAGAGACTCGCATAAATATATTGAAAATATTTGCCTTCTAAATCTTCTTCTTTTTAAAGGTTTTAAAAAGATTGATTTTAGAGCGTATACCGTTTTTGCAGATGCAATAATTTCCTTACAAATTTGATTTTTTCTTGTATATACAAATGATAATTGTCCCAATTTTCGTAGAAATTGAAAAAAAAACCTTTTGCAAGTGTACAAAGGGGATCCTGTCTATATAAATATACTCAGAACTGATAAATCTGTTTGTTTGTTATTATATTTAGTTGCGAATATATTTATTTATTTATATAATCATAGTTAAGAAAAATTTAAAAATAAGAAATCCAGAGTCATAACTTCATTTATGGCATAAGGATCAAAGCATTTTCGAAGTATGTTATTTTCTAATTTTTATTGCGTTTTATAATGAATTTTACAAAACGTTGCTTCAGTTAAATCGTGGGTTCGAATCTGGGGAGCACTGGAGATACACTGCGAAAGAAGAATGAAGCGCGTTAATTTCTTTATAATTTAAAGTTCTCACGTTGGCGGGGAAATTCAGAGAGAGAGCTTCAGCTCAGGTGGTGTCCTCATCACTTGACTGCCATTAAGGTCGCTATTAGCCTTTGAATTGCTTCAAACATTTTCCTCTTTTATTGTCTGCCCCAATCCCGTAAAAAAGATTTACCAACATTGGTTTAAGGCATCGTATTTTAAAATCACTGTTCACAATTAATGGTGTTCTAAGACAATATTTTATTTTTTAATGATTAATTCAAAAAGAAATGAAAAATGATGGATATTTTGCAATATTGTTTATATTACAGTAAAATTTGTGCTACGTTATTATAACTGAAAAACATTCTCTAATATTTTACTTCAAAACAATGCCAGTGGCAATCAAAATTTGGAATTGAGCCAGAAAATGTTGAGTGGCAAAAAAACAAGCGAATAGGCTATCTATAACCAGGAAGCATTACACGAAATGTATAAAAGCTAGTATTATAAAAAGTAGCCAAAACTGTCACACAATAGCTAAAAGTATACTATACTTATCAATAAAATCTTGGTAACTTTCCACACAAGAAATGTCTTATGGCTTTGTATTTTATGAAACCATTAGTCACAGCAGATTTATGCTAGACTGTTTCATATTCTTACCCTTTTTAAACAAAATGTTCAAATGCATACTATATTTCGCAAGACATTTTGATTTAACTTTGAAAACGACGTCGAAAATGGATCTCAAAAGGCGTTGATGTTTTTCTTGTGACAAAAGATACTTGCGCCATTTTCAACTATTTGAAGAATTCATTAATATTCGATTTTCCTAATATATCTCTTTAGTTCTTTTTGGCTGCAATACATTAATGAGTTACGAATGCTGTGTTGGACAATTTTCGTAACTCATCTTTTGTCGTTACGGAATGGAACAGCGAAAAACAAGAATTTCGTTGAGTATACCTTGTGAGTGGAATTTTGATCAATTCCCAGGAACTCTTGAGTAATTATAATTAAATAATATGTGCCCCAGTTATTTTAATGAGAATTCCATTATTTTCTTTTTTTTTCTTGAATAAAATAACGTTTTTGTGCTTAGAGATTGAACAATAATTAATTTCGTTACCATGTAAAATTATTCGAATGTATTCAGAACACTTCAGAAAGAAACTTCTTTTTCTTTAAAAAGGATTGGTTGAAAAATTTTACAGAAAAGAAATTGAAAAAGAAATTTCATTTTTTAAAAAAAGTAACATTTTTGTTTTCTATTCTGGTTATCTCGAATTCTAACAGCTATTAGTAGTTTACATCTTTTAGAAGATTAAATATTAATTTTCCTATATGTGTATCAAACATATCTCTCTTTTTATGTATTTTTCAATTTTAATTTGCAAAAATAAATTGAATATGTATAGATTGCTATCTATTTTATTTTATCATTTTTCAATCAACTCATATCTGATAACATAATTACTTTCTGAAGAATAAGTTTTAAACAAGCCACGTGTGTTGTTTTCCCTGCATCAGGGCTTTCCTTGAGAAAAGATTGGGTTTTACAGTCAAAGTTCGCTTTCCAGCGTTAACTGAAAAATTAAGATCATGGCAACTCTAGTAGATGTATCAGAGTCATCAGATTGGTGACCTCATCACTTTGGCGAAAAATACGATAGCACCTCGGGATCATCGAGAAGGCTCGAGGATCGGCTCTTCTAGAAATTTCCATGAAGCTATATAAATTACCTTTAAAACAAAGTACAATGGAGTTTAGAAGAACCGTTTTTAGAAGTTGTAAAGTTTTTTTTTATAACGAGTACGTTTTACATTATTGTAAAGTAATCTGTTATAATATGTCTTTGTGTACATACGTCGATTTATCCTCGTATAGTCATCATAAATTCGTGTCCATTAATAAATCAGCTATTATTCAAATAATTGCAATCGTCGGCTGCTTTCCCCCACGCTAATTTGCAACAATATGTAAACAATGAAATATTTTGAATATGAAGTATTAAAAAAATTAGCTACTATGTAATATGGATATGGATGCTCTGATTTATTTATTTAATGGTTTTTGTTAATTCAAATGCAATTTACGTAAAAATTTTATTTAGGCAATTAGCAATTTAAGATTATTTAATATTTTTTTCTCAATGTATATACATTTGAACTAGTTCATATGTAAGAGAATAAAGTAACTCTGGGGAGTTTTATTACTTAGCAATAAAAAATTTATTTGGTAAAAATATTATTTTATCTTGACATGATATAAAAAACTCGTATTTAACTTTCAAGACTCTCATAAACTTAGTTCTGAAAAAAAGCGACATACTAGAGCTGTATTTTATCTCTCTATATATAAAAGAATTTTTTCGTGATGTTGTAATAAATTTATTACGTACTAACGCAAAATACCAACGTTCAAGATAACTCGCCAAGTTGGTAACCCCGATTTCGCATGTCTCTTACTCGCTGAATAGGTAATCATGCGCTTCGTTTGATATAATGTCGCCAATACGGTTTTGATGGTACATTACTGAAAGCTCTCGCAGAAAAATATCGCAACGATTGTCTGGAGTGGAATCGTTGCGGGAGAAGAAAGGCGTTGTCTCATACGAAGACTCATAAACAATCAACGGAACTAAATACTAAACTTTCCAGGAAGCTGCAAGAGCTGCAGGTTTATAAAAATTTGAGGACATTATCAATGAAATGTTGGACAATGCAGCTTCAATGATGAATGTAAATGAAGAGGAGCGCCAAGAACGAATTTCGCAATAAAAAAAGAACAAATAAATAGAACTACATAATGTAATACATGCAAATGACAGTTTTGCAATTTGAGCAATGAGTATGAACAGTTGTGCAATTTGTATTATGGAGGTTGGTTCGCCATTGAGCGGACGGGATACCCTCCCCCTAGTTTTTTTTAATTAAATTTTAATGTAACTAATTTTTAATTAAAATGTATTTTTTATAATTTTTTTTAATGTTTAATTTACTTCATTCAAGCGAATAGAAAAGTTATTATCTTAAGGTTTACTACTTCGAACAAATTTTAAAAGGATAAGTGATAATTTTCATGATATTTAGTGTTACCAGATTAGAATACAGTAAGACCCGCTTAACGCGAGCTTTACGTTCCATCAAAGTAGAGCGTAAGGGGAACAGCGTTAAACAGGCAATTTTAAACATAGTTTAATGTACATGTAAATTGTTTTAAGGACATTTTGACAAAAATTTTTTAAAAATTTTTTTTTGAAAAATTAACTAAGAATAATCTTTTTCAAAATGTCTCTTTTTTGAAAAATGCTTCTATCATAATAATATTTTGCCTTATAACTAAAGACCTTCTACAGGGCTCAACAATAATTTTGAAAAATCCCATTATTTTCAGAGTTACCACCCATTGAAATAATTATTGGCGTTTTGTTCTTAAAATTCTCCCCTCTGTTGTCGTAAAAATATGAATAAACCCACTTCTAAGTTATATATTTTAAAATTCAGTTGAGCCCCTGTAAGAGGTCTGAGCTATAGACAGGCAAAATATTTTATAAAAAAATTTTTTTACAAAAAGGAAAAGAAAAAGATTACTAAGTTAATTTTGCCAAAATATTTATTTAAATAAATTTTTTTTTAAAAAATTTTAAAAAAATTTTAAAAACATTTTTAATCTAAGTGACACCAAATATCGAAAAACCCTTTTTCGCTTTTAAAATCAATTCCGGCGTAGTCGGATACCAAAATATTGAAAATAGTGTTCAACAGACATATAAACAAAATGAAACGTTTTTTAATTAACTTGTGTAAAGTTAGTTTGAATTTTAAATAATAAAAACCGGATTCACGGTTTTTAAAAGCGTTTCAGTCGATACATTCATAAGATGATTAATTACACGTCAAAGAACACGTCGTCATTTAAAAAAACAATATTTTCCTTCTATTATGAGATGTCACAAAATATATTTATGCACTCTTTGAAGTTCAGATAAGATACACTATCCTAAGTTCCAGGTGCAGTAGGAATCACATATCACTTTGAAAATTATACAACTTTTTGTTTGTCACCTATTTTATTGCTTCTTTTAAAGTATCTGCGAATTGTTTCAAAGATTAATGTAGGAAAAAGGACCAATAAAAAGATAGAAAATTATTTAATTCAATTTAGGCTCTTAAAAGCAATTAATTTAATGAAAACTAACATCAATCATTCAGACATTTAAGAAAATCGTTTCTTTTTATTTATATGAATATAATATCAATTTCTCTTTTTAGCGAAGTGTAATACTCGGCCTGCTTTGTTTCTTCTTTGGAACTCAAATTTCATTCCGTGTCACTTTCTGTTTATTTGTGTAACAATCATTAATCAAAAATTAATTTCGCATTTTTCGTGCTGGGTAAGGAGAAATACATACGTATGAAGCGAATAATTAGTATTACATGCATCGAACGATTTATTTTCAGAATGGTTTTACCATCTTTTTGTTATAATCTATCTAAAAATGTTTTATTTTTAAATTGTTTTTTCTTTCTAATTTGATTTTACTTGAATACACATTTATATTTGAACCGTTTTTCTTGAAAGTGACCCAAGTTATTTTTTAAGAAAATCGAACTGGCGATTTTAATATTTACTTTTCTTAATATTTTCATTTTAAGGTGACTGACAACTGGTTCGGAATTGTGATTTTGACAAAGCGGATAAATGAATATTTTTTTTATATTTAGTAATTGATTTAGGATATACGTATAAAATTATTTTAAAAATTTTATTATAATAAAATATTATTAAAATGCAATTTTTAGGCAGAAAATAAAGAATGACATACTTTCAAAGTGTTCTCCATTATAAAAAACTGCTTCTGTAATAATATTTTGCCAATAGATAGCTAAGACTTCTAGGGTTTTTGAAAACCTGAATTAGGATTTTTGAAAAATTCACATTATTTTCAGATTTACAATCATTTTACCATGTTTTGTTATAATTTAACTCCTCGAATGTATTAAAAAATATGAATTTATTAACTCTTAAATTATATACTTCGAAAATCTTTCTTCATGCTCTGAAGCTATATCTTGGTAAAATATTTCTTATGGAAGCATTTTTCGTAAAATAAGAATGTTTTGAAAATCTATTATTCTTTCTTCATTTTTTGCCTAAAAAATTGCATTGAAATATTTTTTCTTGAAATAATATTTTTAAAAACATTTATATGTATATTTTAATTCAAGCGACACTAAATATAAAAAAAAATTATTCATTCGTACGTTTTTGTAAAATCAGGATTCCAAACGTAGTCAAGTCATCTTAAAACAAATTGTTAAAAAATTATTTAAAGTCCCTAATGTTTTGTAAAAATAAAATTAGTTGGTTAAAAGAGTAACTGGCTTAAACCCAATTTTAAAAATTTCAAACGGATAAGGAATTTATTATGCAATAAAATTTTAAAGAATAAAAATTTGAAGTTTTTTTCTGACAAAGTAACATTGTTCGAATACATAGTAGCTGACAGCTCATAAAATAATTATTAAATATGTAATTTTAATGCGATATATATAGCAACAGAATAAAAGCAAGATCATCACCACTTTTTGGTTGAGCTTTCTCTCTACTTTTCACCTAAGATTTTAGCTACGTTTTAGAATTTATTGCTCTGGATATTTTCATTTGGAATATTCATTTGCATGACTTTATTCGTCTGTCAATTTTAAGGAGCCATTTTTAAAATAAAAAGTTTTATTTTGTCTTCTAACTTAAAAAATGCAAAAAATGGCAGACGATTATTATAACAAAATTTAAATAAGAGAAAAAAAAAATCAATTCAAATAAAATAATGCATAGTAAACCATTCCAAAATAAAATGCTGAATAAAGCATTAATAAATGAAATATATCCTCAGATATTTCAGTTACATCTTTTAATCTTATATTTAAACCTCCATAACTCATAAATTTTTGTGCGGAATTTTATGAAAGTGGAACATTTTATATTGATATCTTAATAAGAAATCAAGCCAAGACAGTCGGGGAAAAAACCAATGAGACAGAAAACGTTCTTTTTTTATCAACATACATTTATGCGGGAAAAATTTTTCTTACATGAAATCAATAAGAGTAAATATAAATGCAAATTAGGTGACAATAACTTGCAGGCGATGATGAAAATTTCAACAAAAAAATTCAAAAAAGAGAGAATATTAAGGTTTCTTTATTTTAATTAAACTGATTCTAAAATTAAATGCGCATTAAGCTGTAGATAATATGAAATTAGTGCAGTAAATAAATTGTAAAAAACTACCACTATTTTATTCAACTTATATTCATTGATTTTTTTTTTAAAATTTATATTTTTTTAAAAGATGAAAAAGAAGGAAACCTTTTTTTTTAAACAAAAAAGGAGGATAAAAATTTAAGAAAATGTTACAACGAAAAAATATATGAAACATTTTATTAATTCAAACAAAAATACGCTAATTACCCAAACATCCCTTTTAAATTATTTATTTGAACGAGTTTTTTTCCAATAAATTTTAAATTTTTTTTTTGCCAATATATTATTTTTAATATATCGGAAATTTCGGACAAAAATATTTTTCCCATTTTTTTACTGAAAGTATTAAAAGTTAAAAAAATCAAATTTTTCAATCTTTTTATTTTTCACTCGTCCAAAAATTACCAACTCATAAGACTCTTTCCACTGGCGCATTAGTTCCACAGGGCAGCACAAAGTAAATTCAACAAACATAACTAAATTTTCATATGGAATGCGTTCACTTTTGGGGAAAAGGTTTGTTTCCACCCATCTTTTATCAATTTTAGCATGGTGATTTTCCAATTGTTTCCCAAATTTTTTATAATTTAATATACATTCAGTCTTCCCAAATTTTATCAAACAAACCACAACGATTTTAATATCAGGCATTTCTTTTGATAAAAAACCAACACAGTTTACTATATCTGCCCAATTTGCTTACGATGAAGTCAAAAAACACCTTTGAAAACTGTTATTTCCTGTGATATTTGTTTCAGACTATTCTTCGACGTATTAGAAGCATGTTTGGTTCATCTCTGAATACAGAGATTAACCTATCAGTTTTAAAATATTGAAAAGGGGGACAAGTAGGAGGACCCTTTTCGAGGAAGGACAGGACCTATAAAAGAAAGACGGTTGGTCACCTTAGCAAAGTTAACTAATGAATGCAATCATTATGAAAAGGTGGGGCTTGCCGATATATCCTCCACTTTTACAATGTGGCCCTACAATGTGATAAAAACGAACAGCTACTATGAAAAATTTTATGAAGTTAATTAATCATATTAAAAACAGTTAAACAAACTACACTGATTGCCATAAAAATTTGCCCACCAAGAAAAAGTCAAAATGAAACAAAATTTTACATATGTAAGTACTACTTTGATATAAGAAAGTGATTAGAAAATCAAAAAAAAAGGGTCATTTATTTCCGGTTTCCTACAAATGAACCGAAGTTTTTGTACTCTGTGGGACCCCTTCGCGAAAGCACGAAGATTAGATTGGGCATTGGGGCAATTAAAAAAAGGTTGGGATGAGCCGAGACATTTTTCTCCTTGCTGTTTGGCCCCTTTTTGTTGGGAAAAACTCTGGGGCCCATTCCCTTTTTGGCCCAAGTGTTTTTGGAAAAAGGCGGTGGGTGATTTGGGGCCAAAAGGAAATCAAGGGGGACCCTGGGAATAGGCGGGGGGGTTTTATTTCCCTCCTTTTGGGGGTGTGGCCGGAAAACAAAGGTTTACGTTAAAAGGGCCCCGGGGCCCATTTTCTTAGTAAAAACTGTTTTCCCGGGAGGATTATTAAAAAGAATCCCGGGGGTGCCACCACTCAAACGGGGTGTTTTTATTAATGTTTACGCATTAGTTTAAATTCAATTTAGAATTTGATAAATGTATTTTTCTCTATTTTCTTTTTAAAATGCTAATATTCTATTTATTTATGAGTTAGCCTGACTTTTAACTATACATTTAACGCCCAGAAATTTAAATACGGCTATATATATATATTATATTTTATTATATGTATAATATTAAGCCATTAAAGATTTAAAGAAACAAATTACCCATGACCTTCATAATATATAGTATATGGAGGGATGGAACATATATATTTACGTGAGAGCCTTATCATTTATTTTTGTTTTTACTAATAAGCTCTACATTAGAACAAACTTTTATTACATAATACTTAAAAAAGTATACTTTCTACGGATATTACTTACTTTGAATAAATAAACTTATTTGTTTTTTAAAGATTCGAAAATCAGTGAAATATATCAAAAGAAAAATTGCGTTTGCATACATTAAAATGACTTTGTTATGCATGAACGCTTTCGTTTCCTCTTATAAAACCCTTACGTGCAACCAAAATTCCTTTTTTGTTTCTTCTTAATGGGTGTTTAATGCCTTGTAATGATAGGGGATGAAAATCATAGTTATAGAAAAAAGTTTTGCATATTCAATAAGTTCGTTTGTGTCAAAAGTTTTGCATGTATCAAATCTGACTGAAAGTAGAAAACCTTTAGGCAGAAAAGACAAATTAAGTTATATGTAATTTTATTGAAAGTGTTACTTCATATATATGTATATCCGTTTCCTAAATTTGAATTAAATATAGTTAAAAAACGTATTAGTACATTAAAAACATATTTCCGCTATTTTAATTATTTGTTCAAAATACACATTGTAGTCAATTTAGAGCAGGGGTGGACAAACTTTTCCAGGGTACGAGCTACTTCTAATTTTTTCAAGGTATTGCGGTCTACCAATGGCGTTGGTGTAGTGAGCTAATAAAAAGGTCTGCAATATTTAATATATAACTTAATAATAAATACGGAATATGTATATATATAGTAACATACATTACTACTAGTGAAAAAATCTTACACTTTTAAGATAACGTTTAAAGCAAAACGCAAGATACAAACATAATGATAATATAGCCACAAATATAATATCAAAAGATGCGTTTATTATCAAACAATTCACACAAAATACGTTAAAAAATAAAACGTTTTCATCTAAAGTTAGTTCTCGTAGTTATAGTCAGTAGAAGACTTAATCTGCATACTGTCAGCCAATCTTGAATATTTCCGGACATAATTACTTTACTGCTAATCTTCAGGCGGTCACCCTAAAATGTCTTGGCGGACCACCGGTCGATCGCGATCGACTAAATGCCCACCTCTGACTTAGAACATTAGTCTCCAAAGTGTGGGGGAGGGGCGTATCCCGGTGGTACTTGTGGGTTAACTGAATTAACCTTAAAGAATACGATACTATATATACTTATAAATAGTAATAATTACTTATCCTAGTAATAAATAACATACGTAGGTCATTCAGAAAATAAAGACCTTTTCGTTATAAAAATAATAAAGAAAAAATATTTAAAGAAAGAAATTGGAAGAAAAAAAAATCTGTTCCGTACTTTGAAGCTTCCTTTACTCCCCTTCATAATCATTTCCTACACTTAAAAATTTATTGTGCCTTTTCACGAGTTGTAGAATTCGTATGTTTTACTCTTCTGTCATTAGTTCATTAAGCCTTGTGTTCACGGCATCCAAACAAAAAATTGATGATCCTGACCTTGTCCTGAACGATTGCCTTCGTTTCTTTAAGCTGAGGGAAAAGGTGGTTTTTCTGCGACAAGATGACAAGTAGGTAAACGTTTTGGAAGTGATGAAAAGTTGGAAAATATGGTGATCACCTGATTAATTGAATATTAACGTCGCACTGTTCAGCTACACGAGGGCTTTTGGCGACGGAACACGTTATTCTGAACCATGGTCAAGTGACGTGGACGACACCTGAGCTGCCCCCCTCTCCTAACTACCACACCAACTGGAGGACGTTTCAGCTCTCGACAGATTTAACGTGAATCGCTGCCCTACACGGCGGGTCTTTAGTGGTACTGGGCTCGAACTCGTGACAAGGCAAGCCACGATCCGATACCTATACCACTCGGCTACCGCGGCCCATGTGGTGATCACCTGGCTTAATGCACTGGTAGCAGATTATTGCATGGGAAATGTTAAATGTGGGAAATAATTATGTGAAGAAGTAATTGAAACTTCAAGGTATGCAATAAGGTAGTTTTTGTTTTGTTTTTGTTTCAGTAAATATTGTGTTTTTCATTTTTTTCAACCAAACATTCCTTTATTTTCTGGATAATTCTTGTATTACTTATCTTATAAGTATTTTAATGAATGTTTCGATCTCGATAAGAGGAAAAATAATATTTTATTTCTGGGAAAACATTAATTAAAAATACTTCTGTATATTCTTCAACAATTTTTGTCAAATCATATAATTAATATTTTTATGCATTAAAAACTGTTATATAAACACAAAAAGAGAAAAGCATCTTAATAATTGCAAAATTTTAATGGAAATGCATGTACATAAACATTCCTTTCAAGAGAACATCAAAAATAAATTTATTAAAAAAACACTCGTGATGAATTTTAATTTTATAAAAAGTAAAGATTAACTACGTTTTATTTTGTCCTCATTTTCATGGAAAAGAAAATTTTCATTCTGGGGAAGGTTTTCCTTTTTATTTTACTGACGTTAAGATCAAATCGTCTTTAAAAGATTCAAGAGAATCCATTTTCCAATTAAATTTTTCCAAAATATTTCAAATCAGAGCTCTTGTAATTAAAATTTTAAGAAATGTTTCGAAATATCCTTAAAAGCTCAAATTCGCCGAAAATCCTACCGGGAATTTCGGAAATAGAAAAACTTGGTGCACATATTCTTGAAGGTGGGCGTTATTATTAGAATATTGAGTAAATTATGTTATACGAATGTTTAAAATTGTAATTTCTTTGTTTTTTCAGGAAGTATGTATTGAGTCATTTCGTGGAACTACGTTACTTAGATGACAAACCTGTGGCCGCCATTGAAAGGATTAGTAGCGCTAGAAAAGAAACTACACTAATGGAAGACTTAATGGACGATGTACAGAATTTTTTTCATGACGTCACGAATTCACTTATGGTTAAAGTTAACAGAAAATTCAATTCTATTGTATGATAAGCATTTATTTATAATTATGGAATGTGTTTTTGAAATTGTTGAGTTAAATAAATGTTAAAGATAAGAGCGGGCATGTGTTATTTAACGAAAAACATTATTTCAAAAATACTTTGTTGTTTATTTTTTCTACATTGATTTCAATTGAGTGTTGCAGGGTGTTCCTAATTCGACCGATGAAGTCTGATTGGTGATAGTAGGCAGCATGGAGAGGGGTGCAAATCGCCATAGAACATGGGGTCGCAAACCACGCTTAAAATTATTCAGATGATGATCTTATTGAGGCTGAGTAGAAAGCGAGACAAGCCCCCACTGACACCGAGGCCTAGTAGACAGTTGACCAATGCCTTAAAACGTTCCTGGTCATCCTTTTCTAACTGCACATTTTCTAAAAAGAGTTATCGACAGCCTCCATTGCAGCTGACTGGACAATTTAATTTCAAATGGACGAATCAAATATAATAACTTCCAACTTTTCAAATTACTTGGTTACAAGCTTTATTCCTGTATGTCTAAATTGTTTGACTATTCTATTTATCTCACGAACAACGGCCCAATACTGTATTATCTCTCAATTTTGTGAATTTATCTCTTAAAGAACTG
This sequence comes from Trichonephila inaurata madagascariensis, assembly GCA_019973955.1. Taxonomy (NCBI): domain Eukaryota; kingdom Metazoa; phylum Arthropoda; class Arachnida; order Araneae; family Nephilidae; genus Trichonephila; species Trichonephila inaurata. Next base: position 26,506 of record BMAV01007146.1, read on the forward strand.
TTTAAAGAGATAACAGTAAATTTTATGGATTTTTGGCTTTTCTACGAACTTTGAAACTTTGTAAGCTTCACATTTTCAATCAAAAGATTTTCAGTACTAGTTAGTATAATAATAAGGTGACCAATTTTTGCAATAAAAAGGAGGACGAAAAATTTAAGAAAAAATTACAACGTAAATGTATGAAACATTTTATTTATTCAAATAAAAGTTCACTAATTATGCTTGTGTCCCTTTTAATTGGTTACTCAAATGAGTATTTTTCCATTGAATGAATTTTTTTTGTCAATATATTATTTGCTAATATATCGAAAATTTCGGAACAAGAAATATCCCTTATATTGAGCTTTACGGTAAGTGCTATAGCTAAAGCATGTATCAACATTCAGTCCTGATTTCTCATTTGTCCAATCTTGATTTGCCACTTGTCATTACCAATTTAAAAAACGTTTTCAACTGCTGCATTAGAGTTGCAGGACAGAACAACGTAAATTTAACAAGAATAATTAAATTTACATGTGCAATGTGTTCATTTTTTGAAATGGTTAAATATTTCTACCTATCTTCAATCATTTCAACATGCTGATTTTCCGATTGTTCTGTAGCTGAAATAGGTTCACCATCAACCTTTTGAACTGTTTTGTGGAAAACAGATGCCTGACTATGTACAAAATGCATTAATATCTCCGATAATTCATACTGTACCGGCACATAAAAGTCCTCTGAATACAGAAATTAACAAGATTAGTTTTAAAATATTGAAAAGGAGGACAAGTAGGAGGACACTTTTCGAGGAAGGACAGAACCTATAAGAACCTACCTGTCCTCCCTAAAGGAGGACGATTGGTCACCTTAGTAAAATATTTCAACGCTCAGCGGCCCCTATTATTCTGAACAATGACTTTCATGGAAAGAGAACCTTAAAAGCGACATCCACCTCTCCCAGCTCCAAGGTCAAAAGGTTAATGACGTTTTGAAGAGCTAATTAAGGACATGCAGCAATTGTATAATTGGAAAGCTGAAAAATTCTGAAACTAGACAATGGCGAAACATCTTACCAAGACATGCATCGATCAAGCACTTTAAAAAGAGTTAGCTGATGTACAAAAACTGCAATTTGCATCTTCGAGTCAGTTACAGATTTAATTTTAATGTCATTCTGTTCCGTCAATCCATTTCATTAGCTTCTAATATTTTTTAAAAATATTGAAAGTACTGGCAACCAAGAAAGATAATTTATCAGCCACACAAAACAGAAAAATAACGTAATTGTTTTTATAAATTTTCAATGAATTATACATTTATTCTAATAAAATAAGCATGCATTTGTTTGTTAAGTTTATGAAAATATTTCTCTGCTCTATGGATAATAAACACTATGTGAATGTATCTATGTGTGTTTGTGTGGAACATTATAACATTTTATGAGATGTGAGTGTTTATTAACATTCCTCTTAAAGCAACACGAAGGCTAATAGCGAATATCTCATAATTTTGAACCACGGTCAAGTGACGAGGACGACACCTCACTCTCCTCATTTCCACACCACGACAACGTGAGAACTTTGAGCCACGACAAATATAACACACATCAGCACTTTGAAGTGGCACGTCCGGGTCACCAATGAAGTGACACGCTTATCCGGAGGACAGAACCCTGTACCTTCCGTTCCATAAGCACATAACATACCATTAGACAAAAGTGATCACCTCTGTCCGGAGGCTGTTACTGGCTTATGTAGATGATACCGCTACAACTTCTGCAGGATGGGTCTTCAACAGCATCAGGATTCGAACCCGCTACTCGACAACGCCGTCCACTAAGCTACCATGGCTTCAAAAATTTCATAAGAGTAGTACTAACTCAATTTTTATTCCCAGTTCAAGGTTGATCATTGACTCACAGACATTATTGGATAATATTGAATTCGGACAAAGTAGTAGTTTTAATATATGTTTATTTCTTCTTAATCAAGATATCAAAATATTTATACTTGTGGAATGATTTTCTTAACCGTACCCTAATGAAATAGAAATGTAACTTTTATTTAAATGAATCTGTACTCAGCTATCTCAAAAAGCTATAATATTCCAGCAGGTTTACTCAGGAACTTTTCCTATACCAATAATTCTATAAGATTACTAACAAGTTCACATTGTAATGTTTTCCCACCTCGCAGCTGCAAGATCGGTTTTCCTAGGCAGATAACATTATACCACTCATATCCACATGTGCCCCCATTAAAATATTGTAGGATCCTTTCATCTGACATCACGCCGACAATCGATGGCCACGAGGAAAACAACATCTAGATTCCCTCTGCGAGCCGAATCTCGAAAGAAATTCGATGTGTAAGAAGGGACCGCCCCAACCCAAGAGAGTGTAGATAGCAGTCCGTTTGGAAGACTTGAAAAGATACGTTGTGTTTTGTCTCCTCCATCACCAAAAAAAAATTCTGTGGTACTGAAATACTCAGTAGTTTGAATAACTTGTATCTAAAAGTAAATATTGTAATTAATAGCTATAAACGTAATCAAAATCAATAATTAATTTCTTAAGTCTCACACTACTCGTAAATTTTCAACATTATCTTTCACTTATAGCTCTAGTAACATCTTCTGGCGCTTCATAGCTATACTTCACACACACACACACATAACATATCTCATGTACTATTAACTTCATTTAGTTTATCTTCATAGCCTATTTCATACACTACTATACTCAGTTGATCCCCTCTTTCCTTCTATTCTCTCTTTTGTTCTTTTGAAATAGTAGTGTTTTTTTTGCCTACATCAGGGTTCCTTTACCAGGAGATTTTCTCACTTCAAACAACGTTATAACAAAAACCTGAAGGGGTTATTTTAAGAAAAAAGCCGCGTGAAAGCCTGCTACAGGTACAAAATATGAAGTTCATCGCTTGTAGATTGTTGTGTAGCTTTGTTTCATTTGTAATGGTAATGTGGTGAGATTTATCAAATCATTGATATAATGGTTTTCGCAATTTTTTTCGTTGTGCCCTATGTGTATGTATTATTTAAAACAATTATTGTGTTCAAAATACCTAAGAAGCTAATCATTTAATGTTTTAAGAAAAATTTAACGATTCGTGAGGTGGTTTTAAAATACTACTCCTCCTACAGTAATTGACATTCGAGTACAGACATGAAATTTGTTTTTTACAAGTACATCGAGGTGTGTGTAACAAAAGTTGGCATGATTTTTACGATATCATGATTGGCACACGTAAAATACTTTTTTTATGAATGCTGAATGAAAATTCCTTAAAAAAAGATAAACATTCTATAGTCAACTATTTTTTAAAAATATCAGTATGCTTTAATTTAAAAATGCATATAAATTTTTGTTACATATACTTATAACAAAAGTTAGAAAAAATATCAAAGTATTTGGCACAATAGAAAAAGTTTTAGCGTTTGAAATGGAAAAAAAACCTAGTAATTTTGTTCTCTTTCGGAGATTAATCAGTATTTAGCTTTTATTTGCTATTAGGATGTGAATAAAAATGAATATAAAAATTGTAACGGGTCTACCCAAGATGGCTTCTGGGTAAAATTGATCTTTTTAACTGTGAGTTCAGTTGAAAACCTTTCTCGGTGATGAAGACGAGATTTATACAAATTAAAACTTCTATTTAAGCGTTTGTAGTAGAGTAGACGAAGGTGGTTGAAAGCGGAGATTGAAGCGTGAATAAGATTACGACCAGAGGTCGTATAGTTAAGAAAGTTATCTAAAAAGAATACAAGGGAGTCAAGAGCACTGCAGTTATAAGATAAGTGTGTTTATTTATATAATAATTAAATTAATCCAAAGGGATTGAAGTTTAATGTTTTAGTGCATTCTCTCCCTTTGTGTAGTGTGATTAAGTGAAGAGATAATAATAAAATTGTATTTAAACTACTATAGCTGATCTTTGCTCGATCTATAGTAGCTTTGTACATCTGGGACGTCACACAGTTATTATAACTCTAGGTTTTTTTTAATTTAGAACTTTCAAATGTGAAGTTATAGAAAAATATAATTTAGGCTAAAAACTAATTATTTGATTTTTTGACTGATTTTGTCATTTGAATTGTATGCCCCTTTAAGAAACGAATTAAAAAAAGGAGAATTTGACTTAAAAATAATTATTTTCTGAAATTTAAATACTGTTCGTAATGAGAAAAACATCAAATATACTGTGAAATAATGATAATTTTTTTAAATAAAGTCCAGTTTTACCTTTTCATTTCATATAGGAGTGCTCATATGCAAATTTCAAAGCTGGAAAAAAAACTTTTTCCAGTACTTTACGTTTGATTTCTTTATATTATCTTTAAAAATGTTTTAAAAAAGGAAGATATCTTAGTACAATTGCCCGAACAGTCCTTACTTGATAAAATAAATTCTAAATAAAAGATCTGGAGAAAAAAAAAGAGCTATACGTATAAGAGACTAACTATTCTCTCACTATAACATTTATTCTTTAATTGTCAGCTGAATAAATTTTCTCGGTTCAATCCAATTTCATTTATCCTCTGGCACACAGCTAGAGACAAGAAAACCAATCTCACTTTTTCACTTGTTCAATTTATTCCTTACAGAGCTTCAATTTATTCTTACAAAGTCTTGAATGGCTAATGACACATACAATCGTTTTCCCTGGCAAAGTGAAGTGAAGAAGAGAATTGCAATAAAATGGCGTCTGTAACAATATTTTTTCAATGGAACAAATAGTATTTTATTTTTATTCAGCATAAATAAAACTGACTTAGAGATGGGTGAAGAGAGCAGACGGATTTAATGTAATTTAAATAGTTTTCATTAATGATTTTAAAATGAATGCAAGAAAGTTAATTTTGCAGGAAAAATTACTGGTTTGCTGCTTAATCAAAATTACGAATTCATTGTTCGAATTTAGTTAATTATTGCGAATGTTCTTTGCGTAGAATCTTAATTTTTTTCATGAGAAGATACAGTGAAAATCGCTTAATTTGTAACTGAGGACGACTGAAATATTTTTTCGTGTTAAAAAAATTTTGTGTTAAAGTATTTTGAAAAAAATATATATGTGTATCAACAAAATAAAATTTATTAGAGATTATTTTATTTACATAACTTTACTTCTCAGTGGCGCAACAGCCCTTGAGGGCTGTAACGTCTGCCTTGCAACCCCTGCCTCTGCCCGCAACCCTTAACCCCGAAGAACCTTTATTCCCACCGAACAGCAGGATGTGAAACATTAGATCTACAGACCTTCAATTTGGAAAGCATGTTTCTTTTGTTGAGTAGAGATCTGTGAAGAACAAGCTTTGCGGAAATCAACTGTTAGAAAACTTTCGGGGCGTTATAAGATAGATAGATAGAGAAACTCCTGTTTTGAGCTATTAAATCTACAGACTTGAAATTTGGTAAGCATGTTTCTTTTGTAAAGCAGAGATCAGCTAAAAATGGTTCTGCAGAAATCGATTTCGAGGGGGGTTATGGGGGTGTAATATATAAACAGGTTTTTGCTTCAGAAATTTAAGTCCTGTCCTTTTGAAATCAAGAAGCATGAGTTATAACAATGTTTTTTCTGAGCAATCGAAATGCTAATGCTGGGATTTAGATATCTCAATAACCTAAAAACAATATATCGTCATACAACATCATGAAATACCCAGCGAAGCTGGTAGTTAACGGTTCCTGCAAGAATAATTTATGAGCATTATTATTATGTGTCCTTGCATAATAAAAATGCCCATAAATGCTTAAAGTTTGTTGAAAATTTCAAGTAGAATTTCTTACATTCACAAGAAATCGACCAATCGTATTTACTCGAATCCAAGCCGCACTGTTTTTTCAGCGTTAGGGCTATTGAAAATCGGGTGCGGCTCAGAATCGAAGGCAAAAAAAAAAAATAACGTCGAATGGGGAAATAGAGTTTCCACCCGTTTCAGAAGGGAAAACGTAACCATCCATTCTGGCCCCTTGCATCGATGACTTATCCCATTCCGCAGTTTATCTTCGGTATCCAGTATATCCTGATTTTCCTGTCTGCTCATATTTAGGATTTTTTGCATACGTTTTCTTTTGATCTCTTAAACATCACAGAATCGGGAATGGCATCAAGACGAGTTCACTATGACACAAGTATAAAAAAGAAGACGATTTTTATAGCCAGAAGAAAACAGAAACAGACCAGTGGCCAGAAAATTAAATACGGATGAAACAAATATACGTCGATGGTGTGAACAATTCGATATGATTTTTGCTTGTTAATCTTCAACAAGGTTTTTCACTAAGCCAAAAAAAAATGATTAGATGGCACGGAAGATGGCACCGTGTGGAAAAATGGAGACACCATCACCAGTTCCGAAATCAGCTGTGGCAGTAGCAGTGACGAATCACTTTCGGGACACGTTGATGGTTAGAGTAGCGTTTCTCAAACTGTGGGGCGCGTGATAACCCTAAAAGGGGGGGCGAGTATATCGAAAAGTCGAAAACAAATGATTATTTTAAAAATTATTAATTTACTGAAAGGAAGCAAAACAAAATACATTCTTACATAATAAAAAATAAAATGCACATTTACAATGTTATGGTATCCGACTACGTTCGGAACCGTGATTTTTCAAAAACGTATAAATGGATAATATTTATGATATTTAGTACCACTTAGATTAGAAAATGTATATAAAATTGTTTTAAGAATTGTATTACTATAAAAAATTATTTAAGTGCAATATTTTGACAAAAAATGAACATAGAATGACCCATTTTCAAAATAGTCTCCTTTTGTGAAAAATGCTTCTATTATAATAATCTTTTGCCTGTGTATATAGCTTAGACCTCTCTACAGAGGCTCAACTAGAATTTTTGAAATATAGAACTTAGAAGTGGGTTTATCCATATTTTACGACAACAAAGGGGAGCAATTTTAAGAAAAAAACGCCGATAATTATTTCAATGGGTGGTAACTCTGAAAATACATGTGAATTTTTCAAAAATCCTAGTTCAGACTCTCTGGAGAAGTCTTTATATAACCGAAATGTATATTATTATTTTAGAGAGAAGCATTTTTTATAAAAGGAGAACGTTTTGAAAAAAGATTATTCTAAGTTAATTTTTGGCGAAAATATTGTATTTAAATATTTTTGTCAAAATGTGTCCTTAAAACACTTTTATACATGTATTCTAATCTAAGTGACACTAAATATCAGGAAAACTATGCACTTATGCGCTTTTTTAAAATCACGGTTCCCCCCGAACGCAATCGGATACCTTAATGACTTATGAATGTATCAGTACTGCATAATATATTTCACATTTAATTTGACGTTACTAAGTTAAGAACAAATTTAATAATTACCAGTCACCCTATGTATGGGTGGGTACATCATAAAATTATATAGAAAATTTAATACTTATATCTAAATAATTTGTACAACTTATAATTAAAGTAGTACTGCAAATTTACGTCAAAGTATATTATTATTGAATTCAATACATAGTTATTGTATGGAGAAGGGGCACGATTAAAATTATGGTTGAAAATTGGGTCGCAAGTATAGAAAAATTGAGAAGCACTGGGTTAGAGCACAGGTTCAAGAATGTATTTAAAAGATTTTTATATTAATAAAATAAATTAATTCACTTCTTATTAGTAATCATTATTTTTTTAATTACTTAAGTATCAGATAAACATAAACCTTTTACACTATTTTTTTTTTATTTTTTTTCAAAAACGAGTGGAGAATTTGGGGTGGGGCTTAGAATCGATGGCGGCTTAGATTCGAATAAATACGGTATTTCATACATTATTAAGAAAATTTTAAAAAATGTAAGTTCTTATTTCTTTATAATTAAGGTGACCAACCGTCCTCCTTTACGGAGGACAGTCCTCCTTTTATAGGCTCTAGCCTTCCTCGAAAAGTGTCTTCCTTTTCAATATTTTTAAAACTTATCTGTTAATCTCTGTATTTAGTGATGTACCAAACATGTTTCCAAAATGTCGAAAAATGGTCTGAAGCAAATATCACAGGAAATAATAGTTTTCAACGGTATTTTTTGACTTTGTCGCAAGTAAATTGGACAGATATAGAAAATTACGTTGAGCTTTTATCGAAAGAAATGCCTGATATTAAAATCGATGACAATTGTCTGTTTTAAGTAGAAAGAAGACTAAATGTATGTTTAAATTCTAATAAATTAGAACAATTGGAAAATCAACATGCTGAGAAATTTGTAAAAGATGGGTAAAATTATTCAAACTATTTCAAAAATGAACACGTTCCATATGAAAATGCAATTATTTTTGTTGAATTTACGTTGTGCTGCCCTGGAACTAATGTAGCAGTTGAAAGAGTTTTTTTCAGTTGGTAATGATTTTTGGGAAGTGACTAGTGAGAAATCAAAATTGAATGTTAATATTTTAGCTACAGTGCTTACCGTAAAATTCAGTATGAAGGATATTTTTTGCCCGAACTATCCAATATATTAAAAAATGATATGTTGACAAAAAAAAAAATCATTCAACGGGAAAAATACTCTTTTAAGATAATAATTAAAAAGAATGTAAGCGTAATTAACATACTTTTGTTTGAATTAATAAAACGTTTCATACATATATTTTAGTTGTAATTTTTTCATAAATTTTTCGTCCTCCTTTTCACACATTGTAAGAAAATGGTCACCTTATTATAATAAAAACGTTTACTGATATTTTCACACTGTGAAGGTCACGAACTCCATGAAACCTGATCACTTAGTTAAGAACCTCTGCTCTGATCAATATTCCATGGCAGAATTTCAAGTTGAACCATTGTGGCAAAGATGAAAGCACACATAAAATTTATTCCAGCGGAATAGGAACAGATGTAACTGTCTAGATTCATTTTATGACGTAAACATCTCCATGGTGATATGGGCTCATTCCAGAAATTCTTTTCTAATCTGCTCAATAACTCGAGTTCTATGGAAAAGAGAATCTTTGGGCTAAGCCAGCATCCAAATAAAAACAGCTCTTGAAGGATTATACCCTTCCAAGTCGACCGAATGACTGACCAATAGCACTGCGAAATCACCGCATGTCTTGAACATACTGTGACGCAGTAATCATTTGATTGGGCAACAAGCTCTAAAGCTCTTATAATCCGAAAAGCTAGTGGACATCCATAGATGTCAAATTCAGAGCTTAGTTCTCGTGTATTTTTTGTTAATTCCAATGCAGTAGTGGTGCTGAACCCTTAGATTTTAAATTTAATTACTGCGTATGAGGGGAATTACATTAGTGATGCCGAATTAAGTCTAAAAATAGTTTATATAATATTGGTTTAAGTTTGATGTGCTGTCACTTTTCTGCCAACACATCTATTTAGTTTCCCCTTTTTTTTGTTGTTGTTGTTGTTACAGTGGGAAGAGCACACTTTCCGTAATAAATATTTACCGCATAGCAGAGATACACAGACCGAAGGCATCAGGCTTTTATCATTTTGTTTGACTGATTTTATTTTATTTTAAGGCTGTTTTCGGTTAATGTGTTAACGAATAGGACCCAAATTTGGAACATTTTTCAGATATAAAAGAAATCAACATTTTATATGATATTCTGGCTTTACTATCCTTTAGAGAGAAGCATTTTTTTATCATACTTCCCATTTTCAACCGAGTTGAATGATTTTTTCTGGTGTAAAATGTGTTTCGCGTTTTTTCTCCTATACCGTAATGTTAAATGGGCTATGCCTTCACGTATTAAAACGAAAAAGAAAGTATTCATGGAATATTTTTGAAGTTTTTAAAAACACTATATTGTGTTAACGGAGGTATGAGTTATAATATTGCAAATTTCTAAGGAAATTGAGGCATTTTTCTGTCTGAAAATGTGCTTCGCGTTTGTTTCAAGCTCTCGTACTTTTACCGAAAACAGTCTTAAAGCCGCATTTTCGTCTATATGTTACCGGCAATGTATGAAACGCCGGCATTCTATACAATGCCTAGGCATTGTATAGAATGCCTGACGTTTTTAGGCAAAGTATGAAATATGAGAATTATTTCATACTTTGCCTAGGCATTGTATAGAATGACCAAGGCTGTTTAGGCAAATTATGAAATAGGGTTATGGTAAGGTTATTATATCATTGACGTATACATTTCTAAAAAGTACAAATGTTATTCTGACAAAATATTGAGAGTGCCATTATAAATTGTTCAAAATACGTAAAGGAAAAAGAAAATTGTACGAAACAAAATTTTTGTTTTTCTTTTTATTAGGAAAAACAAAATTTTCAAATAATAAAAAAAATCTACTTATTGCAACATGGTTGGCTTGAATGTCATTTTGAATTACATTTCATTAGATTTTTTAAGCAAAGACCATTCATATTTTGGTACTTTGTTTTACACATACATTTGACGAATCCTTCACCTCTTCCATTGGAATCAATTGCAACTCATAGAAGAGGAATTTCATGGCCAGGAATATCTTTAATTCTAAGCAAGTTCTTAGGGCACAAACTGCTGAGTGCCACTGATAATTGTACCGTATAGTATAGGTTGTCGACCCCTACTATATATAGACCATGACTCCTCGAAAACTACAGCTTGATTCTCCATTTTCATGCAGGGCAGGAAAAAAACAATTTTTTGTTGAACAATTTTAAGTAAAATTGAGTATTTTTACACTCCTGAACAAACCACAATGTGCAATTGATAAGTTCTGAGCCTGAGGCACGCATTAAAAGTCTCGCACCTTGCCACACAATATTCGAAACGAATCGGAGATTTATTTCATACTTTGCCGGTTTTCATTAGGCATTCTATAGAATGCTTAGGCAATGTGTGAAATAAGAATCATTTCATACACTGCCGGTTAGTTTTAGGCATTCTATACAATGCCTAGGCATTCTATACAATGCCGGATTTCATACTTTGCCGGTAACATATATAATACATACGTTCTCAACGTGGGCGTTTGAGGCTTTCAGGGGGGCAGTAAAAGACCCAGAGAAAATTAGGGGGCGTTGAGATGGCACGGAGGGGCTTCGGCAGATTAACCAAATATAGTCCAAAAAAGACTAAGCAAAACACACTGATTATATACTAACACAAGCAAACTTTAATACTGGTTACCTTATGTTGATTGCATGTTTGTATTTAAATCATTTCTATCACGTGTACGAAAATTCACACATTTCCTTGGTTCGGGAAGTGAATGAAAATCTTAAAGATTTCATTATATTTAAACCTACATTCAATTGAATGATATAGTAAATTTTTTAATTTCTGTTAGTGTACGTGTTGTATTTGTCTGTAAATAGTATCAAAAATGTTTCGTCCACTGCTTTTCATTACGTATATTATCCAAGAAATATAGTTAAATATGTTAACCAGGAATTAATGTGTGATTCTTTTCAGACTGAAAGTGGCAATTTTTTTTAAAAGCTGTAGTTTATTGTGAATTACTTCATATCGCGTCAAAATCTTCTTTCAAAAGTGTCTTTATAACAGGTATAATCTAAAGCATTTATTCCACTCCTTTAAATAAAGAAGAAATTCAATAGTGTTACACACACACACAATTCAAACAATATCCTATATCTAAAACTAAAATATATTATATTACACATTTAAATATATTTGTGGCAATAGCTATTTCAGATTCGCATGTAAAAAAAATGAGGGCTTTAGAAAAAGAATTAAATTAAATAATATGTTCTATTAGTAATAGAATATTATTTTAAAATTAATTCTTGTTTTCACCATGCATTATGTACGCTCTTATTTCTCTTGAGCGGGAGGAAGCGGTATCGAAATATTCACTAGAAAAATGGCGCCAGTTCAAAAAAAGGTTGGGAATCTATGATATAATACAACTTAATTCTCGAATTCGTGTATCAGAATTTATGACATAACTGAGTAGATGATGTTCTAGAAAGATTCTACATTATTTTCCGCAACTTTTTCAATTTTATCGATAATTTGTACCTGTGATTATATGTAAGTGCTGGCCTTACGCGGTGTTACATTAAAACTCGTTAATAGCTTCAGACAGATGTTTTGTGGTTTTCTTGCCTTTGTAATGATATATTAGCTTATACTTGACTATAATTAAAGTTGGGGAAGTCCGCTTAAAACTTAAGGAAAGTAAATTCTAACCAATATCAAGACTAGGAAAAGGAAAAATATCGAAAATATGATAATAGTTACTTAGAATTTGGTTTAACATCATGTCCATTGACCTAACCCCTTAAGGTATCCGACTACGTTCGGAACAGTGATTTTAAAAAAGGGCATAAATGGATAATTTTCATGATATTTAGTGTTACTTATATTAGAATACATGTATAAAATTGTTTTAGGACATTTTGGCAAAAAAATATTTAAATACAAGATTGTGGCAAAAAAATTAACTTAGAATAACCTTTTTTCAAAATGTTCTCCCTTTATAAAAAATGCTTCTAAAATAATAATACTTTGCTTATAAAAAGACTTCTCCAGAGAGTCTGAACTATTTTTTTTTTGAAAAATTCACATTATTTTCAGAGTTACAACCCATTGAAATAATTATCGAGGTTTTTTTCTTAAAATTTCTCCCCGCTGTTGTGTCGCAAAACATGGAAAATACAATACATCCTCCTTAAAAGCCTTGTAAACCAAGTCTTGCATTTAGCATACTATTTAAGCTATGTTGTTTTTGTTTATTTTATTAATGCAATTATTTCAAATAGTAGAAAGATTATATCTAAGTTAGATCACATTCTTTTCATAACATTAAAATTTCGGAATACTAAATAAATAAATCATTAATTAGAAGTTGATCAGCTATTGAAAAAATACAATATATCCTCCTTAAAAACTCCTTAAAATTATTTTGAGAGTTTGTATTTTGTATTAAATATTAAATAAAGGATTTTTATAGGGTCAAAAAATAAATAAATAAAACCCTTTTAAAAAGCTATTAACTTTCAGTACTCTGTAAAGCCGATATCAATTTCAATTGTTCATTACATATATAGATGAACTGAACTGAAATCAGTGGCGCAACAGCCCATAAGAGCCAAGCCCTACTGTGCCTATCTCAGTTTACGTGACCTAAGGCTCTGGAGTGCACGTGCTTATGTTTCGGTTAAGTGGTCAGTCTGACGCAAAACCCCCAGTGTTCAGTTCCCAAGAAAGCTTGTTACCCATTGATCGACCCACTGAAGGGATAAAAGGCTGAGAGATATATAGATGAATTTCAGATTAAAAATATGAAGAAAAGCAGCAAATTTTTTTTCTCTATTTATGTAATATGTATTTGAATATGCACAGTTATATTAATTACACATAATTTTTAAGTTTAAATTAACCTCTTAGGAAATCTGTATTTACAAATCTAAAAGTAAAGTGTTTATAACTTTACACATTAGGAATATGATATCAGTAACTACAAAGCAAGGACTCTTGATAAAATAACACAATAAAACTCAAGATGATATTGATGAGAGAGAAAAAAATTAAAGCATTCAAGCTATTTTTGCTGAAATGGCATAAAAATATAAAGGAAAAAGACAGGAAGCATTTTTTTCACAAAAAGAGAATATTTTGAAAATTGGTCATTCTATGTTCATTTTTTTGTAAAAATATAGTACTTAAATATAATTTTTATTGTAATAATATTCTTAAAACAATTTTATATACATTTTCTAATCTAAATGACACTGTTGTGTTGTTGTCGCTAATGCCACCTGTCTGACGTAGTCAGAACGAGGCCCTCGAAATTCATCGTGGCAAGGGACTAGAAGTACGTCTGTCGTTGGCCTAGGCCTTAAGCACCATACAAGGTGACAGTACGATAGCTCGGCGAAATTCCCCGAAAGGACGATAGATGGCGATACTACCTATCTCCACCTCCACAATTTTGCCATGGGACTGGAGAGGAGGGAAATATTCTCCAGTCCCCTGCACTCGTGATTCAACCCACAAGACATTCGGACCCACTGATTTAACAAGCATGTACTCCGGGTGTAATCGGAGGGTATTTGGTGGCATCGGGCATCGAACCGCCTTCCGGTCTGGAGTCCGATGCTCTAACCACAAGACTACCCACGGCCCAGTGACACTAAATATCATAAATATTATCCATTTATACGCTTTTGCAAAATCACGGTTCCGAAATTAGTCGGATACCTTAAGTGGTCAATTATTTTGTGCAAAATGTTCAAAAAAAGGCACTTTTTAAAAAATTTTTATTGCATGTAATTAAGCATAATACTTAACGGAATGCGAAAATAGCTTTAAGGCTTTCACACTATTTTTTATTTTATAATTTTGGAATTCAAAAAACCCTAAATGTTTGCGTGTTATAAGTACACTCTGCATAATATGCACAGAATGTTTTCCATATCTTTAAAAAAATTTCTCTTATATCTACAGAAAAATGTCTCATGTTCGTACATTTTTTTCAAACGGTTGAGAATTTTGAATGTGTGTGCGAAAAAAGTATACGCGCATACAATTTCAAACACTAAGTCTAACATTGCAATGGGAACAGAGATAATATCGGCTTGTTTGGATTATCTTTCCATTTTCAGCTCTTCTCAAGCAACAAATTGCACATAGCCTTCCTAATCCCTGTTCTTTATCAAATATCTTCAAGAATCTAAATTCCTTCCTTCAATGAAATATTCCGCCTTCACTATAAAAAAAAATCCCGAATGAGAAGTATTGCAGTTCTATGGACAAACTGTGCATCCCTTGCAAACACTAGCACAAATAACCTCATTATAAGAATTAAAAATATGTGCAAATCAAGATAGAAAGAAGAAAATATCAGTGCCAGTACAATATACGGGCAAACCGATTGTGGCCAGCTTTCGGTAACCCGTACGGTATACAGGCAAACCAGTTAATGGGTTAAGATAAGGCTCCATGAGGAAACCTTAATTCAAAAAGAGCGCTTTAAGGTATCCGAATACGTTCGGAACTGTGATTTTGCAAAAGTGTATAAATGGATAATATTTATGATATTTATTGTCACTTAGATTAGAAAATGTATATAAAATTGTTTTAAGAATAGTATTACAATAAAAAATTATTAAAGTACACTATTTTCACAAAAAATGAACATAGAATGACCCATTTCAAAATATTCTCCTTTTGTGAAAAATGCTTCTATTATAATAATATTTTGCCTGTATATAGCTCAGACACTCTGGCTACAGAGGCTCAATTAGAAATTTTTTAAATATATAACTTAAATTGGGCTTATCCATGTTTTACGACAACAGAAGGGAGAATTTTAAGAAAGCAACTCGATAATTATTTCAAATGGTTGTAACTCTGAAAATAATTTGAATTTTCAAGTATAGTTGGGCAGCACTCTGTACAGAGGGTCTGGCGAGCTATATACAGGCAAAAAATATTACATTATAATAGAATCGCATTTTTTCAGGAGAACCAACTGAAAAAGATTATTCTAAGTTAATTTTTGCGAAATAACCAAATAATATTTTTTGTCAAAATATATGACAATTTTTATAGATATGTCTAATATAAGAGGTGACACTAAATATCACGAGAGGCACATGTATCACACAAATCGGTTCCAGGCGTAATCGGCACCTTAGAGGGTATCTAAATTCGGGAACTACTAACCTACAACCAAACATCTAACCCAACACCTAAGAACTTAATTACCTAACCTAACTGCATAAGAAAACGACATAAGTGCTAAAAAACTAATACCTAACCTAACCTCTCAGCACCTGACTTAATTACCTGCATACTTAATCATATTATATATAACCACTATAATTGAAATCGTAACATCCAAGCATCTAACTAATACTTCGTTACCTCGACTTGATTGGAAGTAGGAATGCTTCTCTTTTTACTTCTAATGCATTTACGGTTATATTTAGCCATTGTGTGACGATACAATACACGAACAGATGTAAAACATAAGATGAACTCATCTGATGCATGATGGTTGAATTCCGATTCGGGTCATCTACCGTAATCCTTCATCGGCCAAGGATGATTATCCTGCGAACATTTTCATTAATTTGTTTCTCCTTCGATGGATATTCTGAAAACGTAAGTGAAATGTTCAGTTTTTTTAAAACTGTTCAGTATTTTATTTATTGACTTACCGTAAAATCCGGCATATAATGCGCACTTTTAACACACAAAATAAGATCGAAATTTAAGGGTGCGCGTGATATAAAAGTGAGATGATTAAAAATAAAAAAGGAAGAAGAGCACACTAAAAATTAGACCTGCATAGATCGAAATATTGTTTATTTAAGAGAAATGACATTCCTTATGAACTGAAAGGGTTGTAGCTCTAGAAATATACTATTCTTTCTAAAAAAAAAGACTTAAGATAATTGTGACGGGCTCACGCGTCTTTTCATTAGCATGCCCTTTGGGTTCTTTTGGGGCCAGGATTAATGGCAACTCTTTTCCAACAAAAAGCCCAAATTGAAACGTATTGAATATAAGATGCAAAAATTAGATAGCTTTTAAATATCAGAGTTTCAGTAAGTGAGGTGGCAATTTGAGGAATGTTATGATAGAAATTGTGTGTGATACGATTGCGAAGTGACAGCCAACAGAGGTTAACCCAAAGATAGAGCCATTAGGTCAAGGTGCATACCATTGCACTCGAGTAAAGACGCAACTCCCTTATGATTAGTTCGGCCATCTGATCATGGTAGGACTGGCTATTTAATATTAGGACGTGATATTATTGGAATTGAGATAAGGCGGGTTAGATATTGATAGTGGTCCGAGTTACGATATTTCAGTATTATAGATATTGTATGTTTTGTCATCGTAGATTCTCTCATACATATTATTATCATCTAATCTGTTAAGTTTAAGTTTTAAGTAGCAGCAAGCCATAGTAGAATATGGGGCGATCTAGTCCTTTTGTTAATCCTACACCTCTAGCTCACGCAGATAATCCAGGAGAAGGGCACCCTAGGGGGGCAATTTCACATAATACCTCGAATAAATGACTTCAAAACAGCAGCATTGAACACGTACATTTCAGGTGTCTTCGTAAAGAAAAGGGGGTGCGCGTTATACGGCGAATATACCTAAAAATTCAAAGTTACAGCTGGAAAGGATAGGTGCACCGTAATATGGCGGTGTTGGGGCACAGGGCGCTATACGCCGGATCTTATGGTATTTTTGATTTGATGAATTTTGATGAATTGCGAGGGTTATCGTACTCACAATTCTTAACTTTTAACTATACTTCAGGAACGACAAAGCGAGCCCTTTCCTTGTTTCCTGAACAGATGAATTTAGCGGTATCTAATTTACTATTTATTATTTGGCGGGTTTTTTTCCCTTTCGATGTTCCGTGAGAGCATCTCCAGTGGCGTAACGGAGAACATTTGGGCCCCCCTGCAAAATCAGATTTGGGGCCTCCTAGAACCCTGGGCCCCCCACGTTACGCCACTGAGCATCTCAATCTTTCTGTGGAGAGGAGGTTAGAAAAATCCGAGGAGCGTAGCTACCGCCATATCAATGATACGGGGCCCGAAGCTTGAGAGGTCCCAAAATGCGTAAGCAAAAAAATCATAGTATGTTAAGGTGCTCTAAAAAAACAGTCCCCAAGGAATTTTGATACAGGGCCCCCTCAGGACTACCTACGTCACTGAAAGTACGAGATGCCAGTTAAAGTGCGATTGGGGGTAGCGGGGGTGTACATTACGCCACTGTCGATTTACACTAAGTTCCGTTCGAAAAATTACAGGTCGTAACTTCTATTTATATTTTTCGACACTATTTTAATTCATGTGAAATATCAAGATTGTACAAAAATACAAAAATTAAATTTAGGAATGTATAATTATTAAATATAATGTAATGAACATATGAGATATATTCTAATGTGAATTGTCTAAATAACACACACACAGTTATCTTTATTTACTGAGGTCACGGCTACTTGTCGTGGTCGCAAACTCGTTGCCTACTTTATTCCTTTGGGGTCGGGGTTACAAGTCTTGATATAACTAGTCGTACAGAGGGTGTGACGTATTGGGAAAATTGATGAGTACCGTGAGACTTAAGAAATTAAATTATTGATTTTTATTACATCTACAGCTATTAATTACAATACTTACATTTAGAGATACAAGTTATTTAGACTCTGTTGAGTATTTATTTCAATGCCACAGAATATTTTATTGTTGATGGAGGAGGCAAAACACACCACACACATACACACGTCTCTTTTCGAGTGTTGTCAGTGGTCTGCTCTCTCCACTCTCTTGGGGTAGAGCGGTCCCTTCTTACACCTCGAACTTTACTCGAGGTTTGGTTCACAGGTGGAATCCAGCTTCTTTTTTTTCCTTACGGCCATCGGTTGTCAGCGTGATGACAAATGAAAGGATCCTTCAATTTTTTAGGTTTGCACGAGTGGATTTGAGCGACGTAATGGTATCTGTATAGGAAAGCCGATCTTGCAGCTGCGAGGCGGGACAGCATTACAAGGGACTAATGCACGAAAAATCTATTTAGGCTCAAATAACTTATTTTGGCAGGGTTTGGAGAGTAGGTTGCCAAATCAGGTGTCCTCCTCATCACATGACCGAGGCTCAAAATTACGAGATCCGTCGCCATTAACCCTCATGTAGAATCAAAGTGCAACGCCAACTTACCAATCGATCAGTCACTCGCCTCGAAAAGGTACAAAAACATTTCATGAACCTACATTAAATGTCTAGAAAAGTTAACAGAACACACTGATAAAAAAGATAAAGGAATAAATTTAGACAGAAGTATCGAAGTTCGTATTTTAGTCATTTTTCTTTACGAATTTCAATTCAAAATTTCTTCGTTTAATCATTGTCAAATATATTATACTACGTTTTTATTTTGCTACAAGAAAAGAAAATATGCGAATTAAAAGATATGCTTAGTTTTTAAAAAATGTACAGTTTTCTTAAAATATTTTATTTTATGATGAAAATCATTGATCAAAGACTTTTGATCTTTGACTTTCATTTTCACTGAAGCATGAAAATATCTACTGAAGCATGCAGACTTCATTTAATATATGAATTTGAATTTCCAGGATTATTCAAGAGTTCTTCTATATATATAAATTTGGTATATAGATAAATGATTTTCACCCCCTTTAAAATGTGTTCAATTTATTTCTTTATACGACTTCTAAGCTTTGTAATTTAAAAGTTATAACATTTCTTTTTCTACCTAAATATTTCTTAGTGCTCTTTGCAGTTGTATTTAGCAGGGAAGTAAACTTAATTGATCTTGTTTCTCGCAATCCCTTTCCAAGGAAAAAGTTACAAATTTTGTTTTTGTGAAATTTTAAATTTAAATATATTTCAACGCAAAATTCTCAGAATTTAATAAATTTTTTTATCTGTATATTATAAATTTTAAGTTAGTGTGATACAAGGGGACTAATACTAACAGAAAAGAGAGAAGCATTTTGGGTATTCTTCAACTCACAAAACTTCTAATTCCTGTTATATCTCGTATGTAAAAGGTTTTGACGCGTTTACGATTTTTAATCTTTACTTATAAAATTGAAAATCCGTTTGTATAAGGTGTGACCATTTTTTTTTTCAATGAAAAGGAGGACGAAAATTTTGAGAAAAATTACAAAATAAATGTATAAAACATTTTATTTATTCAATAAAAAAATACACTTGTTTTTATTATTTACCTGAACGACTATTTTTACCATTTGATGATTTTTTTTTTGTCGACGTATCATTTTCTAATATATTGAAAATTTCGGAGAAAAAATTATCCTTCAAAATTGAATTTTAGGGGTAAGCACTGTAGCTAATATATTAACAATCAATCTTGATTTCTCACTTGTTCAAAAATCATTACCAACTGAAAAAACTCTTCAACTGCTGCACTAAATTTTCACATGGAATGTCTTCATTTTTGAAATGGTTAATTATTTCAACTCATCTTTTATCAACTTCAACGTGTTGATTTGCCCATTGTTCTATCAGAATTTAAATATTCATTCAGCCTTCCGTTTTCCCGTTTCAAACATACAACTGTCATCTGTTTTAAAATTTTTTAAGGCATTTCTTTTGATAAAAATGCAAACCAGTGTTCTATATCTACCCAATTTATATATATAAAATTTTCGAATGATGTCCCACCATTGTAAACTGTTTTTTCCCGGGTTGATATTTTTTTTTTCCCCTTTAACGGCATATTGGAAACATGTTTGGAAAAATTTTTGTTTCTTTTTGTAAAAATTTTCTTTTTGTGTCTGGCATCTCTTGAATATAGAGAAACGGATAAGTTTTAAAAAATTGAAAAGGAGGGGATAAGGGAGGAAATTTTTCTAAAAAAGGGAAAAACCCCCAAAAAGGGGGACTGTCCTTCCCCTTTAAAAATAAATTCTTCACCTTAGTTTGAAAATGTAAAAAGGAAAAAAAACAAAACATTTTTTTGAAAAAAAACAAGATTCCACCCAAAAATTTTTAAAAAAATTTCTATTATGTGTTTCCTCTCTGTAGTGATAAAGAAAAGTATTTCAAAATATAATACCAGGCCCCGAAAGAAAAATTAATTTGTTTCCCCCCTGCTCTTGAGGAACTTAAAATAATTATATTATTAAAAGAAATAGGCTTTAAAAAAAGTATTTTTAAATTTTCCAAATCTTTTTTCTATTTAAAAATTATAAAGAAAAAAAAGTTGGAAAAAAAAAAAAAAGAAGAAAAGAAAACTTCTTAAGAAAATAGTTCTCATTCCGTTACAACGGAAATTGACTATTAAAAAAGTAAAGTTTATACAACATACATCTCTAAACTCTCTGATTAGAGTTATTCATTTTAAATACCCAGCTCTAAGAAATCAGAAGAGATTCGTAAAATAATCTTTTACGGTTTGTCTTATTTTCTATTTTTTTTTATTTAAAAAAATTATTTATCGTAGATAATAGCCAAAATTTGTTTTTTTTAATCATTTTTCATATAAAACACATCCATTGAGAGTTCTTCAACTGTTCTACGTAAAATGAAGAGATTTCATAAGAAAAGAGAGAATTAAGGACTTAATTTCATTATTAAAAAAAAAGGATTATACAAAAATTGTAAAACATTTATAAAAAAAAACATTTTAAATTTTTTTTAAAACATATCCAGTTATATATTCACAAAGTTATTACTAAAATATTACTGAAAGACATATATCAGAAATATATGCATTTTTTAAACTTTAATATTACCAAAAATCACATGATTAGAAGATAATACGCATTAGAAAGTATGAAGTTTTACAATTCGTATTTGCTTTTTACATATATTAATACAAATTAAATAATTTTGGATAAAGTATAAATTTCCAATGATTTTTTCATGAAATTTCCAACAACAGGAAGAAAGATTTTGTTAAATTTTAATGTTCTCTTTTCGATGCCACGCCCCTTTATTTATTACCATCTGCGGTTAACATCCCCGTGTAAATTCTTTAGCGATGCCGAAAGTTCTGGCATTTTCCTTTCCTTCATCTTTTATTCCAGCACTTATTTTAGTTAGTATTTCTTTTCAATAGATGGCAGCACCGAATGATAATTTAAAGATGTTATTCATGTGGGAGACTTCATTGATTTTTCCATCTGTGTGTGTGTTTTCGGTCAATAACCTTCCATTTCAGATATTTCAGTTAATGAAAAAAAATTATTGCACTGTATTTCTTCAAATTACTTTTGAGATGATAAATTATAAGTAATTTCTAAAAATGTCCCAAAAAAATCTGAAACTCTAATCTTGTCTCCCATAATTCAAAATGATTTTACGTCACCGTTTGTTGCATGAACTTTTATTCTACATAAAAAAATTATCTCCCTATTAACACGAAAAATTATTAGAATTTCAAAATATATTAAGATGTTTTTAAAAATTACTTGCAATCATTCTAATTTTTATAATAATATCTGAATATATTCTGAAACTATTTTGAGTATAATCTGAAATTTTAATAACATCTTCCATAATTCATATGATTTTTATCCAGTGGCGTAACGGAGAATGTTAGGGCCCCCTGCAAAGTCAGGTTTTGGGCCCAAAGACGGATCTCACAAAGAAATCCAAAACCAGCTTTGGCAGCAAAGGATAGACTTTGGGTCCCCTATAGTCCTGCCTCCCCCCGCGATATCTGTACGTTACACCACTGTTTTTATCCCAAAGTTTGTTTTTTGCACTTTAAATCTGTTTAAAAAGTTTACCTCTACTTTTAATATTAAAAATGTAAGCTATATATAATAATTTTTTTCACTTTTTGGGTAAAGTAATCATAGAGCATTCTTTAATTTTATCATTATTTTAGAATAAATAAAACACTTAATGGGGTTTTTTTCAAGGTTAAAAAAATAGAATGTTTACTTTACCTTTTGAAGAAATTCTCATAAATACAATTAACGAAATAATGACAGTACACTCCTGGAGATGGCAGCACAAGTCAAGAAATATATTCGATTTTGACGCACCAAGTTAAAAAATAATCAAGCAAGAGACAGATGTTTGTTTTTAATTTCCGAAAATTGGATTTTTTCCCCGATACACTCTCTTCACCACCAGGAGCACTAGGCGTGAAACTGCTTGTTAGTGTGTATGGACCGAGTGAATTAACTAGGCTACATGTTTCCATTTTTAATGTTATTTCTAAATTTCTTATATGGGTTCTACTTTCACAATTAATTCTATGGTAAGTCTACTTTTATAAATTACAGTGTATTCTAAACATTTGCCGTTCTTTAACGTGGTTTGTGAGTCATCAAACAGCTTCGTGTGTTGTTTTAATAAGTTCATTTCACTCTTTCTTTCTGGGATATTGAGAAGTAAATAGTTATTTTTTAGATGTTTTTTTATAAATGGCTCTTGGAGTATTTTATATCTCTTATATTTATGTTCTACATGTTTTTTAATCTTTATTGTATTTTGTGCAATAATTTTTATTTTATAAATTATTCCTGAAATATTTAATGTATAAATTTATGTGATATTTTAATTAATGTTGTTTTGATAATACATTTGAATATCTTACCAGTAGTTTATATGTAAAATTTAATGCTCAAAATATTTTTCTTCTATGTTTATAAAATTATTTTTGTGTGAAAATTTCATAATTATGAGAAACTGCTAGTAAAATATTGTGAATTAAAAAATTTTTTGCTTTTGAATGTTCTTTAGTTCTTAATTATATTTTATTTTCGGTTTCATTTTATTATTGTGAATTTGTAATAGTTTTAAAAGTTTTTTAATGCAAGTTCTTGGATGTAGATAAATCTGTAATTTTATTTCCTAAAACTTGAATAATTCTTGAAAAATTATTATGTTTATAAAATGTTTTTTCGTCTTACTATTATTTAAAATAAACACTCTAGTCATTTTACTTGCTTTCTAAAGCTGGTACTTAACTTGCAGGTAAATTGTCTTAAAAACTGGAATAAATTAATATGACATTAGAACTAGTTATGTTAAATTAAACATTTTTTGCTGTATAAAAAATTTTATTCCAAAATATACGGTGTAAATTAGACTTATGATGTGTATTAATTTATGTATTTTTAATGTTTATAAGGAGTAAAATTTGTGATGCCTGAGAAATAATGTGATACTAAAATACCGTATAGTTAATGCATTAAAAAAAATATGTATTATGACTTTCTATCTATCAATTTATTTTCTTATGCTAAGAATTTGTAATCAAACATATATTTATGTTCAGTTATTTGAAAATCATGGTCAAAATTATTTTACATTTTTATTTATGATTTAATTATTCTGGGATTTTAAATTTATTATTACATTAAATAAATTGAAAATCACTCAATAGTTTTTTTCTGTGAATTGCTTTTCTAAAGTAATAACTTTTATTAAAATAAAATTACCATTCTAAAATACTTCTAGAGACTTTTATAATTTAGACAACTTCATCAGTGAATTTTTTCCAAAGTGGTACTAAAATATTATTATTTGAAATCATACAGAATTTATGACTACAAATTCATTCAGTTGTGTGTTACAAATACATGGTGATAATCATAACTAAAGAACCATTTTCTCTCTGGTTTCTTATGTTATATTTAATATATAAATATTTTAATATCATTCAATGAATTTAAGTTAAAAACTTGAAAGGAAATATATTTTAGCATTTAAATATGAAATATATCTTAGCATTTGAATATATTTTACTTTACTTTTTAAAAGTTATTAATTTATCACTTAGTTTGTATGTTATTGAAATCAAATTACAAAACTGGAGTTAAAAAGTTTTAAAGTAAGGTGTGTGTGCAATATAATTTTTGTCTCTGCTTTGAATTGAAAAAAAGTACACTGCCATAATTTTTTATAGTTACCATCATAATTTTTTGTAGTATTTTGTGATATATATTGTTCCCATCACAACAAATTTCTTATAGGATTATTAAATGTGAAACAATATTAGAAGGTATGTTAATTGTAAATTTTGTTGATGATTTCTAGGCACAAGTATTATGGCAGAATTCATGGATGGCAAAGAGGAATCTGCTGAGACTAAGAATTCTATTTCTCCTCCTCAGGTATATCCATATTTTATTCATCATTTTATTAAAATTATAAAAATTAATTTTTAGAAAAATATTTTATATGTCTCTTATTAAATCATGATACATGACCTTGAAACTGACCATGAACCTTGGTACGGTGACCAATATTGCTGGTGTAGAAAAAATATTGACCAGTTAGTTAAATTTGTTTTTAAAATGTATGACATATTCTTTAATCCTATAGAATTGATTCCATTACGTTTTACTAATTATTTTCAAATTATATTGTAAAATTGTATAACTGTGATCATCTTAACAAGAAGAATCTGTTTGTTGACTTTTAAAAAATAATTAATTTCATTATAGACTTATTAAAAATGTATTCAATGTTAAAGCAACTTTAATTAATGTGAATATCTTTTTTCAGTAATTATATTTTATCCACTTAAAATGTCAGTAAAATTATAGTCCACTTTTAAATAATGTGACATCAGTAATGTAAATTAATTGTTTTGTATATATTTTTTCATTCTCTGTATATTTCATATTTCAATGGGACATTTTAATATAATACTTTTATTGATGGTTTGCTTTTGTTAATAATCAATTTTTCCTGAAATGATATTTGTGTGATTCTTTATTATACAATATTTTTAAAATTTTCACTTTCTTTCATAAATTAATTGAAGTAAATACTTTTTTTTTTATCAAAGGTTAATGATGACATTTAAATATTTTCTGTTATTTAAAATATACTTATAATCAAGAAAAGGAATAACACAACTAGTGCATCATGAAATAGATTCATTTCAGTCGTGTTGCATTAAATATCATTGGGCACATTAATATCTGAATTAAAGTATGATAAATTTATAATTGCAATTGTTGATGAGGTTAAAATTACAATTGGTCAAGGTAATACATTTTGATTGAGGAATGCTATCTAGAGAGTTTTATAATTAAGGCTTGCATATTGAATTCATCAAGTTTATTTGAAAGGTTTTATAGTACATAATTTTAATCATCCATGCTCTGAAATGTAGGTATCCAGGGTCCTATTAGAATCTGTTTAATGCTCATTAGATGTAATTTTATTTCACATAAATGGTATTCTCACTCAAAGTTACTTCCTTTTTTTCTTTACAACCAATTTCCTGCTTTTGTTTTTGGTGGTGTGATTTTAATTGTTTCAGGTGGTCGTGGTAGCACAGTGGTCTAGTTTAAAGGACTCGTGCTGGCATGTCACGAGTTCTAGCTGGTGTTTAAGGCCAGCAGTGTAGAGGGAGCTGCTGCATGTTAAATCTGTCGAGATTCAAAATCCTTCTATTGGTGAGGTGGGGAAGTTATGAGAGGGAGTGCCAGAGCTCGGGTGTTGTCCTCATCACTTGTGTAGCTTTGTAGTGCAATGTTAATATAACTTTCATTCACACACTCCGATGATTTCAAATCAAATGTAAAGAAGAAAAAGCTTAATATGTTTGATAAAGGATATTTTAGGCAAAACTCATAGCACTCAAACTCATGCACATCTTCAGATTACAGTTAAATTACTAAAACAGAATAATTTATAGAAACTTCATATTTTTATATGTATTAACTTAAAATAGTAGGCTATAAATATATATATTCTTCCTCTTTAAATACTATTTTAATTTGTATACTATCATGATATGCATTGTGAATAACTTTATTTGTGTTTTCCAGGTTGCAAAGCGGTCTAACATAAGATTAGGCACCAATGTACCTTACATTCATGATTCCATCCGTGGTCGTGGCAGTTCCTTGACACATCCAGAATACTCCCATTTACATTTATCGCAAAGGCAACAGTACTTGTATAATGCTCCATATCATATCCCCTTGATAGAAGAATCTGCTCCCATCCTTGAAAATACTATCTATGAAGCAGATAGGCCTGGAACTCCTGCATTAGGTGATCGAGGAAACTTAATTGTTGATGATGCTCCTTCAAGACTGTATAGAAATTCTTTAGGTGATGATGATAGTACTTACGAGGAGAGTGCTAGATATCACAGAGATAACTATACTATAGATAGACATTTATCTGGTATGTAGTACTTCTATATTATTAGAATACTGTTTAGCTTTATACAATTACTGATTAATAGATTCCAATTAAAAAATGTGGGTATACATAAATCTACCTATAGCTATAGCCAAAAAGTATATAATTTAATCAAAAGTGGTAATTTGCATGCATGTAAATCTGTGAAAGTGTATCAGAAGAAAAATTAGGATTTGTTCATAAGTCTTGTACTTCTTTTGCAACATTAGAAATTATGCTTTTAGAAATCTCTTCCCTTCAAAAAATCTTTTTTTTTTTTCCCCCTTCTCTCTCTTTTAGTCAATTTAGTGTAGTAGAAAAATTATAGCTCTTAGGTATCTTCCCTGCCTACTTCAAATAATCCCCCTTTCGCTCAGTTGAATCTGGTAAAAAATTTAAAGTGGGCATATATGTATAGAAGGGGAAAATAGTCTTTACAGATTTTAATTATTTTTCATTTATTTCATACTTAAATTATTGAAAAAATGTATACATTTAGATTCTTAAGGTATTATTTGAATCAGATATTTTTTGTAATTAAACCCCTTCACAGTGTAAAATTTATCTGATTGGTATAGGTTCTAAATAATGTAGGTCTGGTATGCATAGCAAATTTTGTATTGTAAATTCAAAATTTACTCATTCTATGTAAAGGGCTTTAAGTCATTGATCTATTTAGGCATGTATAAGGGGCACAGTATTTAGGAGGTAAGAAAGAAATAACCAACCAAAGGCTTACAATTGCAATGCTTTAATTATAGGATTTTCAATTTTACATTGAATTATTTTGCAAAAAGTCAATAATTAATTGAGCATTATAAATTAACCTTTTTCAGTCAAGGGGGAGCAAACTGAGTCTTTTGGACAAGAGTGCAGAAAAACTGCCCTTGGTATGAAGTGAAATGTTAAATTTTCCCATTTTAGGTGTCATGTTTTTGTATTCTTCAATAAAATAACAAAACTCAGTGGCGCAACAGCCCAGCCCATGTGGGCCAAGGCCTACTGTGCCCAACTCAGAACACCCAACCTTGGGCCCTGAGGTGCATGAGCAAATGTTCCGGTCAAGTGGTCAGTCTTGACGCAAAACCCACAGTGTTAAGTTCTCAAGCAAGCTTGGTACTCATTTATCCACCCACTGAAGGGATTAAAGGCTGAGTCAACCTTGTCCAGCCCAGGGTTTGAACCTCAGACTGTGGTGTGGAAGCGCGATACACTAACCATTCAGCCACTGGGCTTCTTCAATAATACATATGCTTAAAATCAGTAAATATTCATTTAACTTTTTTAAGAACATAGAATTTTGTATTGAAAGTAGAGATGATGCATTTTTTAAAATTAAAGTGTATTTTTTCAGGAGATAATAATAAAATTTGATTTCATTATGAATTATATTAAATTATTTTTAATTGGAAAAAATATATGAAAAAACTGTATTGCTATTTTTTAATAATTATACTGTTTATGTAATAGAAAATTTATCTTAAAAGATAACATAGTATGGAAACAAAAGTTTTCCCACTGTAAAAATGTTTTTCTAATTTTTCGCTTATGAAAATTGTGCTTTTTCTTAAAATTAGTTAGTCTGAACAAAATGGGTTATGTATTATTTGAGATTTGGAATTAGTTTTGCTTAAAGATGTTCCTGAGGAAACCTTGAAACCATTTTAAAAACTTGTTTTTAGAATAAATAAAATAGTCAAATGCATCTAAGAAAATAATTGTTACTTCTCTCTTTGGATGTACTCTTTATCTCTCTTTTTTGATATCCTTTAAATCAGAAATATATTTTAAATAACAAAAAAAACCTGAATTTTGAGAATGAAAAGACTATTTTGATAAAAAATCATTACAGTATGAGTTTCATATTATCATTTACCCAAATTTCATTATTATCAGAAAAATTTGTCTTAATTATCCTGGCTTAAAAAAGTGCATGCTATTTCTCTTGTTTAGTATATTTATCAAAATTTCTGAAATAAATTCTAATTTAAATGGATGGGGGTGAATAAGAATTTTGCAAAGTGTAATTAATTTGTTGTGTAAATGAACGGTAGGAGAAAGGGACAACATGTTAATATTAATTTAAAAACACGTAGCGAACACAAACAATTTGTCTTGCATATGCAAATTGTCAAGTAGAAAAGTGATAAAGCAGTAATTTTCTATTTGTGTCCAAGTAAAGACTATTTCATTTCTTTTTATTTTTCCTTCCCAATTCTCAAAAGGAGCACCATTTTTCAAAGTCAAAGAACTTGTTCTTCAAATTAAAACAAGAGAGACACTTTAATTAATTTGTGTATGCAAATAAGAACATCTTAATCTCAAGAATTTGTGTTATTTTTTGGAAAAATTTATATTCGTTTTTTAACGTTATAGGTAATGTAACACCAGCGGTTGTTTTGGAGTTTCGAAAATGTAGCTTAAAAACTTAAGTTTGAAGAAAGAATTATAAATTAAGAATAACAAGATTTCATTTGTATAGAATTTAACATTTTTCTCAGAATTCATAGATGTCGGGATAGCCTTAGAATTAAATGAGTGTAGTGAACTTATATTAATTAACATAGATGGTTAATAAATGTACTTAAAATTTGTTAATTAACTAACTTAGAATGTTGGATATTCAAATTAGATTATTAATTAATTAACTTAGAATTTTAACGAACCTAAAATGTGTTGACTGAAATTTATTTTGTACCCCTTTTTTAGGAAAATCATTTGTATGTGATTATTAACTAAGTACTTTTAACAAATTAAACTTTTTAACGATACCGATAGAAAAAATATATGCCGTAAACTCCGGCGTATAACATGCACCTCCTTTTTACGAAGGAAACTGAAATGCGCATTTGCAATACTGTTATGTTTTGAAGCGATTTATTTATTCGAGTTATTTTCTTAAGCTTTTGCAAAAATAGTATATTTTTAGAACTGCAACCTTTTAAATTCTATAAGAATGTCATTTCTTTTAAATAAACAGTATTTCGAAATATGTAGCAGTCTTAATTTTTTTACACTTATCTCTTTCTTTTTTTATTTGTAAAGCTCTCATTTTCATACCATGCGTATAAATGCGCACGCGTAAATATCAAACTTATTTTTGGTGTTAAAAATGCGCGTATACGCCGGATTTTACGGCATAATTAAAAATTTTAAATAATTATTTTTGGGGTTTTTGTGTAAGATTTTTTTCAAATTCAATTTCTTATCTATGAATATGATCTTACGTGTTATAAAGCAGAATTCTGATGATAGTTGAGCATTATTGATTTGTACACTCTGGTATGTTTAAAAAATATGTAAAACGTTTTTGTTACAAGTTCTGCAAATGTTTTACAATTTTTTAAATATATATTTAACCCCTTTTAACTGTCGATTATAAAGTTGCATTATTTGCTACCCAATGCCACCGTTTTTCTCGTAAGTACACGAATGCAGTGTATTGGGGGAAAGAGAAAAGGCACAAATAGGCAAATTTTTCTTTCAAATAAGTAAATTCTTCATAAATACCGTCAAGGTTATTTTATTGCATTTCAAAGCATTCGGAATTGTTTTACTGAAAGCAGGGCAAAGAAAATTATCGTTTATTGGGATGACGTATGTATACGTCTGGGACTCTTAACGCACTGGTTGAGCGGGAATGGATATTTACGCTGGTGGCAGTTAAGGGGTTAAGTTAAAAAAAGAACTATTTTTAAAAAATAATATGTTCTTAAATTGTAACAGTAAAATATCAGTTATAATGATATTCTTTCTTTTTATTTTCAAAAAAAAATATTCTATAATACAGCTTATAGATCGTGTTACAGCTTTGGTTGTATTAAGAACCTGTGTATTAATTAATTCGAATACTGGCTGCTTCTAATTCAGTTTGAATTATGTCTATAAAATCGTGTAGACAGTAATCTAAATAAATAAGGAATGAAATAGAAAGATAAGTAGATAACGGTGTTACCCGCATTACAATTATGTAATGAATAAAGAACAGTGTGGGTCAGCAAATCATTATTAACCTACTTTGAGGACAACCGTCGCCATGCTCATAATTAATTTTCATTCAGTGTGAATTGTTTTTACAAGGAGATTATATACTTAACTGATTTATGTTGACTTTTATGGTGAACGTCCGTTTTCTTGGCTACTGTCATTAAGTTTTAATGCAATGGTAATTTTTAATATAGTTTTAATACAATGGCAAAACAATTTGAGGAAGTTTTTTTTTTTTCTGTGGGAAATATTCTGTTGCAGTTTAGTAAAATGTTGCCAAGTAGTAAAATCGATTCCTATAAATAGTGATCTCATAAGTTTCATTTTAATTATTAAGCTGACTTAAGATTTATATTTTGTGTTTGTCACTGTGAATAATTATTATAATGCAATGGAAGAGACAAATTATTTAGAAATTTAAATTTTAATTCACGCTTAGTTAAATGTGGTAGAAATTTGACCAAAAGACTGTTAATCTAAGAATTATATCTACTAGTTGTGCATTAGTCAGATTCTAGTCCGATTTTTTTTAAAAAAACATTCCTATTAAGTTTTATTACTTAAAGTACCCGTCTTTATGTTCGGAAACGTGATTTTGAAAAATCTTATCAATGAATATTTTTTTATATTTGGAGTCTCTTGAACTAGAATATACATATAAATTTGTTTTAAGAATATTATTACAAAAGGAATTATTTAAAGACAATTTTTTTGGCAAAAATGGAGTACGAAATGATGTATTTTCAAAAATACTGCTTTTAAGAAAAATGCTTCTTTAATAATATTTTGCCTTTATATAGCCATGACTTCTATACAAGGACTGAACTAGGAATTTTGAAAAAATTAACATTATTTTCAGAGTTACGATAGTTTGAAATAATAACGTGTTTTTAGTTAAAATATTTTTACTCTCTGACATATTTAAATAAGAATAAATCCACATCTAAATTATATATTTCAAAAATCCTTGTTCAAACTCTGTGCAGAAGTTCTAGCTATATATATAAGCAAAATATTATTATTATAGAAACATTTTTCGTAAAAGGAGAATTTTTTGAATATATGTTATTCTTCCTTTTCAATTTTTGCCAAAAAATTACATTCAAATAAGGTGACCAATCGTCCTTCTTTAGAGAGGACAGCCCTCCTTTTCAATATTTTAAAATGGATCTGTTAATCTCTGTATTCAGAGATGAACTAAATATGTTTCCAAAATGTCGAAAAATGGTCCGATTTTTCAATGGTATTTTTGACTTGGTCTCAAGTAAAGTGGACATATATAGAACATTACGCTGAGTTTTTATCGAAAGAAATGCCTGATATTAAAATCGATGACAATTGTCTGTTTGAAGTAGAAAGAAGTAGAATGTACATTTAAATTCTAATAAATTAGAATAATTGGAAAATCAACATGCTGAGAAATTGGTAAAATATGGGTGAAACTACTTAAACCATTTCAAAAATGAACACATTCCATATGAAAATGTAATTATTCTTGTTGAATTTACGTTGTGTTGCTCTGTAACTAATGCAGCAGTTGAAAGAGTTTTTTTCAGTTGGTAATGATTTTTGTGAAGTGACTAGTGAGAAATCAAAATTGAATGTTAATATTTTAGCTACAGTGCTTACCGTAAAATTCAGTATGAAGGATATTTTTTGCCCGAACTTTCCGATATATTAGAAAATGATATGTTGACAAAAAAATCCATTCAATGGAAAAATACTCTTTTAAGATAATAATTAAAAAGAATGTAAGCGTAATTTGTGTCTCTTTATTTGAATTAATAGAACGTTTCATATATTTAAGTTGTAATTTTTTTCTTGAATTTTTTGTCCTCCTTTTCATTGTAAAAAAAATGGTCACCTTAATTTAAATAAATTTTTCTTATAGTAGTATTCTTAAAACATTTTATATGTATATTCTTATTCAACTGACACTAAATATTAAAAAAAGTTATTCGTTTATACATGTCTGCCACACGGGACTAATAAAGAGACTCTTGCTTTTGAAACTTAACAAATTTTAATTTTGCGTATAAAGATTTATACAAATGCCAGCAGCTTCAGGCGGCGATATCCTTCGTCTCCTAGCGAGATACAGTGCCTGAACGTTTCACACAAATTATATAACAAAATTCGAAGTAAACAACTTGTTGCCATTGCACAAAAGATAAATACGGTAGAAAACGTTATTTGACAAGACAGTAAAACTAAATATTTTACGCAAAATACATATAAAATAGAAATTGCACATAATAATAATAATTAAATAGAAATTAAGTATAGTATATTAAAAATACAGATTGAAAAATAGAAAGATACAATTCCATCCAAACAAAACGTTTTATCAAAATCATGATTTCGAACGTAGTCGGTCACCTTTAGAGAATATCTATCAGTTTTATATTAGATTCTAGTCCAAATTTTTTTTAAAAATGCATTCTTATTAGATTTTTATTATTTAAATTGTTTATATAAATTGTACACACTAGAGATTCGGGGTTAAGAATAATAAACAAATGCGTTAAAAGAGATTGAAAGTTTTTTTCCTTCTACTTAAAGAATTAATTAGCTCTATAATTCAATTCAAATCTCAAGTATTGTATATATTATACTATTTTTCTCTGTTATACAAAGAGCCTATGGATTTATGATAAATTCTTTATCTTTCTTATCAAACCATAATATATAAACCGTTAAACAAATTTAACTCGGTTAATACCTGGAAATGATCTAAAAGTAAATATGTATTCTTAAAGTAATATTTGTTCACTTCGTTACTCTCATTTATACAGCTGTATTGTTTGCTTAAATGCTAGTGTGTTATTATTTCGTGTTTCTTATGTTTAATCATAATGTATTCAAATTAGTACCAATCATAATGTATTCAGATTAACCGCAATCGTAATGTATTCAAAGTAGCACCTAACTATTTCTTTGCATATGGGATAGATATTTTTTTTCATCCTTCCTTTGAAAAACGTTTTTATTGATAATTATATATTTTCTTGAAATCCCATTGACTAATTTTAAAATAATTCTATTTCTGTGTAACCATGTGCATTAAATTGCCATTTTCTTTTTGGAGTGTTAACTATGTTAATGTTTTTTGTTTACAATTATTTTATGATTGTTTAATACCGTTCTTCCTATTTTGTCAGCTCTCTGATAAATATTTAATATTATTGCATGAGTATATATTAGTGAGCATGTATTATATTAAATGTAAATATTATATATTATATTAAAACATCACTAAGACTTAGTCATTTAAAATCAAAGAAAAAATTAATATTAAAAAAAATGGCGTGGGTTCCTCGCGTATCAGTGAGTGGGCCATCCCATTAAATTTATTGGATAATTAATATTAATCATGAAAAAATATATAATAAGCTTATGGGAAGCTGAAAAAATGATCAAATTTGATTATCAAAACCTACAATTGCATTTCCATTTACTTCTAATCATATTAGAGGAAACAAAATTTATAAATCTAAGTTACATTTGTGTAGTAGTTGCATTTTATCGAAAATCCATCCTCAAGTTCTTATCTAGCTTTTAATGTTGTTTACAAAAATAAAATCCTAAGAAGTCGCCCCAAAATAAAAATAATAATAAAAATCTCCGAGCTATCTTGGCTATTTTTTCTCTGAGGGCTCCACGTAAAACTGTTTTCCTCTGTGAGTTACACTTTTTGCGGTGAAATGTCTTTTACAGTGGTTGAGCTTAATGAAATTGATACGTGGCACTGTGCCAAATACTCTCTATGGCACTTACGTGCTAGTGATAATTATGATAGTGCTTTCCTTCACTGGATGTTGCGTTACAGGCACTCCCCTTTTAAATTAATGTCATTCGTTATCGTTTGCTAGTCGTTCCGAATGCATTTGTTAGTTAAGGAATTGAGCCATTTTTTTTATTACTTTCTAGAGATGTTATGTGTGTATATTTCTGTAATAAGTGCAGATATTTTATTTTCATTTCGATTTTTTTTTATTTATTTATGGTTTCATTTTTAACTTAATTATATGCAACTGATTCAGTATTAACAGATTAGTAAACTCATTAACTGCTTTCTGCTACGGTGTTTGATAAATATATGTTCCATTTTTAAGTAAATTAATCAGTATAGTTTAATTTGTCTTAAAATATATTTATCGTTATCTTTTGGTTTAAACTCAATAAAATGTGTTAGCAATCTGTAAAAAAACCCACCTGATTTTTAATTACTTGTATGTTAAATAAAAAGAAAACTTAATTTATGATGCCTTTTCAAATTCAATTTTTATTAAAGAAGCTTTATCTACTATTTCGATTCGAAATGTTAAAGTTGAATATTTTCTTTTTTCTTTCTTAATATTTTCAATAATAGCAATATTGAAGATGTCTAAATTACTTCTTCTGGGTATTAATTTTTGAACGATATCCTAATGTTTTTCACAGAAGGACGATATTGAATTCTAAACTTTTTATACCACTTTATTAAAAAAATCTTCATTTTCTGTTTTTTAATCGTAAAGGGCTATAAATAATAAATTAAAGAAAAGCACATGATGTGTTTAAAAATTATGAACAGGCAGATCTTAAGTTATTTTTTGAATTCTAGATACGATCTTCAAATATTTAAAATTTCCTCGTTCGCATAGTAATGAAGAAAATTTTTAAATATTTTATATTTTAAAAATTTTTCATTATTTTTTACATAACATTATTATCGTGAGAAACATTGGTAATTATCATTATTGTTTTGCGATTGAGCTGGAGTTCTTTGTATAATACACGTTCCATTATCTTGTATTGAGTCGTTTTTATTTATTAATTTAAAGCCCATGTGTGCTTAAAGGGTGAAAATGTCTGATTAAAATAAATTCCTAATTTGTTTTTCCTTATGTAGCATTCTCTTCTAAAGCGTCATCACTGTATTCTAATAGCTTTCATTTAGATACATTCTAAATAATACAGTTTGGATGAATAATTTCCTTTTAATTGCAATATTAATATTATCCGGAATATTCAATATCTAACAATTATTTTTTTGTTCCGTTGTTTTTTGTTGTTGTTGTTTATTAACAATTATTGTAGTTGTAAAAATTATACTGTTTAAGCTACCCATCCGGTATAGTGGTTAGTGACGCTGACTGCTATGTCGTAGGGCCTGGAGTCGAATCCTGGAGAGGGCTTGGATATTTGTATATGTATAGTGCTTGCGCGGCAAGGAGTACTCTAAATAGCCGTCGAGCCTCAAGTCCTGCCGTGAGGTTTGTGGAAGGGGAAGAGAGGTAGGCTGACCCTCCAGAAATTTTCTCCTCAAAATTGGGGTGGAAGAGAGTCAAATCATAATGTCACCTGGATGGTGCTGAAAGCTACGGCAAACGACAGGCGTACATCTAACCCTTTGCCGTGATGAATTTCGTAAGCCTCGATCTGACACCATCAGACGGATGGCATCAGCAACAACAGCAGTGTAAAAAATTTTAAAGGACTTTTTATAAGTTTTTCAATAATAATAAAAAAAGTTTTGTTTAATATATTTATGATTAGCAATGAGTATTGTTTACAATTAAAACCCTTAATATTGATTTTCGAAAATTCTGAATAATTAGATTTTTATGCTATAAAATGCCATCATTTTCAAAATAAGCATGTATGATTATTGTTGCACATATCCTCTTTTCCTTTTCTTTTTACTTTAATAAATTTTTCTTAAAACTATCCTTTTTTCTGTAATTGCAAATTGTGCAAAGGTAACTTTTTATAAATATGTTGGTGTTAAGGTAATATATGGCGGTGTTTCAACTACTGTGTTGTGCAATTATATCCTCGCTAGTGCGGGGGAGTTATGTGTATGAGTGGAGCCGTCGAGAGTCTGAGTAGAGTTTGTGAGGTTGTAATAAGGTGCGAGTTAGCTTAGTAATGTATAATGTGTGAGATATAGTGTAAATAGTGGATAAGGTGTGAGCAGTGGCGTAACGTAGAACATTTTGGGCCCCCCTGCTAAGTCAGGTTTTGGACCCCCAAGTTGGATTTTACAAGGGATAGGTATTTGGAGCAGTCAGGCTTTGATTTCCTAAAGCTCTGCCCCTCCCCGCGATGTGGGCGTTGTGGGGGTGTACGTTACGCCACTGGGTGTGAGGTAATTAAGTAGTGTAAAAGGTATGAGTAGAGAGTTAGTAGTTGTAAATAAAGTTTGTCATTTGTTATTATAGAGAGTGGTAGATTAATTCTAGATAGATAGTACCGTCATTACAGTTGAATTATTTCGGTTTAACGTATAAGAATAGTTAACATGTATATTAGTTCCAGGTCAGGGGCCCTTTTTTAAAGTACAGTAGAACGTCGTTTATCCGAATCAAATGGGACCGGACACTGTTCGGATACGCGATTGTTTGGATAACCGAATGCGATCCATCCAGTATATGAAACCGGACACTATACAAATTTTGAAAATCATCACATGCGGGAAACGTGCTTGAAGAAAAAGCAAAATAGGAGCAAAATGTCGCAATTTTACCTTTATTGTGGAAAATAATCATTTATTTTTCGCTGTACCACTGTACATATTCGTTTTTTCGCTGCAAGGTCTCCGACTCTCTTGAGAAGCAGTAGTTGAATAGGACAGCATTCTGATTGTTGTTCGTACCGACCCATGGCTGTCTCTAACGCAGAAAACGTTCCAGCATTTGATGGACCCTTGCTACTTTCGTTGTGTTGCCCTCGTCTTCATCCGTTTCATCGTCGATGGGGTCGGATTCTTCTTGCACGGAAGTTACAATTTCGTCATCATTTAGCATTCGAAATCCACTGAGTCTTCTGCATCGATTGCCATCCAGGTTTCTACATCTTCATCGCATTCTTGAAATCCTGGGATCGACTGGACAAAATTGGTTATCTCCTCCCTGTTGTCATTATTGACCATTTGATTACCAAATCACACAACAGAATTCTCCAAATATCCCTGACCTTGAATTTTCCCGTCACTTTTGGCCTCACGTGAAACCTGTTGAGCATTGCTCTTTTCGAAAACGTATTCATATACAGTACATGTAGTTAACAAAAACAAAACAAAACAAAAAAAAACTGGTCCGGATATTTAACACTCCGGATAATAAACGTTTGGATAAACGACGTTCTACTGTAGACCCCACATGTGCTAAGTAGACAGTATATAAGCATGTATGTTGTCAAATACTTATACTAACGGTAACCTGCCACAAATAAATGTGCGTGACTCACTAACTCACAACCTAGGCCCAAGCCGACTCGGCTGAGTGCCCCTTCCGACTAAATGACTAATGATGGTGTAGGGGGATAGACCTATGCCTAATTACGGACATGATATAATTATACGGTCTTTTCACGGTTGCCAGTTGGTATACTGTTCGAAATTCCCAGTTTTTTTTTTTTGGAGCATGTGTTCTAGTATAACATTTAACAATTAAAATTATTCGGTTCATGATCTTATTGAAGTGGAATCGAGAACGAGACGAAGTACCCCACCCCCATCCGTGGCCGAAGCCCTTTGACCTTGCTTTAAATGTCCATGATTAGATTTCCTCTTTTGTTTTCATCAGTTCAAATAATAGTATTATCATTCAGTGGTTTTAATTCCGCCCAATAAAATAAACAAATAAAATCCTGCAATTTTCAAGTTCAGTATCAGATACACTCTAAAGCTAGTACATTTGACCTTATTCAATCTGTTACGTATAAGGATCAGTTTCCTCAATTTTTATGGTCAATTACCCAGCCTGTATCTTTCAACTAAGTTAAATACAGTGACTGAATTTACAACCTTGAAACTTTCAAAATGCAGCTTCTCTCCTTTATGCCATCTAAGGTTTCACCTCAAGCTGACCTTGCAAATAACCCCATCCTCATTAGCGAAGCTTCCCACTTCAAACTAAGCGCAACCAATTCTGGTTCTTCAAAGATTCTTTTCTTTCTTGCGCCCTCTGACCTGGCTGAAGACCTCACCGAGTGCCGGCACATCCGTCGCGGTCGGCCAGATGAAAACTGTAAACATTCTCTGAATGTCAGGTGTATAAATAGAGTTGCGCAACCAGGTGCAGCTGTTGATGTGACCGCTTGACGCATCTTTCCTAATCCTAGAGGAATCTTTTTCGGAATTCCACCATGCACGGTTCGCTTGCAGGATTCTTAAAATAGAGGAACGAGGAAGATACACTGTTGATGGTGTATACATCTTTCTTAGCCTGTCAGCGGGTCAAAGGTAACAGTGGATCTGGTCGACTTCAAGAATGGTGGAGTGGCTTATAGAAGCGTCACACTGATACGCTGAGTGCTTTTCTTTCGTTACTCGGGTTTTATGGTTCTGACAGAGTGGATGGGAAATTTTTAACATGTGTCAGGCCCATGTAGTTTTAGCTTCTTTTTTTTTATCCCTTAAAGTATTTTTTTTCATTGAATGCGTTCATGTTTTCTATTATTTGTATTGTATTTCAATTGCATTGTTTTAGATGAAATTCTAATACAGTGGTTCCCAAACTTTTTTAACCCATTGACCATTTTTTATAGTTAAAACTTGCCCACGAACTCCCGAGTGAAAAGCTATATAAATGCATAGTACAAATTTAAAAAACATTTTCTTGAAGAATTATTTATTGAAATTATAACTTTTCTTTAAAATAAAAGTTAAAAAACTAACGACTTGGATGAACTTGAGATGTTATGATTGTATTTATGTCCGTTTCGATGTTTGTGAGTTGCAACTGCAATTCTACGCGCACTAGTTTTTAGTCCTTATTTGTGTGTGTGTGAGTGTGTGAGAGAGGTTTTTTATGGTACTGGATCTACGTTCTACCAAATTCAAAGACGGGAAAGTAGTTGCATGATAACCCATAATGCTATAAAGCTGTGATCTCTGTTTTTGTAACCAGAATGTGTGGTATCTTTTCACTGGCGTAACTAGCTTTGAGGAGGCCCTGAATCAAAATTCATTCAGCCCTTTTTTAGATACGGAAGCCCTGCCAGCGAAAATGTAGTTGCCCATATCATTGTAACGGCTGTAGCTACACCCCTGTATCCTTGTTCAAACAATGGTCTAAGTCCCTCTTTTGTGGATATTTCAATAAAAAGCTCCTGTATTAGTATGGATTCATCTGTGTTTGGGATCTAACTTAATCCATGAGAGCAAAACGGTTCAACATCCAGTCGGGAATATCCAAATGAATTATTATTATTTGTTTAAATTTTCATAAAAATAAATCAAGTTTTTTTCATTTTATATTCAATTTTGACGTTGCCCCTCCCGACGTTGTTCAAGGACCTCCAAATCAATTTTAATTTTCCATGAACCCCCTGAATAATATCAAGGACCCCTTCGGGTCCGTAGGGACCAGTTTGGGAACCGCTGCTTTAATACAATGTTTGCTTTCTTTGGTTCTTCCGGTGGTTTATCTATAAATACAACCACAGTAATACCCCGAGCTCACGCGTTAGGTGAAACTGAGTTATAACCGCTCAAGTCGGGGTATAATTTCGCAGAAAAATACTTATGAATTATTTTTAGTTGGGGCTGGAGACGAAAGAAAATAATAATTTAGGAAAGAAAAGTATTTAATAAAAATTTTAGATAACGCAAATACAAAATCGCAAACCGAAAGTTATTTTGATATAGAAGGGTTCATTAACAAAGAGTCTGCTGACTCAGAGATTTTTTTTTTTCTCCCGCCAAATTTTGTAGCGTGCAAATAATATTTTTATGCCTTGTTATGCTGAAAAAATACGCTCATCGTTGGGATCTATATTTTATAAACTTTGTGTAATCCTTTTTCAGTTAAACTGAGGCCTTCTGTCAAATTCCCTACCATCATTCGATCTTCTGATTGAACTGGGTCTAAGGACTCAAGATCTTGTTCTTGCTCATGCATTTCTACGTGTTCATTATAGTCAGCTCCTGATTGTGGGAATCCAGCAGTTCTTGGATGTCATCACTGTCCATTTCTAAATTTATTTGCGTGGCAAGATTGACAACTTCTCCGATCACATTAGCAATTTTACCAATTTTTTTTCCCCCAAACAAAAGACGAATTGACAAAATTTGAAAAACGCATAACTCTGGGTTCGCGTAATTCGAGGTATTGTATTTTTAAAACTTATTTTTCTCCCAGATGCAGTGTTTTCTTTCACATATAGGAACAAATTTTTGTATAAAAAAAGTACAATTAAATAAATCTAATTGTAGTATGGTTTTTTACTCACATTTTATACTGATTTGAAATTACTTCTGTTTTTCTTAAAATATGCTTATTCACTTAACCGACTGAGGATTTAGTTCTGTTTTGTTGCCAGCTCATTATCCTATATGCATTGTAATGTATCATTTAATAAATATTGAAAAAGTTAACTTAAAATGCTAATAGAAAGCTACTTAAATGTTTTGAGTGCATACTTCTGAAAATAGGTGGAATTTACTTATTAACTCCAAGTTAAGATGTTTTTAAATTGAATCATAATGGATTTTATTTGACAAAAAGTTAATTCTAGAAAGAATTTCGGCATCAAATTATCCAATCCTTGCCTCAATGTGTTCTTATACTGATATCATTTATTACTTCATAGCCGTTAACCTCCCACTTTGCTGGGTATTTTACGACGTTGTATGGATATATATATATGTATATGTTTTTTAAGTTATTGATATCTAAACCTAAGAATAAAACTTTCGATGGTATTCAAACACATTCTTATTTGCCGTAACCTTTTAATTTAAAAAGGACTGAATTAATAAAGTCGGAATTACCAATTTCTTTTTTGCCCTGTTTATCTTCCTCACTGTTGAGTCAATTTTTCGAAAAACATTCTTAAGTTATTATACAAAAAGAAACATACCCGATATTTCAAGTCTATTGGTAATTTAATTAAAGGACTGGACCGTTAAAAAAGGGGGTGTTTGATCTTTTTGCCCTTGTATTTTTGAGATTTTGAAACCAAAAAAAACAACCAATCTCTCAAATTTTTTATTTTTCTTGGAATTTAATGTTTTGAGTCCTTTTTTATTTCTTAGTTTTGCAATTTCTGGAGCCTTTTTTATTTTTAATTTTGTAATAAACTGTTTATTTTAATTTATAATAAAATGTTGTAAATACTTAATATATTTTAATATTTGTAAATACTTACCGTAAAATCCGGCGTATAACGCGCACTTTTAACACAAAAAATAAGATCGAAATTCAATACACCAGGTATGAAAATGAGAGCTCTAAAAATAGGAAAAAAGAGATTAGCATAAAAAAAGTTTGACATATATCGAAATTCGTTTATTTGAAAGAAATGACATTCCTTATGAACTTAAAGGGTTGTAATTCTAGATAAATACTTTTTTTTTCTAAAGCGTTTGGGATAATACTTGAATAAATAGCTTCAAAACATAACAGCATTGCTTACGTGCATTTCAGGATTCTTTGTAGGTGCGCGTTATACGGCGAATATACCTAAAATTCAAAAAATGCAGCTTGAAAGTATAGGTGCGTGGTATACGCCGGATTTTACGGTAATTAGAAATAATGTTAACCTTTTAATTTAGGGAAACAATTCGTATATTTACTGTAACTGATATTTTTGTATGGAATTTACTAGGACATAAAATATTTCCTTGTCTGAAACATGTTTTGATCAATAAAAGATTAAAGCCAGATTTGTTTCTAATGATTTACACATATTTCTCTTTGCGTTTCATATATTGTTATTAAAAGAATATAACTTAAACAAAAAACGAAATATGTACCTTTAAAATAACTGACAAATATCTCAATCTTATTCATTCTGTACATTCAAATTTTTCTACGTTGACAATGCTTGAAGAAAAATAACTTGTCTATCGAATACAACATTAAGTTTTAAAAA
The DNA here is from genome assembly GCA_019973955.1 of Trichonephila inaurata madagascariensis. NCBI lineage: Eukaryota > Metazoa > Arthropoda > Arachnida > Araneae > Nephilidae > Trichonephila > Trichonephila inaurata. The sequence continues at coordinate 68,929 of BMAV01007146.1, forward strand.
ATATGATTGTTTCAGTTAGATTCTGTTTGTTGAATCAATTGTACTATCGCGCTTAAGTCCGAAAAACAATTTCAAATTTTAGAGAAATCATTAATCATTCGACTAACCAACCGCTTGCAATCCACCATCTTCAAAAATTATTCGTCGTCGTGCCTTGCATTATGGAACGAAAGCGGCGTGCGTGGGTAAATAAACAACGTTGGCAGCATCCCTGGCATCGAATTCGTAAATCAAAATCGGTGGAGTATGACGAAAAGCATAAATTACTGATGACTCACCTGGCTTTGTTCGCGGGCGTGTTACAACCAGTGTCTGCGAGTGTGGCATTTTTTCCTCTTCTTGAGGCCATTGTTGGCGAGGAGGCTGATTTGAATGTTTTCAACTCCCATTTTCAAGGTCGTTGAATTGTTCTGATGGCATCTCTTCCTGCTTTGTAGCTGCCGGGGTTTCTGTTTTAGGGGAATAATTTGGCAATTTACTTTCGTTATGTTCTGCCATTTGCTGCCAATCACGCCAATTTGGGTATAGAGGAGTATACGAAATTATGTTGTCACTTTATGATGCTGTGGGAGGAAGTGTCCACATTTGCAAGTACTTTGAGAAGAATTTTGGTTTCGAAATGAAGCTTTTTTAAAAAAATGTTTTGATTGGCTTGTTTTGCAATTTTTGAGTAGTTCTAACATGCGTTTTACTGAGGAGTATCGGAGGACTTTTACCTTTTAGAGTGAATAGTTGTAGAACTGTTTCAAAAATATGGGAAGAGGCTGAGAAGAATATTTAAAAATGTATATAAGTTATGTGAAAGCTAAGTAAATAAATATAAATGAAATTGAGTGAATTAAATATTTCGTGACGCGGATGACGTCAAAGAATTTTCAGTTTTATATAAATATTACGACTACATTTTTTTTAAATTGGAAATGAAGTATGAGAATTTACATTGAGAACAGGGTTGTTGTATCTTCTATGATAGTAATTTGTCTTAAATTATTATTTTTGTTGTTGTTAATAATTTTAACGAAAAATAACCAAGCTTTTCTCACAAAATACAAAACTTTCACATTTCTTAATATTCAATCAATCAATCAATCAACTCACAAAATAAAAATTATTTCACATTTCTTAAAAATACATATAACGCATCACATTCTTTTATTTAACACTCATTTTTATATTCTGAATATTTTTTCTTATCTTATGTGTAATATTTATATTTTTTGACTCTTTTATGTAGACCTTTTTTTTCACTTAATTTTAACTTCTGTTTATATAAATTTGTCCTAAATATTTTCTCAATCCTACCCATTTCATCTTGTATTATTGCAATAAAATTTGTTTCCTTTCGAAATATTGTAAAATACCACTAAAAAAGGAAATTTTCTATCGCCTATGGCAACGACTAAAAAAACTAAAACCGAAACTGAAAATTGAGAAGAGACGAAAGGAGAGAGAACATGTCCCTAGGCCTCGGTGTACGGTTTTAAAATCTTCTAATTTGTATGTAATATACATTCTAATTTGTATATAAAATACAAAAGACAAGTATGAAGTGTGTTTTATTTCCTCTTGTAACCAGTGAAATATATTAGTATTTATTAATGTCACAATTGCTAGATGGTCCCACCTGACAGAGTACTTGTACTATTTCTCTCTGACGGAGGAATGGAAGCCACAGGAGAGTGAATCAGTAGACTGTCTGATATCTGATGTACACCACGCTAAAAAAATCTCTTAAATGTTTACTCTATTAGCAGAATATGGAATGTATATTATGTAGTTGCTAGAAGAATCCCTGTGGACAGGTAATAATTTATATTACTCCAGAGATGGATCACATTTGAGAGTTTTTAGTGCTTTTGATTGATTTCCGACGCATCACAATCGTTCATTAAAGAACCAAAAAGCATTCAACTTCTTTATTCATTTTTATCGGAATATGCCAGATAAATACACTATCAATTCAGATCGCGTCATTGAACATAGTTAAAAGTTACTAGTTTGATATAACGGGGCATGTGCCAAGGTTGTTTATGTTCGCCAAGGTGAGCGATAACATTACAATATGGTTACCTTGATATTTTTGCAGTTTTTGGAGTGTTGCAAGTTTCCAGTATTTTTTAATTGGTATTCATTATTAATGTTAATATATTATGTAATTATTTTATTAGTAATATAATAAAAAAAACAAGTATTATTATATGTAATAATCATATAATATTCGTTATTTATAATTTTTTATTATATTTTTTTATAAATATTATTACATATTATGTTCTTTATTAATTATTATGTTCTTTATTAATAACTATTATTTTGTTATTCATTTATAATTACTATTGTTATTTATTTATAATTATTATATACGTTATACGAGTATTCTTGTGAATAATTTTTTGTATTACAATACACAATGATTTTTTTCTTTTTTATAATTACTATTATATTACTTGATGATTATTATTATATATAATAATTATTATTAAATCATACTATATGAATTTTATTATTACTATTAAATTATATTATAAGATTATTATTACTACATTAACTTTTTATTATATTATATTGTTATACATTATTTATTGATTGATCTTGGTTATTCTCAATCTCTTCCTATATTCTTCTTTTAAAATATATTTCAATGTATTTTAAAACAATTTTTTAAAATTATCTTCCTGACGATTTGTACTGGTAAGGCCGCCATCTTGGATTCCATTCCAGCGACACAAGCTCTGCTTGGCGTGATTCCTTTATTGCGCCAAGCAGCGCTTGGCGTCATGCCCCGTGATATCAAACTAATACCAAGTTACGAATCTATTCCTTTGAACAAGATTTTGCAAGACTAAAGGAATAGATTCGTAACTTCCATTGCCAAAAGCCTTGCGTAGACTCTAAAGAAGTGATCCTCAATCACTGTGCCGCCAAATTGTTTTAAAAATTATTATTTATACTCTGAGAAAAATATGAAATTTGGAGCCGTTTTATAGAAATAAACTAAGGATATTTGTGGTATATTTAACTTATACTTTCGTGTACAGATAAATGGATATAAAAGAACTTATAAAAAAAATATAAAAAATTAAAAAAATTGATTGGGTTCGTGATTCATTTGTGATATACGGATGTATCTGTTTATGAATTAACTTTAAATGAAGAGGAAAATCTAATTTCGCTGTGTAATTTCAAAACATTCGGTCGAGTCAATTAATTCATTTTTTGGATTAAAATTTGAGGCGATTATCTCATAATAGCCAAAAAGCTTTAAAATTATTGTTACTATTTTCTGCATTTTCTTTGCATGAATTCGGAACTTTCAGCATTAACAAATATAAAAATGAAAAAAAGGTCAAGGCTTTAAATGTAGATGACGAAATGAAGGAGCATTATAATTTTTACGACCAACTATAAAAGAAGTTAATGAATTAATTCGCATTAAGTGAATTCTTATGATTAATTTGTAATTAATTACTCAATAAAAGTTTTCTTGTACTTGTCGCACATATTATTTTAATTGACATATAAAATTATTATCATAATCACTTAGTATATTACAGATAAGTACAATTCTTTTGAACTTATTTTATTATTAGTGTGCTGCCAAATTTTGAAATTGTTAAAAGTGTACTGCAACAACAACAACAACAACAAAATGTTTAGAATCAGTGTTCTAGAGAAACGTTCATAAAGAAAATTTCTTGTACAAAAAATATAGGTTAATTCAAATTTTTATAATTTCTGAAAAACCTTTTTTAATAATGAAGTGTTAAAATTTTATTTAAGGGGACAGACACAGTACGATTCAATTTACAAAAATCGGTCAGAAAATCAAATCTAATTTATTTAGCCTAAATTATTCTTTATATACTTTTCTATAACCTCACAAAATTTAAAAGCTTTAAACTTAAAAACTTAGAATTATGATAGATTTTACGTTCGTTTTTATTCACATCTCTATGGCAAATCAAAACTTTAAACTGACTTATCTCAGAAAGATAAAATAACTAGTTTGTCTTCTCATATTTAAAAATGCTAAGGCTTTTTTCTATTGTGCCTAATGCTTTTAATTTTTTTTTACCTATTACTAATGGTACATGTAACAAAAGTTGGAATACATTTTTAAATTAAAGCACTAATTATTTTTTAAAAAATAATTGAACTCAGAATTTATACATTTTTTTAAGGAAGTTTCAATAGACATTCATAAAAAGTAGTGTATGAATACCAATCACGTTAACGCAAAACCCATACCAACTCTTATTATACATAGTTTGGCGTACTTGTGAATCAAATTTCATGCATGTGCGTAAATTTTTGTAGTAGGAGTAGCATTTTAAAATCACTTCACAAATTCTGTTTTTTCCTTAAAAAACTACATGAATAGCTTTTTATGAAATTGCTGCCCCATATTATATATAGGAGGCAACCAAAAATTTCTAAAAATCTTTTAAATTCAAAATTTTGCGTAAATCAAAAATTATGTCTCCTTAAAAATATAATAATGAAGAAATATGAACCTTTAAATTCTTCAACTGGAGATGCCCAGCGAACTGATTTGGAATTATGTTTTGTAATCATTTGGTTCATTTAGCTGTGGGAATAGGAGAACTAGACTGGGGAGTCGTTCAATACTCCCCCCTCAATACCCTCTGGCTTCAATAACCCTCTCATGTAATTACTTGGTTAAATTATTGTGGCAGGGGGTTATAAAGTTCATCAGTTTCTGCTTTGCATTTAATTGAGTTTTGAATATGTCAGCAGTAAGTTATTCCCATTGCTTATCTCTTTGATCATTATTCCACTTTGAAATGTATAATTATCAACCGTTTAGACAGTTATTTCTTACTAAAAAATTTATATTGAAAAAGGATATGTTTAGAAAAGGCCCTTTTTTTATTCATCATATAATTCTATTTTATACATTTTTTATTATTCTGCTTCATCTTTGACTGTATTTTTTTTTTTTTCAATTCCTACAATTAGTTCATGCTCTCCCTATATATATATATATATATCTTCAAATTTTCAATCGTAAATAATATACTTTCTGTTCATTCATTCAAGTTCAAATACATTTTTTTCAAACTTGTAGTGAAGTCCAACACCCTATATAGAAAGGCAAATGGAAAATTGCTAGGAAAATCTCTTTCTATTTTGTCACTTAATATTGTGATTCTGTCATATATACATACATATTTATATTAATGGTAACTATTTAATAAAGAGTAACTAAAATAAAATTTTTCTTTGTTGACAGAAGTAGGAATTGACTCAAAATTTTTTTATATATATTACTTGTTTTTATTCAGCTTATGATTCTATTTTATACATTTTTTATGCTACTTCATCTTTAACTGTATTTTTTTTTTTTAAATTATGCTTTTTGGGTATTTTTAGGAGTTGATGACATCAAACAAAAACCACGCTTTCTTTATACTGAAAAGTGTTGACGTTTTAAATCTTTGTTTTGTAATAGTTAAAAAATCCTTCGTTTCAACTTCGTAGGCAGCTGTGTACGAACCAGAAGTTTCATATTTTTAAAAGCTTTGGTTATTTTCTTTGCAGTCGCATTTTAGACTTGCCGCGTACCCGAATAAGTTTTTGTTTTCCTCGAGTCATCTTCTGTACTGTCGCCTACATTCTTTTTTTTTTTTTGCTTAATGACGTTAGAAGTTTAAAATGCGCAGGTGGTAGCCAGAATGATAAGCATGATACATTATCTCTGGGTGCTCGAACCCTCTGCAACACACAAATCATAGATTTATCGAAGCATATTTTTCTTTCTTAAGGTTTTGACATTTAATGAATACTTAAAAATTGTTCGAAATTTTATAAATTGTTTTCAATATACGGTTTATCATCTAACATGAAAATGTATACGTGTGTTCTTTAAATAATAAGTTTCATGCAACAATTCGTACAACACAAACTTCCAATATGTATCTATTACAAATACAAGAACTCTCTTAGAAATACGCAGCACTCTTTGCACATGCCGTAAGAATTTATGTTATCATGTGACAACGACGTCACACATAAATGCATTCACGTGTTTCCGGCTAATCAGTTCGTGCTCTTCGCTGTTGCCATCTTTTGTTTCCAGCAGAAACTTTCTTTTAAAATACATATTTATGAACAATAATAATCCACATAGGTAAAGAAAATGAACATGATTTATAAAGTATTCGCACAGCATAAAAATTTATTTTTTAATTTTGAAGAACTTTTTGAAGAATCGTTAATACTTTAACATACTTACGCAATTATCAAACTCGAAATTTTATCTTAATTTTTCAAGTGGATGTCTAATGTCAGTTTTGCACGTGATTGTATTTATCATGTGACCAACATGGGTTTAGCCTATTGAATGGAAAAGCCAAGGGGAAAATGCTAGAGCAGAAGCAATTTATTAACAATAGGAACGATTGTACTACTGAAATCCAAAAGAGAATTACTATAGCTAATAGATGTCTTAATGGAATACGAAAATGTGTGTGTGTATGAAATCGAATGTAATCAAAAGAAGAAATATGTTCTGTTGTTATAAAAGTCTTTTAAGATCAGTGTTAACTTATGCATGTGAAACTTGGTCCATGCCTCGAACAGATGAGAACATAAGTATCTACGAAAGGGAGATTTTAAGAATTGTTCAATTCCTACTATTAGCTCACACTCTCTATATTATTTATTTATCTTCGTGGAGTTTTCAATAGTTAATAAAATACATTTTAAAGCGCTCAATGGAGCTGAAATTTTATACATGATTATTTTGGATGACAATACAGTAATTTTAATTATAATTAATAAAAATTAATGGATTAAAACTAATTATTCAAAGAATTACAAATACAACCACGTTGGCATCATTTTTGGCATGGACCTTATGTCAAAAAACATGAAAAGGTTTTTTTTCTCACATTTTGAAGTGCTCATTTGAGCTGCAATTTTCTTACACTATTGTTTTGGGTAAAAATACGATAATTTAATTAAAATTAATTGATTGAACCTAATTATTTAAAGAATGAGCAGATACAGCCGCGTTGGTTTCATTTTTAGCGACTTGGGTAAAAACTTTAAAAGATTTTTTTTCTCACGTTTTAAAGCATTCAGTTGAACTGAAATTTTATATACACGATTGTTTTGGGTGACAATACGATACTTTAATGACAATTAATAAAAATTAATTACCGCTTATAATGTTTTGATTCTGTCATATGTATATACGTATTTATATTAATTGCAACTATTTAATAAAAAATAGCTAAAATAAAAATTTTCTTTGTTGATCTAAGTAGGAATTGACTTAAAGAAATTTTTTTTATATTACTTGTTTTTGGATGAATTAAAAAAAAAAATGGAACGTGGCGAAGAAGATTAAATTTGAACTCTATCTCTCATATAAAGAATCTGACATCGTTAACTTCGTCAAAGTAAGGAAGTCTTCAATGCCCAACCAATTGGCACACGGAGAAAAGGCAGACCAAATCTAATATGGAATGGTCTAGGAAAAGATATCAGTTTTGAGCACTAAAAATTGGAGAAGGCTGGTCTAGAAAAGGCTTCTTGAGAAGGCCAAGGACCACAGTAGGCTGTCCAGACACTGAGGAAGGAAAAAGGATTTATTTTATATACATTTTTTAATGTCTGTGCATATGTTTTAAGTGAATGGAATAGAAAATGTGGTAAAATCCTAGGAGAGCCCACACCCTTGGCGACAAAACGAAAAAAGCGCCAAGCCAGAACGAGATGGCGCCAAGCGAAACCGACAATGGCGGCAAGTGAATACAGAGAGATAAGGTGGATGCTTAATGAAAATATATGTAAACAATACAGAAATTAAGCATTTAAGATAAAAAAATATATAAAAACAGCACTTATTTTCTTACTGCTGATCTTTTCCGAGTGGAGGGTACAGCGTAACGACTAATTTTAAAAAAGTGTTGAAGGTCTCATAGCTAAGTGAATGATCGTGTGAGCGCCGCCATTTTTATTCTGCGAGGTAATGGTCGAACATACCTTCGGCGTGGCTTCTGCAGTTTCGAAGAAAGCGTTTTATTGTCGACCATGTTACATCATGCCGATCGTTACATTTAGGACATTCATAACTCTAAGCAATAAATCCTTCCTTCATGCACTATTCAATCAATTCTTTCTAACCTTTCACATTCAACAAAGTAAAAAATTCTAAGATATATTCCTTCACACACACAACCATTCCAGCCCGGTTCCCCAAAACAAAATGAAATTCGAAATGCCCGCCGACAAAATACGAAATTTCCAGAAATAGGTTTACCATATCTAGTGTATCAAAGTAGGGTTAGCAAGATGGCACAATTATCGCCAACCCAAAATAATTCGCGCCAAGGGTGTGGGCTCTCCTAGGACTGAACCGAAAATGTTCTCAATATAATAATACATATTACTCCCACTACAAATAAATAAATATTTTCATTAAATTTCTTCCAATTTTTTAAAAGGAACACTTTTGAAATTTTGTATTTCTCCAAGACAGCTATAAGCCAATATATTATTTAAAAAGGAAAGAAAAAAGCAACAGCAGAAGAATTTTTATCCCCTTCACTTCGGTATATCCTTCTCACTGAGTTAAGTCTTTCCTACCAGACAGTTCCTGCCTGTGCCCTGACACATTCCTCTCGTATTCTGAGGTAAATCCCCCCTTTGCGATAAAAACATCTCCTGGTTGTTACGGACCATTGCCAGTTTCCGTATGTAATACTTTATTCGTCTCTGGGGGCCTCTCCCCTTCTTATATATGTGCGAATTGGTAAGAACCCCTGCACCATTTAGACGAGGGGAGATTATATGTATCGATTCCTCTTCCTGATACGCTGTTGCTTCGGCTCCAAGTGTTATGGAACTGAATTGAATATGCACTATATACAAAGTATGAATTTTTCAACTCATTCCAGCATTAGATACATGAATTCAAATGACGTATGTTCAGTATTGAATTATAAATATACATTTCATGTAGTAGCATTAAAATCTATGGCTTTTTTCGAAAATCAATTTCGTTTCTTATGTATCGCTTCATTAGAAGGCCGGAAAATGTTAAAATAGTCTGAAATACAGATTTAAAGTCATGCATAAAAATATATAAGTCTTAATGAACTAAATTCACGGGACGTTATAATTTCATAACCACAATCACGTTTTTTTTACCCAAACAGTTCATAAATTTTTTTGGTTCTGATACTCTTGGCAAAATTAAATCGCGGCAATATTTAGCATCCAACGAGAACTTCATTTAAAAATCAATTCCAACGTCCAAATTTGGTAACGAGGCCGCCACTAAATGGTTCCACAATGAAATGGCTCTCACATTCGATGACTTTCCGTGTCTGCAAAGGCAAAGTTGCTAAAATGCAGCTCATTAGGGGAGGAATCATAAATTTTGTGACGTCATAGTCACATGATAAATGCAATCACGTGTCTCCAAACAATTCATGCGCTTCCCTGTTGCCAACTTACGCTTTTTTCAGATTCTTATAGAAAGTTTGTATTTTTTAACAATAATAATGCACATAGGTAAGAAAAATGCACTTACTTTAAAAGTACACGTATTTTATCTTAATTTTGAAAAACTTTTAAAAGTATCTAGAAATACGAACATCTTTACCAAATAACCAAATTTGAATTTTTATCTTAAGCATACAAGTAGAATAGCGAGTGATAAGTGTAATGTCAGTTTTGAATTTAATTGAGATCACGTGATTGTATTTATCATGTGACCGTCATGAATTTAGACCATTCTTACACCTGTATATTACAGGAGTCGGCTCGGTGGCTTAGAGGTTGCGTATCCGCCTCGAAAGCCTAAGATTGCGGATTCGATCCCGGTTGTAGTCGCCCCTCAGGGGCTCACCTCTTTAGGTGGGTACGGGCATCACAATCCCGAGGTACCCTAGTGATCTTTTCCTTTTCCCAAGGGGTTTACTATCTTTGGTAAACACGGGTGTCACGACCCCGGGGTCCCCCAGTGATCCTTCTCTATTTTCGACCCTCCATCTTGTCATCCAATTTCTCCTTTTCCTGTCCAGACCACAGACCTATGAATATTTGGCGCAGTATAGCCAAAACTGGCTCTTGCGCCATTAAACACCAAACTCATCATCATCACCCGGCTGTAGTCGATAGATTTTCTGGATGCGGAAATCTTAGGCACGCATGTCATTTGATTTTGTGGCATGTAAAAAATCCCTTGAGTATCAATTTAACTCTGGGACTCTCGGCAATATTTATCAACCGACGAAAGCTTGAATTAAATTGTGTTCAAGTTTGTCCAAAAGTCGGTAGAAGGCCGCCACTAGATGGTGCCACCATGAATTGGCTCTCTTATTTAGGGACATACCTTGTCTGCAAAGGCTTAGTTGCCAATATGCAGCCCATTAGAAGGGAAAATATTACAGGAATTTTTTTTAATCATTTCTGTAATGTGTTATAATTGTTTTTTTTAAAACACAAATGCTTAAAGGTATTATGAGTAATAATCTAAATTGTGTAAATAATGCAAGGAATGTGCATTTTATATACATTCTATGTAAAAAACTGTTTCTCTTTATTCTTAAAATCTGTTTGTACTCATTCTGTGTTTTTCACCGCTTACTGTTCTACATGCATGCTTATATTTTTCTTCCTTTGATTACTATTCGCATTGTTCTCTGAGAAATTCGTTATTGCTATGTATTTCCTGAAAGAAAGTTTTTATAATTAGGTTGAGCTTTTAGAAAGTTCTGACGAAAATGTATTTTTTTTTAAAAAAATTTGTTTTTTATGTAAGAAGTAAATTTTTTACTTTTTTTTCGCATGCAAATTCGAGGTCTTGAAGATACATAATTATCTTTTCTATCAAGTCACGTTGCGGACATCCTGTCCATTCATATGCACCTATGAAATGATTAAGTTTTTGCTTTTGTACTTTTCCTTGTAAGAAATGATCTTCATGAAGTTGATGTATATATGTAGTCTCATGATTTTCTAGTTATTTTTCCCTATTCATTTTTTTTAACCTTTTTTCATTCGTATGGAGAAGGATTCTTATATATTTGTTCTTACTGATTATCATGTAAATTCATGTTCGACGCTTCCTGGGTCTTGACATCAGTATCCTTTCTTACCTTGCATTTTTTGTTAATGTATAGGATCGAAACTTAGTACTAGGAGATTTTAAAAAAGAATGAATCCGAATTAATTTGTGGGAATCAGTTAATAAATTATTTATTTGTGAAATTTAGCAGTCGTATTGTGTTTGGGAAAACGGTTTTTACTGCGGTTTAAGTCAATGCAGTTGATTCGAAAATCTCCTACAATATTACCTTTACATGGAGTAATGTTTTGTCTATAGTTATTTTTAATATTTAGTTATGTATAAGGAAAGTATCGCATTATATATATTAGATTTTTTTTATGGTGCATGTATACTTTCAAAAAAAAATTATAAAAGAATTTTTTTTCCTGTAATGGGGCTGCTTATTTGTATTTCTACCTTTGCAGACCTAGTAATGGCCTAATTCCTGAGAATGTAATTTCTTTTTACTATACTATTTTATTGAAATAATTAAATTTAATGAATGAATAAATAGTAACGAACAAAAATATAATAGTCCAACACCCTATATAGAAAGGAAAAAGGTAAATTGCAAGGAAAATCGCTTTCTATTTTGCCACTTAATGTTGGGATTCTGTCATATGTATATACATATTTGTTAATTGTAATTATTTAATAAAAAGTAACTAAAATAAAATTTTTCTTTGTTGTCTTTGAGGACTTTCTTTGCTGACTGAATTTCATAAGTATGAAATGACATAAAAAATTTTTTTATATACATATTACTTGTTTTTATTTACTTTGGCGTCTTTTCCATAATAAAATAGAAAGAAGCCGAAAAATTCTTCTGTATAAAAAAAACACACACAGATTCACAAGTATCCTTGAAACGTGACTCACCATTACAGAATAAAAAGACAGCATAAATTCTCTTCTTCAAAATCACAACTACACATACCTTTTCGTACTTGCAAATCGAGTTGGGTATATCTAGTATGCATTATCATACACAGAGACCGTATCTAGAAAATGTGCCGTTATTTTGCATGCTTTCCTATGGTAAGCTGAGATTTTTTGAAAAAAAAAAAAAGAAGAAATATTCTAAAAGAAACAATTTAGATGTAGTTTTCTGGCATCGCGACTTCATGGAAAATAGATGGCGTCCTTTAATTTTGTTTTTTGGGGAGTCATTTTATGGAAATCGGGATCGAAGCGGCTCAAGGGATATTCGAATCGGTGGATAATGTCACAGTGGAAGGAAAGATTACAATCGAAAGAATGGGAATTGTTGCTTGGAGGTTTGATGATAAATTGGTTCCATTTTATTCTTATTTTTAGGTCCCGGATTTTGTTTTAAGTGGATAATAAGAAAATAGGTATATGATAGTATCTGTTGTCTTCGTTTCGTTCTAATAGGCTTACTATTTCGAAGAAAGTGAAAAAAGATAGAAATTGACCTTGAAACAAGGTTATTTGTTTGTAATGTATTGTTTCTGAATGAAATATTAAGCTGGTTATATTTCCATTTTTCATCGAGTAGTAGAGATTTCTTATCGTTTGCTAAATCAGGGTTGAAAAAATTATCTTGATGATATAATGATTTCATAATATGACAGTAATAAAGTAAGTTTTCTGTTCGAATAAAGGTTATGGCAGAGCAAGGTATTTTGGTATTTGAGTATTTTTAAACCTTTTGTGATTTAGTTAATATCGTAAATATTGTAGATGCTTTGTTTTCGCCCGATGGGTTTCGCTATGACCCTCCTCTGAATTTTTTTGGAGCAATATGTATATTTTGTTTATTTACGTAACTGTTTTTATTCATTTTTAAACACATTATAATTTTACTAATACACTTAGCACATTACGTTCAAAATACATACTATAATTAAATTCAGATAAAAGTATTATCCTCCTCTAGCGTTTCGATGTCGTTCTGGTGGCCGTGGTAGCTCAGTGGTTATGGTCACGAACTCCTGGTCGGCGTGTCGCGGGCTCCGAGTCGAGAGAGGTGGTGTGGTAGTTTGGAGAGGGTCAGCTCAGGTGTCGTCCTCATCACTTGACCGAAGCTCAAAATAACGAGGTACGTCGCCAGTTGCCCTCATGTTGCGTTTTGTTCATAAACGCTCACTCAACGTCGTTTTGCCTCGACGAAGTTCTCGATCGAGAGTTTTCATGAAGCAGCGCCATCTTTGCCAACCAAATCATTTCTTTGGCTCATAAATCACAGTGACTTACGTTTTTCCTTCAAAAAAAATTATTTTTGTAAATATAAATAGATTTTTAATAAATTTTTAATTTAGCAAACATTGAACATAAGATGGGGGCAAACATAAGTATTACTGTACTTCAAATGTTTGAATATATAACATGTAAAACATATCTTTTAAAAACTTTAAAGCTTTTGTGACCAGCGACTTCTTAACAGTTCTTGAGGCCCTATGTAAAAGTAGGCTCCCCATCTGCGAACTTTTTAAGTGTTGTTGTGGCTAATGCCGCCTGTCTAACGTAGTCAGAACGATTCCCACGAAATTCATCGTGGCAAGGGGCTAGAAGTACGCCTGTCGTTGGCCTAGGTCTTGACCACCATACAGGTGACAGTACGAATTAGCTCGGCGAAATTCCCCGAAGGGACGATAGATGGCGACACCACCTATCTCCACCTCCACAATTTTGCCATGGGACTGGAGGGGAGGGAAATATTCTCCAGTCTCCTGCACTCGTGATTCAACCCATAAGACTTTCGGACCCATTGATTTATCGAGCACGTACTCCGTGTGTACTCGGAGGATATTTGGCATCGGCATCGAACACAGGCCTTCCGGTCTGGAGTTCGATGCTCTAACCACCAGGCTACCCACAGCCCTACGTTTTAAGTAGACTATATATATGTGTAACATACCAATAGTATGAGTACTTGATAACGTAATTCGCAATCAATAATGTACGTATCTCTCAATCCTAGGCACAAGCCGACTTCCACCTTTCGACTAAATTTATAATGATCGTGTATGGTGGCAGGCCTTGACATAATAATGCTGTCACGACATAATAATGCTGTCTTGACACTGTTGCCAGTTGACATATATTCGAAATTCCCAGCTTTTCGGAGAATATGTCCTGGAACAGCATTTAACGATTAATACGTAGGCTGTTCAATAAGTAATAAGACTAATTTTACTACAGCAAAACCACTCATCGGAATGTTAATTTTTGTGGCATACGAAAAGTTTGTTGTCTGTATTAACAAAAGCTACTGACAGATGGCGTGTACTGACTCGTATTCTTGAGTATCACATGATCGAACTGAAGCTAGTGTTTCTAGGCACCTACGAGACGCGGCCAGTTTTCGAAATGGAAGCAAAAATGAGCATCGGAGACCTTTGAAATGATACGATATGATTAAAGACTGGAACAAGAAGGCAACAATATCTTAAAACGCTTCCCCACAGCAGACGAAGCTTGGTTGTATTACTATGATCCAACCATAAAACAACAAAGCAGTGAATGGAAACATCCATCTTCACCTACTCCCAAGAAAGCAAAAACTGTGAAATCGGCTGCTAGAATTATGACCATAATTTTTAATTATGAAGGAATTGTGTATCAACGCGCTGTCGAACCCGGTACTACCGTAAACGAGTCGTACTACTCGAATGTCCTGCGAACAATGGTACAACACGTTAAAAGGAAACGGCCATTGCTTCGAAATGCCTTCCTATTGAACCATGACAATGCCCGACCACATATTGCTCATTGCGTACTGGGTGTTTCGCAGCAGAACAACGTAGAGATTTTACCACACCCTCCATACAGTCCTGGTCTCACTCCATGCGATTTCTGGCTATTTCCTCAACTTAAGAAACCATTACGAGGCAAACGTTTTGCAAGCAACAAAACATGAGTAAAGGCTGCGGAGGCGGTTTTGAAACAGCTCTCACAAAATGGACTTTTACATGTTTTAAAGAAGTGGACAGAACTTTGGGATAAATGCATTACGTGCCACGGAAGTTATTTTTAAAAACCATGTAAATGTTGACGATTAAAGGTGTTCTGTTTTTTGTTTTTGTTTTTTTAAATATTATTTTAGTCTTATTACTTATTGAACAGCCCTCGTGTTATTCGTATCATAATCTTATTGAGACCCAGTTGCGAACGAGGGCCCCCTTGAGACCGAGGCCTAGTTGGCTCTAGCCTCAAAACGTCCCTTATTATGACTGCTCCGCAAGGGTCCCCCAATTCTGAAATCTTGGACCATGTACAGCAATAGTTCAAGATACATCCAATGTGTTATGATAATCACCAGTGTTGATTAATGGTTTACCATATTAAAAAATATATCAGATAATTAAAGGTAATACTCTTTTGGTAATTCTCTTAATATATTAAAACTTGCTTGAAGTGTATTTATGTGCATCTCCAAAAACCTTTTCTGCGAAATGCAAATGTATATGTTAAAATTTTGACAATTTCATGTTATATTGTTTTGGCCTTAGCATATGAATTAAATTTTAAATGAAGGATTAGAGCCAATTTACAAAGTTTTGAATTTAAAAACATTCACAGAGCTGCTTGTTTTAGTTGAATTTTAATGCTTTTACTGAACACTTACGGAACTGGTTCATCAGAATAGCAACCAGTAGCGAATTATTTTTGCTAAATAATAATTACATTTCAATGATCGCAAAATTAATGTATTATGTCGGAAGAAAAAATACTGTGGAAATAATTCCCGATGACTTAGATTTATTTCAAGTTTGGCGTGTATTAATAGTTATATTTTATTGTTTTGACCCATTTATGCCAGAGGTTTAGATTGTGAAATGTATGCATGAAATTAATATATGCAAGGAAGAAAAATATATATAATATCATATAAATAGCAGCATATAAAATTAATAAAACTAATAGTAAGCGCATAAAAATAATTCCAACGTGACTACGAGCCAATAATAAAGTGCTACGAATAAATGGGTTAAGAGGTCTAAAATGCTAAAATTACAAATTTTGTATGACCTCCGTGAAATTGATAAGTATTTAAATCATACACAAAACATTTCTTGGAAAAATATTTATAATATTTTGATTTGTTAAGCGATTTGCCTGTCCTTTTTTATGTGTTTCTAAATTGTTCCTTGTAAAATGAAATTTAAAGTGTTTGTTTTTTTTACATATATTGTTTTTATGCTGCTTAAACATAAAATACTGTTATATATGAGGTTTCAAATTAAATCTCTAATGATGAAGGAAAAAATTTTACTTTTCACTTTTTTTTTTTTTTCTGAAAAATATTCCTCAATGCTGTTTTAGCTATAGTATTCCAAGTTAAGTATGAAAATAAAACTACAACTAGTGCGAATTTATTTATTATATAATACAAATAATAGCTCAAAATTTAGATATAAAGAAGTTTATTTTGAGAAACATGTGTTAATTAAAGCTAGGACTCGGTGAAACTCATGACAAAAGTTTGCAATAGTTGACTAAAAAATAATCCAACTTCACAACAGTTTTTGTAGTAAATGATAGATATAAATACGTATAGTGTTTTAAATTAAAATACTTTTCCAAATTTGGCTATTTTTCCCCGTATCTTAAAATATATCATGAGTTATAATTTGTTTTGATATTCATTTTTTAAATTTAAAAAAATGCGCCTTTTTTTAGCTAAATCATTTATAAATTTAATGAAAATATAACAATTCTACTTTTATAATTTGTAGCGCTTTAATGTCAGACATCCAAGTATATTCCCCAGAATAGGGTACCAGAATTCGTTTAAATTGCTTTTCTTTAATTCGATTATTTTCAACAGATCTGTTTAAGGTTGTTTTCACCTTATGCATAAAAATGTAAGCGTAACGCGGAGCACATTTTCGGATAGAGAAAAATTCTCCATTTTTATAAAAATTTGTGACATTGTAACTTATGCATTTGTTACAATATAGTGTTTTTAAAATTTCGAAATATTCCATAAATGATTAGTTTTTCCTTTTAACATGTAAAGGGATTGCTCATTTAGCATTGTGGTATAGGAGAAAAAAATGCGAAACACATTTTTATAAAATAAAAAATGCGTCAAAAAACTCGAATAAAAATGAATAGTTAGATAAAATAAGTGATTCTCTACAGGATAGTGAAGCCAGAATATAATATTAAAGTTTGTGAGTACTTTTATATCTGAAAAAATATTTCGAATTTGGATCTTATGTTTTAACATTAGCCGATAACAGTCTTAAAGCCTTTGCAAATATACATTGAGAGCTAATCTAGTAAGCGTGAAATATCATTTTGCTTCTTCACTTGTATTTATATTGATCTTCTTACATTTAGAAGTCGCATTAAATAAGAATTTTCATTGGGTAAGCATTAAAAGATCAGTCAAACCTAACAGGAAATAAAATTTTGTACATTTCTTACTGAGGGGAAATATTATCTTTAAAACTGAAGCCTTGGAACACCGATTGACTGATTTTTAAAATCGCACTTAGAAGATACACTGAGCTGTTGACGATGAACACCTCATTGTTTTAAACGGTCTAGTGGCGAGAACGATTCTTGAATTGGCATCCCTCTCCCCAAACTTCGACACCATTCCAACGTGAGTACTTGGACCCTCGATAAGTTAAGCGTGCATCAGTCTCTGGTGGCATCTGACCCTGAACTCACGACACGACAGAAATAACGTTGGTTATGAGTTAGCTGTCATGACAACTTCAAAAAAACGTGCACCGAAAAGTAATTTAAATTTTTACAGCATTTAAGAAGTTTTGTCTTAAAACTTTTTTTTATGGAAACGTTTTGTTTCTTCTGCTTTGTCGGCTGCGGTAGTCTAATGGTCATGGTCACGAACTCATGGACGACATTTGTTAAGTCCTGGTGCCAATGAAGACCTGCTGTTTAGAAGGGCTTAAAGACCTCACTTTAGTGTGATGTGGAAGCTAGGAGAGTGGGATATAGCTCAGGTGTCGTCTCATTGTCATTTGACCGTGGTTCAAAATTACGATACCCGTCGCTAGTAGCGTTACGGATAATATTAACCCCCTGCAAAGTCAGGTTTGGAGCCCTTAAGCCGGATCTAAAAAGCATTGGTTAGTACGTACTTGGCAGCAGCCAGGCTTTGGGCTAGGCCGAGCCTTTTTAAGTGGCCCGGTCATGGCTCATTGCTATGAGAAATTGACTTATTTAGGAACATTGTATAAAAAATTTGGTGGGAAATTCTTTGTCACACAAGAAATCAAATACAATCGAACCTCCATATAACGAACCTCTATATAGCGAACTTTTTCCTGGAACCAAGAACATTTTACGATTTTCTTCGTAAACCTACAGTGAAGTCCATTTTTTATATAACGAACTTTTCCCTTGTGATTCAATGTTTTTTTCCTCCCTATTTTTCAAGTATTTTTGGACACTTCAAGTTATTTTCTCTTTTAGCACATTTTATGGTGGTCATAAATCTAGAACTGGTTTTATTAGTTGCCTAACGTGCCGACAGAAATAGAATTCTGGGCATTTCATTCAAGAATGCAGCTTTTAACCCACATTGTCCAGTTCACTGGAAACATCCTCGATATCCCCTTTTACCCTCAGTGGTCTCGTGTCCTTGAACTAGTCTCCATTCATTTGTAATATTGATCCGTCGTCCTGGTAACTTCGTTTCTTGTAGCTCGAAAACGTAAGTACTTGAACGCCAAAGAAAAAATTTAATTCTTCAGAAAGTGGATAAAGGCATCAAGAAACTTTTCTTGCAGTTTTTCTTTGTTTTTTTTATAGGTCAGAAAAAAATAAATATATATATTAATTTATAAAAAGGTGTGAATAATTACTTTTTTTATATATATAGTGTATATGAATTAAATTTTACTTTGTGTGGTTTATGGAGAAAATTGAAAGGTAATCTTCTATATAACGAATTTTCCATATAACGAACTTTTTTCGGGATTTAACGACTTCGTTATATAGAGATCCGTCTGTATATCAATTTTGCTTTTTGTTGTCAGTGTCGTACGGGTACGAATTGATATTCTTTTTCTATTTGGAACAGTTGCGGTTAGTGATAACAGACAACAGTGGAATGAACAGTGGGTGGAATTAATTTTAAACTATCTTTCATATCTTGCAAGCGAAAAATATTCGAAGAAAATATATCGCTTCAAGACAATTGTAAAGTTCATTATTTTGTAGTGAAAAACAAATATGGATCAGTACATGTTTGATTTGTCACGAAAGTGCTGTATTTAGAAAATACAAAAAAAACAGGAATCATTCAATGACACTTTTCCTCGAAGATTGCTTTCAAGAGGTGGTAAAAAGGCTTTTTCTTGAATAATCCTTGCAACAGCAACAAAGTGTTTTGTCAGTGGTAATATCACAGCGGTAACAAAACATCCCATGAAGTTTGTTATATTATTGGTAATCATATGAAACCGTTTACTGATGCAGAAATTGTGAAGGAATGTTTCTTAAATGTTTCTAATTTAATTTTTAATTTTAATTTTTAAAAAAATTTTAAAAAATATTTAAAAGAAACAAAACAGAGGATCTATTATATTATGATCAATTTTCCACATTTTAAATTTCCAATGTTATTTTGATCTTAAAGCATTTCTTCCCCCATTTATCTTCATGTTGCGGCCCGCTTGAAATGGTGGACATATGCATGCGGCCCAGCAGAAAAAAAGGTTGAGTACCCCTGGGCTAGGGTTGTGGGGTTGTACATTACGCCACTGCCAGTAGCTCTCCTATTGCCGTAGAGTGCGACGTTTATAAACACTCACTCTCTTTAAATTTTTTAACATTGACCTAGATGTTAGTATATGTATTAAATCACGATAAAAAAATTATTCCTAATAAATAAAGGCATATATGCTGATTAAGGTAACTGGCTAAGTTCTGAACTGTGATTTTAAAAAAGTCTATAAAATAAACAATTTTTTGATATTTAGTGTTCCTTGAATTAGAATACGCATAGAAAATTGTTTTAAGAATATTGTTACTTGAAAAAAATTATTTAAATGCAATTTTTTTTGAAAAAATGAATTTTTAAAATTAAATCAAAACATTCTCCTTTTATGAAAAATGCTTCTATAAAAATAATATTTAACCTATATATCACTAAGACTTCTGTACTGGGATTGAACTAAGATTTTTGAAGAAATTCACATTATTTTCAGAGTTACGATCCATTGAAATAATAACGGGTGCTTTTTTTTTGTTTAAATTTCCCTACTCTGATGTAATAAAATATGAATAAATCTCCTTCTAAGTTATATATATTCAAAAATCCTGGTTTAGAGGCACTGGCGTAGTAGCTTGAGGCCTTGTATCAATCTGGGGCCCTTTTGAATATAGGCCCTGTTAATGGGACTGTAGTTACACATGTTGGGGCCGTATCATTGATATCATACGGCTTTAGCTGCGCCCCTGTTCAGAGACATTGGCGTAGCTACCACTGTATCAGCCGTATCGATGATACTGGGCCCCAACATGTGTAACTACAGTCCCACTAACAGAGCTCCCATATCTAAAAAAGGGCCCCGAAGGAATTTTGATACAGAGCTGCGCCAGTGTTTAGAGGCTCTGCACAGATTATCATAGAAGCATTTTTCACAAAAGGAGAGTGTTTTAAAAATATGTAATGTTTCATTTTTTGCCAAAAAAAAAAAGATTATTTAAATAATTTTTTGTTTTAATAATATTTTTTAAAACAATTTTATATACATATTCTAATTTAGGCGACACTAAATAAAAAAAATATCCATTTATAATCTTTTTCAAAATCTGCCAAACGTGGGGCCCCCTTTTAAAAAACAAAAAAAATTTTGGAAAGGGGTGCCTGTTGTTTTAAAATCGTTTTTTAATGTTTTAATTTAATTTTTTATATGCAGTTTATTATCCAAAAGGGTGTTTTTTAAAAACCCAAGGGCATCTACATATTCAAATTTGGCTCGTTTTTTAATTTTAGTATAAAAAAATAATGCATATTTTTCTGATTCAAAAAATGTATAACACTTATATTTTCCCGTTGAAAAAAACCCAAAATATGAAAAGTAACTGACAAAAGGGAACAAACTTTTTAAAAAATGTTATTTTTTCCCCCTTTTTCCCCCAAAGTATATTTTTGTTTTTTGTTTACATTTTTAAAAAAAAAACTATTGAAATTATGGGGTTTCCCAAAATTTTAAAATTTATACAAGATACCTGTGCATGGGGGAATCTTTTTTTTTAGTCGAAGTATATAAAAGTATATATTTTTAAAAAAATAGTTTTATGTGAAAAAAAAAGGAGAGGGGATTAAAATTAAAAAGTTTTAAAATTTTTTAAAAAAACCGCCTTTAATTTTTTTAAAAAAAAATGGGTTCACTATATTTTTGGGGTATTGTTTTTTTGTATGTGCATTTTTTTTTTAATCCCAAAAACCGGCGTATAACGCGCACCTATATTTTGAACTGCTTTTTTTTTTTTTGGTATATTCTGGGTTAACGCGCACTTTTAGGGAAAAACCCAAACCCGGTTTTAAAATTTGCCTATGTTTTGAAACATTCATAAAAGGTGTTATCCCAGACTTTTAAAAAAGAATACTTCTAGAACTATAACCCCTTTTTAGATAAATAAAGGATGTCATTTTTTTTTAAATAAACAGTATTTAGATAGGGTTTAGAAGAAATTTTTTTTCATGCTCATCTCTTTTTTTTTTTTAAAAGCAAATATTTTATACTGGCGTAAAACCGCAAAATTTCGATCTTGTTTTTTGTGTTAAAAGTGCGTGTTATACGCCGGATTTTACGGTATTTAAGAGATACTTTTTTAAAAAATGGTACCTAAACATACGCATGTATTATGAGATCTCAAAAAGTATGTCCAATTTAAATTAAACAGAAAAAAAATATTTTTTTTTTAAAAAAAAATTTTTTTGTTTTTCTACAGAATTATAAAAAGATCTTTTTTTAAGACCACGAAAAAAATGTAAGCTCTATTGGAAATTTTTAAAGATATATGTCCCTTATAAACAAAGAGTTTCATTTTTTGATATTTTACTCTTTCGAGCATATCCTGGTACCCTTAAATCAATAAATTGAACAGCTATCTAATTAGTTTATTCCCCGGTAAAAACCCCCAAAATTTTCCCGGGCGGGGGAAAAAATTTACGTATAACATTTCTAGGGGTTTTTGATTTTAAACAGCTAAAACAAATTTCCGCCGCATTGCCCTTGTAATGGTTTCTGTATTCGTGCAGAAGGTCTAGGGCGGAAATGAATAAGTAAGGGCAACAAAAAATCAAAGTGTGCCCGTTTCCCTTTTCCCTTCAAGTTTTTCGTCCCCCCCTCCACCCTTCTTAAACCTTCTCCTTGTTTTCCCCCTTTTTTTCCCTTTTGTCTTGGGCCCCCCCTTTCAGTGGGTATCTTTGCTAGCAGCAATCGTGAGAAAAGCTGCAGTTTTCGACATCGCCCTTGGCTACTACATTTGGCGAAGTCTCAAAATTGTAGCAGTTTTAGTTTAAAGGAATAATGATACACACACACAAAGAGAAATAAAAATTTGGAAGAAAAACAGTTTTGCGGTGCTAAAAATAACTTGTACAGTTTTTCCCTTTTCTCCCTGTGAATAGTGATGGGTTTGGTTTTGTGCTGTGATTGAAATTGTTTGATGGAAATATTTAGATAAACGAAGTTTTTTCCCTTTTAATTTCAGTATGTCTGGGATAATTTTTTTTTCCTTTTTTTTCAAATTTTTTTTTATTCCTTGGAGAATATGTAAATAAAGTATCAACCTCACCAGTATATAAATGCAATCATTCTGTACTAAAGATTGACGTATTTTTTAAAAAAATTGTTCCCTTTTTGTAATTAGTAATTAACTTTCTTAATGAAAATAACAAATGAGTCTTTCGCGCTCATCCTATTTTATGACTATTTTATTTTTATTTGTTACTCTTGTCTTTACTTTTTGTACTAACTGTATAATATTTGAGTTAATTTTTGAAAGTTATTTATGTTTTTTCTATGTCATTACTTTGTGTACTTTATAACCTTGTAATTTCTGAACTATGTAATTAATGTGAAGAAACAGTATAATCCCCTTCCTTTTAAAACAAGTTCTGTTGAAACTTGCTTGTAAACTCCTTTTAAAAAAAAAGGAAAAGAAAATATTGTTTCTCATTAAAGGCTGAGAGCGAGGGTGGTCGTTTCCCCGGGTGAAAGGGGTTAATTTGTAGCTCTAAAACCTTTTTTTTAATGAGCTCGGTCTTGAACAGTTCCACGACAACCCAGGTTTAGCTTTAAAGTGTGACGTGGTATGATTTTTGTATAACTTTCACTTATGATGTTTGCAATACATATTTAAAATACATATTTATTCCTATATTCATTTATACATATTCATATTATTTTATTATTATATTTTTGCAATACATATTTATTCCATTATTTTTTTTACATTTTAACTCTTTTTATGTTGATAAATTTAGGAAATATTGTATGTTGATTATTATTTATATCAGTGGCGCACACAAGGGGGGCCAAGGCTACCCCAGCCCTTGATTTTTTTTCGATTGTTTATAATCCTATGTATATAGTAAGTAAAATTTAATTAAGTATTTTATAAAAATTAATTTTATTAATTAATGCTAATTATTTGTTCAATATTTAATTTTTTACTGTTTTTTGTTCCCGAAAATCGACAAAATCTAAGGAATATGTTGGGTGGCGTATTGGAGCATGATACGAGAACGGTGGACTTTGATCATGGATTCCCTCCTTTGAAAAACTCCTGTGTGTGGCACTGATTTGTATTGTTTACTATTTAAGGGTAATAAACAATCAATCAGTCTATCAAAACTTATTATTTAAACTCTTGATTAATAAGAATTCAATTGTCTAGATTTTTTAACTGTATTCATTTTAGTTAATAAAAGCAATGTTTACTTTCTACGCCTTTGAATGAAGTAAATTAAGCGTAGATTTTTTAAGCTCTGAGTAATTTCAGAAAAAGTCCTCTCGAGATGTTGGTGGAAGGGGAAGAAGGGTGGTAAGGCCTTGATCATCTCCCAGAGGGTGCTCTACCTCAAAATTTGGGGTGAAACCGAGCCAAATCGTGCTGTCATCTGCATGGTGCTGAAAGCTATGGCTAACGGCAGGCGTAAAACTAACCCCTCGTCGCGATGAATTTCGTGCGCCTTAATCTGACACCGTCGATCAGGTGGGATAAGAAAAAACAATTATGAGGGTTACTATAATAATTATAACTTGATTTATGTTAAAATAATATTATCATTTTTTTTTATTAAAAATTTATTTTACAAGATGAAGGGGGAGAGAAAGAATTAAACAAAATTTCTATATCGATTTATTTTTATTTATTTTTAAAACCGTAAAGATCGGCAAATGGAGCAGTTTCTCTATATTTAATTCCGGCAGTTTCAGCATCAATGATTTCAATTGTTATGCTATCCAAATTCTCGGATACAATTTTTCCTTGTTATTCAAATTTTGATGGTGCATATGCAGGAAACAGGTCAAATTGTATTCAAACTTTTCTTATATATATAATTAGCGTAAGATTCTTTTACATTTCTGGATTCTTTGCTTTTGCTTATTTAAAAATTAGATACTGCATTTTCGTCTCAAATCTCATTAGTTATGGTAGTATATGTAACTGGGAGCGATTGGGAGCTTGCATTTGGCCAAAAATTATTTCATGTTGCCTTCTGAGAAATTACATACCGCTATTTGCGTTCTGAGATTTATCGTTTACTATATACTGACATATATAATATGGGAATATTTTTTAAAACCGTCAAATTATTGGAAAATATTATCCGCTTATTTCTAACGATGTCTTTATTATTCTTTTTTCTTTCTTTAAAAGGAATGTTTGTAAGTTGTTTTTTTTCTATTTTTCAATTTTTTTTCTCTTTTCTATTTTTTTTAAAAAAATTGCTTCATTATTCACGTTTCTTTTCATTCGTTCCTGTTTGTGTACCTTAAAAAAAATGTTATTTATCGTAATAAATGTTTTAAAACTTTATACGTACATCAAGAAATATTGATTCTAAATATTCAACTATTTAAAATTAATTTTTTTTTAGTATAAAAAGTATTTTATTTATGCTTTTTTAGATTAGAATAATAGATTCCGGGAGAAAAAGTTCGCAAAATAAAAGTCCGACTGTATTTATAAAAATTTTAAAATGTAATTGTGTGTGTTGTTATCTTTGTTTTTTTTTTAATGGCCCGGATAGCAACTATATAGTAACTCAGCATCTGTGTTACCTAATCATTTTTGATTGATATCTGTTAGTAAAAAAAAGATACTTTTTTATTATTCTTCCGACATTTCTATATTTTTAGAAATATATATATAGTAACTAAGAGAAAAAATATCTGCCGGAGAATAACTATCACATCAAAAATCAATCTGAGTTGTGTTGAAATACAAACGAATTGTTCAGAATAAAATTTGAGTTTCGATTTAGAAAGGCAAGTTAACTTTTTTTCTCCTAGTAGAACGTATTTAAATTTTTATGACATATTTTTATAATCCCTGTAGTTTTAAGATACAACTAAAATTTGTTATCCTTTTTATCAAGATTGCGTGTAATATATGTAATTATCTTCTGTCTACAAAATTTAAAAATGCCTTAAAAATTGAAATTTTTGAAAAAATATTTATATGATTTGGGCTATAAGATATTCCATGCTTTCTGGCATTTTTTTGTTGTTTGTAGATTCCATGTATATCATTAAATTCTATTATATTTTATATGCCTATAAAAGTTAAATATTCTTTTTCTTGAAATCGTCTGTATTAAAATTGATTCTCATGTAGATTTTTTTGCATTGTTTTTATGATAGAAAATGGATGTCTTGGAATTTTAATAAACAACTTCGGCCAAACATTTTTTTTTTTGTTTTGAAATATGTATATGACTTTATTTTATATCTGAGAAAATTGAAATTCCACCATTCAAGCCTTCATAAATTCATTTTGATTACTGTTGCGAATGCATCTTCACTTCACTTCACTTCTTTCTTAGGAGAAATAATTCAACCGTTCATCATCTCCATTTGAAGATGTTCACCGAGAACATTCTAGGATAACAGAAACATGATCTTCTTTCCTCTCTCTCTCTAATAGTTTGCTTATAATTTTTTTCTCTCACAATAAAAAGTACTAGTTTAACTGTCTTAACTTATTAGTCTGAATTCTTGAAGGAGATGTTGTCATCAACTAGGTGTAACTGTTGATTAACGCTGTTACTGAAATATTTATGTAGGCAAAATGTCTTCGTCTTATGAATGGAATTATTCTATTTTTAATTTATTATACTCAGTTGTGAAACTTGTTGTGGTAGTTATAATATTAATGAAAAGTGTGTGTCTGATTGAATGCTTTACAATGTGAAATTTTTAATTTGATATAATCTATATAAATAAAAATGAATGTTTGTGTTAGTATGTCTCTTATGCCCTCCCAAACCGTTCATCCGATTGCGATGAAACTTTGGGTGATGGTTGGACGCATGCCGGCGAAGGTTTCAGAGTTAGTAAAATTGACCCCTAAAGGGCGTTGGGAGCTTTAGGACCGTTAGAGATAAATATTCCCGTTTTTGAAATTTAGACCTACAAACTTGAAATTTTGTTGGCATGGGTTTTTTGTTTTTGTTGTTGTTGAACCGGGGTGGGCATTACGTCTGTCGCGATCGACCGGTGACCACCAAGACATTTTGGGGTGACCACCTGAAAATTTTTGCGATTGGTAATTATATGCGGAAAATTCAAGATTGGCTGAAAGTAAGCTTAAGTCTTCTACTGATTATAAAAACGAAAACTAACTTTAGATAAAAAAAAATGTTTTATTTTTAAATATATTTCGAATGGTTTCGTAATAAATGCGTCATTTTATACAATTATATTTGTGGCTATTATATTATTATTTTGTTATCTTGCTTTTTGCTTTAAACGCGGCTTTAAAAGTGTTGTTTTATTTTAGTTCTGTAGGTAAGTACATATTCCGTGTTTATCATTAAGTAGTAAAAATAATATTTTCTTACCCCCACACACACGATGGCATTGGGCAGAGGCGCACACAAGAATTGTTCAAGGGAGGATAGGATCGACGGCCTACCATTCTCGTATCAAACCCCAATACGCTGCCAAACGCATTTTTAATTTTGTCGATTGTCGGGAACAAAAAATAGCCCCCCCCCTCAAAAAAAATTATTGACTAAATAATTAACATTAATTAATAAACAAAATTAGTAATAATAAATACTTAATTACATTTTACGTTCTATATACATGGGATTATGTGGAATCGGAAAATATCAAGGACTATGAGGGAAGGTCCGGATCCGTGGCCCCCCCCGCCTTTGTGTATGTGCCACTAACACTGGGTGAACCGCAACACCTTGAAAAAATTTGAAGTAGCCCGCGTACCCTGGAAAAGTCTGCCCACCCCTGTTGTTGAATATAGAATCCGCTAAGAACGGATTTTACGGAAATTGACTCCTGTTGGGGAGGGAGTTCCTGGGACTTATTTATAAAAAAAATTTCGTTATCGAGCTTCTACTAACCGCCATGAAATTTGGTATGTATGTTACTTTTGTTGAATGGAAATTAGCTAAGAAAGGATTTTACTTAAATCTACTCCTATGAAGGAGAGGGAATCTTTTGCGGCGTATTGATAAAAAAAAACCGTTATCGAACTACTAGACCTACAGTAATGAAATTTGGTATGTATGTCTCTGTTGTTGAATTAAACAAAATTGCTGAACGTGTCAAACTGAAATCGACTCTCAAAGGTGGCTACTGGAGCTTATTGATAAAAAAAATTCTGTTTTTGGTCTATTAAAATTTAGACTTGAAATTTGGTATGCATGTGTATTTTATTGAGAGATCCACTAAAAATTATCTTTGTGAAAATCCATTTGGGAAGGGGTTACGAGAGAGTAACGGATAATTCTATTTCTATTTAATAAATTATTATTTGGAAGTTCTGTTCTTTTTAAATCAAGAATTATATATATAAACAGTATATATTCATACAACGCCATGAAACACCCAGCGAAGAGGGTGGTTAACGGCCAGTTGAATATATTTTTAATCAACTCGCTTCTCCTAAATGTTATACATAAACATTTGGAATATTTTTAAAAATTATAAACTAAGATAGTTATAGATTTATTGCAGTTTCTTGGTTTTTAATTTGGAAATGAAGCTATCATCAAAAACTTAAACTGCAATGACCTCATGCAAAAAAATGTAAAATTTAATTTATAAAAATTTGTCAACTTGGCTATGAAAATTATTCACTGAATGATTTACTGAATAACATTGAATGTAAATTCTTCACTGAATAATTTACTGAATAAAATTGAATATAAATTCTTCACTGAATAACAGGTGTGTGTGTGTGTGAATTCTTCACTGATTCATATTGAATGTAAATTTTTCACTGAATGATTTACTGAATAATATTGAATGTACATTATTCAGCGAATAATTTACATTCAAAATCCTAATTAATTTTGTTTGCTTTCCCCCAGAGCTCTTTGCCACTGTGCACGTAAAAAAATTCTTCCAAAATAGGAAAAAAAAGCGAACCACAAACTCACTGATTTTTAATCATACTGCGATGCACTTGTCATCGAATTCCAAAGTCAACTGATAAGATGTTTTTGTGTGGTGTTTGTAGGGATGGAAGGTGAAATAATCGAAGATAGACAAAATCGGCTAGTGTCTCAGGCTATTCAGAGGGTATTTCAAAGACAGCCTCTTTTCTACGAAACATGTGAGAGAGAGAAACCACCTCTTTCATTTCACATCCCTCTCAAATCTTGCCTTCGCGGCTAGTGTTTTTCCGTAATTTGTTCATTTTCAGAAGAGAGAGCTTTTCGTGTTAAGCGATTTTCGTTTCGGGTTAAGAGAAAAAAAGAAGGCATGAAAAACATAGTAGTTTGTCTGGACCTTTGTATTATTTCGTGTTAACCAATATTTCGTCTAAAGCGTTTTTGCGTTAAACGTATTTCACTGTATTTCGTTTTATCCTTAAGCTGTTGTATTTAATGATTTTTTTCAACTTCCAAATAATTATAAACGGAATTTAAAATTGTAATAAGTATAAGTAGCTCGCGACCTTAAACTTGAATTTGTTTATTTTGTACTAATAAATTATAATAATAAAGTACTAAAAGGTCGAGTTAATAATAATAAAAGTTCCGTAAACTCATTAAATATAATAATAGCTACTCTCTCTCTATATATATATATTCATTTCGTCCATTATGTTGAACTGACCGAACTCAAATCAGCCAATTCTGCAAATACAAATGAAAAAACTATTTTATTGAAATTGTTCATATATTTTAATGAATAAGATTTTTTTTTTTTTTTAGGTATGTGTTTAGTAAATTGTGCATATATTTCTCCATACTTTCCACGGATATAATTTAAAATATCTAGCCAACCTGCATGCGAGAATATTTTTTTCTTTTAAAACTTTATTGCGCAAAATTCCATGCTTAATTATGTTTATTTTCGAAAACAAATTACAAAATCTGAATGTCATTCCAGCGTTTTGCTATTTCTTTTGTGTTTACAGAGCTTAACTATGCGAACCATAAAATAAATAACAACAAATTCGATGAACTTTGCGATTCACATAAATCGTAATCGAATTTTTATCATCTTTTACTATCAGACGATATTTTTCCAAGAGAAGAAGAAAAATTAATTCGTTTCGCATGATACTGGTTTATACAATCTCCGCGTGGAATCTTTGCCCGTTTCACTGCTCAAGGGAATCCCAGACATTTCGATTGTTGTCGTTTTCTCACGAACAGGTGGCAATTATCTATCGTTTCTCTCTTGAGTCAGGATAATGTTTCTATTCGTTCTTCCCTCTTTTCTTCATGGATTCAGAATCCTTCGTACGAATACGGAAGTGACGTTTGTGTTGTATTAAGGTTGAAGTCCATATTAAATGAGATAAGAGATTTTATATTACATGAATATTTAAAGCTCGTAGATTTCTTATTTTATTAGATTGTAGTAATATGTGCTCACTTCAACGAGAGAACATTGCTTTGTGTTGTATCGAGATTTCTAACATCTATCTATATCCCAAAGTTGGACAATGTCCAGTGTCGTTCTTTGTCACTTGACCATGGTTCAAAATTATGAGATCCATCGCCAATGTCCCTCATGTAGCTTCAAAGTGTGACGTTACTAAACAATCAATATATCTGTCTGGGGCTTTTTTTAAAAAAAATTAGGTTCTTTTTTAATATTGATTGGTAGAAAATACATGTAAAGAGTAATTCAAAAATCATGGGACAAACTTTGAGTTGTGGTAGAGGGGTGTCCACGTCACCTGACCATGGTTCAAAATTACGTGGTCCATCACCAAAAGCCCTCGTGTAGTTGAACAGTGCGACGTTAATATTCACTCACTCACTTGAGAAGAGGTAGAGCTCACTAAAATTTTTATAAGGAATATATGGGTGGAAGCGCCACTTTGAGGCACAAACAATGGCCGCGGTAGCCGAGTGATATAGGTATTGGACCGTGGCTTACCTTGTCACGAGTTCGAGCCCCGTACCACTAAAGACCCGCTGTGTAGGGCAGCGATGCACGTTAAATCGTTCGAGAGCTGAAACGTCCTCCCGTTGGTGTGGTGTGGTAGTTAGGAGAGGGGGGTGCCAGCTCAGGTGTCGACAAGGTCACTTGACCATGGTTCAAAATTACGTGGTCCGTCGCCAAAGGCCCTCGTGTAGCTGAACAGTGCAACGTAAATAATCAATCAATCAATCATTGAGGCACAAACAAAAAAATAACACATTAATGAAAACGAAATGTTCATTAGCAGCATACTTACCGAGTGATTGCGTATAGAAAATGTTAAAATAGTTCTAGAAATTGCATCCACCAACTGTCATGCATGCTTGGCGATTTTTATGGTGTGTTAGGCTGACACATTGGCAATAGTTAAAGGCAGCAAAGCGGTGTGCCAGTGATCTTCTACACCACCAAAATGGGCATTTACGCTTGAGATTTCGGTCTTTATGGGCGATTTTTCTAATAGCGAAAAGGCAGACATGAATCTAATGTACGGTGCTGATAATGGTAACGGCAGAACAGCTCTACGGCTGTATCAGGAACGCTTTTCTAATAGACGCATGTCGAACCGCAAAATGTTTCAGGGAATTACATCGACAGCTGTGTGAAAATGGTTCTACTTTACCGCCAGTGCTGATGGAAGGGGTAGATCGAGGACTGTACGACAAGCACACCTGGAAGAAGTCATTTTGGACCATGTGGACCAAACACCCGGCACAAGTACAAGTGGCACATGTCATCCACATGCCAGTCAACCAACCATGTGTAGAATTTTACCAATGGATTGTTGGTGGAAGCAATTTCTAAAATTGTTTTGACATTTTCTGTACCGAATCATTCGTTAAATATCGTCGGTCTAATTAAAAAGACTGGTTACTCCATCTGGATGCTAATTTGATACAGTAGGTCTAGGCGCCGTTGTTGTTTATGTTCTGAAATAGGCGATAAATTACAGTCGAATTAGCAAATTCAAATCCCAAAAAAAGTTTTTTGAAACCCTAGAATAAGAAAAAAAGTTATTAAATTTTAAGTCTGTAAATTTAATAACTGTAAAAGATTTTTTTTCTGTTTATAACTTCCCTTAAATCTCTTGTGAGTTGATTTTTGAAAACATCTTCCTAAACTGATCTCTGCTCAGCAAGAGTAATACATTGTTACAAATTTTGTGCAATGAACGCTTAAAATAGTGTAATTTATATCTGGAAGTGTAATGCATTAATATTACTTTCTCTTGTATTTATTTTATGCTAAAATCTTGCCACCACCTCTCCCTTCGAAATCTAGTTTTATTATGAAATAAAAAAATAGTGATTATACTGATCGAAGGAATAAATTAAAAGTGGAGCGCGCACTGAGGCATGGCGTAGACAAAACAAAAGGGAATGTTTTGCTTCACCACTGCTTGGCGTGATGAAGGAATCAAGCCAAAAAGTACTTAGCGCGTTGCACTCATATCAAATCAGTTAGACCGGTGGAGTTACGCAGTCTGATAACTAGGCCGACGATATGCTGTTATTTAAAAATATTATGTTTCCGTTACTGTGTTATTTTTCTATTTCTTTCTCAACGTCGCACTTTCCGTCCTTGCATTCCAATACAAAAATTATTTTCGTGAGCTCTACCACCCCTCTAAGTTTGTGCCATGGTTTTGGAATCACCCTGTAGAATGAAGATACTGAAAAAAAGGACATGTTATTTCGTATTAAGCGGCCTTTGACGAATTTCATCAAATTTTAATACATTCCGAAAAATGCTTAATAGTGGGCTATATTAATGATGGTAACATTATAAATATAGTCACTTGTTTTTATTGAATTTAAAGTTGACAGGTGACTTGTTGTGCTTATAAAATCCAAATACAATTTCATTTATTTCATAATTAGATAAAGATATCTAGTATTCAAATTCTTCAAAATTTATTTAAAAAAAAAAAATTTTGTATTATATACGTGTAGTTTTTTAAATCAAGTGTATTTTCTTTGCTTTGTCCTTTATTATTGTTAACAAATATGTATACTTTTTTAAAATAAAGCTTCTGTTAAAGAAAAGTTGGCAACAGTGATGCCAAAAACTAATTGATGGAACACGTGATTGTATTTATCAAGTGATTATATGAATTTAACCCATTGTCCTTGGGTATCATATAAAACATATCTTTTCATTTTGCATCCTGTCTTCTACTCTAGATAGTAAAGGTTGCCATGAATAGTAATACATATTATATATAATTTAATTATGCATAATATAATTTATATATTATGTATATATGCATAATATTATGTACGTAATTAATATACATTACGTATTAATTATGTATTATTATTTATAGTTATTAATAGTATAATTTAACCATCGCTGTATGTGAGCATGCAGTTAATGTGAACATATCAAATAATAAATGAAAAGAATACATTTTATCGTTTTCTTTATTGAATTATTTTCTTTGAGCATTTTCTTTGTAAAATATAGTTATTCCAGCATTTAAAATAACTTTTAGCTCTGTAATATTATTTTACTAGATATAATAGTAAGAAAACGCAGAGAAATAACTCTGGGTGAAACGAAAAAGCTTAATACGAAATAAATACTTCATTTATATCTGTTTTCTGAATTTAAAGAACGCTAAATAATTTAACTTTTATGTATTCTTAAAAGTTATTTCGAACTATTCTTACAAAAGCAATAGAGGTAAATTTGAGAAATCGGATATATTCAAGATAATAAATTAATTTCTCTCTTTTTAAAAAATGTGGTTATAATTAATAGAGTGCTTAAGTCTGTGATTGCTTTAAATTAATATTTAAGTCACGCAACATTTATCGAGTGTGGAATAATAAATAATTATCTATTGCACAAAATTTTGCAAATCTACCTTTAAAGAATAAGATGCTTTTGAAAGATTAAATATTTTAAAGGCTTAATATTTTTGTACTTAAACAAAAAAAAAAGAAAGAAAAAGAATTAAATAATATATATTTAAATACACAAAATATAGAAATTAAATTCTCAGCTATTCTTTTTGTATTACTTAGGAGTAAAAGCTCTCTCTATTTTTCTCCTTAACTGTTATTCAAGGTGAAATAAAGAGACTTTTTTGAAATTTTAAACTATAAAATTGTTTTTGTCCATTTTCCCCCCTTTTTTTATAATCTGTTTAATAATATATAATAACAGATGTGTGATTATCTTTTAATTTATCTATATTTTAAAAACACCTTCATGATCATTTCATGTAAAACGAGAAATTTTTAAAATCGTAAACAAACTGAGTAAGAAAGGGAGACGATCAGTAGTCGCGTGTCGCAAAAACTTTTTTTTTATTCTAAAAACAAGAATCGAATCAAAAATTTCACAACATCAAATGAACTCAAGTGAGGTAGACACAGCTGAGTTCTTTTATGGTTTGTTATCCCGACCTTCCTCGACTCGACTTCCCCTTTTATGAGCAGATGGCCGGGTGAAAATCCCACGACGTTGGCGATCATTTGGCGACGTGCATTTCCCTCCAAAACCTTGCAACCCGCGATCGCAGCTTCCATCCAAACAAGAAAAGGGAAGCTTGGTACAGTATTCCAAGCGAATTTCAATCCCGCTGCGCTTCTTTGCTCTTGGGCTTCTTTTTTATCGCATTTTCAGTTTCTCACCGTTTTATTTTAAAACTTGCTCTGCCCGTCTGGATCTCAACCAAGAGTGAGAAACAGTTCCCAAAAAAGTGCCATTTCTGTGTGTGATTCTGCATCCATAAGTTGTGTGTGTTATTTTATGTGCTCTTCCTGTTTGTGACAGTGTAGTGTATGCAGCAGCCGACAGTGTTTAGTGAATACTTTTGACTTGTGTTTAGATTTACTCTGTGTCATTGACAAGAAAGGATAGCTTTGAGTTTTATTTTGAAAGGGTAAGTTTTGTTTTTGATCGTCATCTCTTTCAATGCCTTTTTATCCCTTGATCCTCTTGTTTTGTTTTTATCATTGATGCTCTCGTCTTGACTGACAGTTTTGATGTTGGTTTTCTTGATTCTGTTTTACTGTGTTCACATCTGCATTATGATTTGTTTCATGTTTATTCTGATATTTATCATTTTTTTTTATATATGATCCGTACTGAAATTGTTTGAAAAATAGTTACGGATTTTTAGGCCTAGCTAATCACGCTTGTAAAATGTCCTTTTTTTGGAGTGTTTTTATGTATTTTATAGGGAAATATAATATTATTAACATACTCAATACAATTTATGATACTTTTAAATTTGTTATTGGAAGGATTCGTGTTATGACATATAAAGTTAGTGTCATTTTCATTAAATGTTTATTTTGTTTATGTTAGCATTTTACTTATGAAAAGAAATAAGTTTCTTTTAATAATAACTTTTTGGTGCCAAATAAATTAAGAAAATTGAACATTTATTTACCATAAAAGTTTATGTTGATCTATTTTTATTTCAGAAGTTTTGGCTTGATTTGTCAAATTTATTTATATACTTCTACATCTTTTTTTACATAAACTACAGGAAAAAATATCAATGATTGTTTAAAAATTATATTCAATACTTCTTAAAATTGTAAAAAGAAACGTTTTTGTAATTAAAAAAATTGGCGATTAAGTGTTTGTGAGGTATTTAAAAGTACTTAATTCATGTATTTTATTTAGAAATATTTTGTTATTTTAGTTAATTTAAAAAATATTAAAAATTGCAGTAATTATAAAAAAAACAATTTCTGAAAATTCAAAAATTTTAATTACATATTTACTATGAAAATAGTTTATAAATACTTAATCATGTAAATTGACAGAAGGATTGACACAAATAATCAATAGCAATACTATAGCCGATATTTTCACACGTTTCTTTGTCGAATTTTAAATTGACATATTTTATCGTTCAATTTTTTCAAAAATATTTTTGATGTAATTATTAGCATTTTGTGTATTGAGAATAAAACATGTAATCAATTCTGAGAATATATTTAATTTGATTTTCATTTAAAAGACTTTTATCTTCCAAGTTTGATTTATTACTTGTACGTGTAAATTTTGTTGAACCATGGTTATTAATAACTCTTCTGTTAATTTTATGCTTTAAATACGAAAAAATTAAAATAACTGCTTATATTTACTGATATTAAATAGTTTAATTAACATTAAGTTCTAATGAAGCTATATATTTGTATTTTTGTGGAACAACAACTTTTTATGAAAAGGGGTTGGATTTCTTGTTTGCATTTTTAAACATTTAGTTAATTAAATGTCTTAGAATTTCGTAAATAGTATGCACTCCCTTCAATTGTATATTATTATCTCTTGGCGTCAGGCTTTTTATAAAACAAAATTAAAAGTTAATGTGGTTTAATTTATTCCTAAAAAAATGAACCAGATTTCATGAAATCAGATAAAGTCAGGTTTATTTTTTACACATATAATTAGAACTTTTTCAATGTTACTTCAAATATTGAAAAAAATAATTCACTGCTTTTAAAATTGTCTCTTTTTTGTTGTTTTTTAAAATTTCTTGTGCTTCTTATAAATGTTTTTAAAACTATTGTAAATTATTTTCATAAATTCGATTCAAAGAAGTCAAGAGTAGACAAAAAGATAATATCATAAGCAACAAAATTTGATGATAGAATTTTTTGGGGGTTCATTGTAATACTAAGTTTAAACTTTAATTTGTATAGTTATGAAAAAAAGCAACTACAAAAAAAAGAGAGGGGCATAAACGGAGAAGTGAACTGAAGGTGCAATCCTCTGAGCATCAACAAGATGCGCGTAAATGAGCCAACAGTTCAAAACGTGCGCCAAGAGCTACGTCTCGCCAAATCTAGTAAACCGTGTAAATTTTGATTTCACTTTTATTACTTTTTTGTTTGCCGACAAGTAACTTAATTTTTAAATTTAGCATGAGTTGCTAAACTGGGAGTAATAATTAAGTAATTTTTTGTAAAACTTTTTGTCTAGTTTTCTTTTGTAAACGTTTTCTTTTTTTCCTTACATCAATGAAAACGGCTCAGAATTCGGAAATGCTACTCATATTTTTTGATATATCAACTCTCATTCTTTACTTTATTCTGAATTATTCATTTTGTAGACAAAAGGAAACGTCTCTCTAAGAAATTAAATATATTTCAATGCGAATTATATCTTTTCCCCCCCTTGAAGTAGAACCAAGGACTTAAATTTAATAAATGATTTTTTTTCGAATAAAATAAGAAGAATGAATTATAGTGATAGTATTTCTTGTAGACATTTTTAATACTTTTTATCCTATTTCCTATAAGTTTGCATGAATAAAGTATCATTTTAGTACATTTCAGCGAAATTTTATACGCTGTATGTTCCTTTACTTTTTCATCTGAAGAAATGACATTATAAATGTTTTACTAAAATTTGCTTCAATTTTTTTTCATTTATTTATTCTCAAACACAAATCTGTTACGCTTGATATTCTCATAAAAGATGTTGAATACTTAATTTACTATTTTGATGCATTGTGAAAATAAAATAAAAGCCGTGCAAATAGATGCAATATTTATCAGTTTTGTATATATATTTAATCCAGAATAAGTTACGTCAGTAATTTCTCAAACTATTGTGGAAGAAATTTTTTAAATCTTACCTTTTTTTCTTGGCAAAGATTTAATTTAAAATGGAAAACATGTTTTGCATATTTAAAAATATTATTGAAATGAGCATACTTATTTGTTATCGATCCTTTGTAATTATTTTGTGTACGTATTAATAGTTAAATAATAATGTAATTCTTACTTATCAAATATTATTTTTTTAGCAGACGATTTATTTGGTAATTTATTTCTTGGCTAATGTAAAATGTGTTTCTGGCAATTGAATAGAATAGAATTTCAGTTAGATAATATACTGTAAATAAAATGTTGGTTTGTGAAAGATGTTCTGAAGTAACATTTGTTTTATATTTACCCCTCATTCCAGTAATTCCGCTCCATTCCATTCTCTACTAATAAATCTACACCATAAATATATTTTGAAATAGTGGGGTGTCTTATGAAATGGATTGATAAAAATTTTTCAGTTTATAGCTGAAAATTCGATCCACGTATTTTTCCAAATGTTCTCAAACAAAAACTTTCTTCGATTTTTTAAATATGAGCGTTGTGTGTTTCCATGTTTTCGACATCTATCGGTTTCCATTCTGATCATTAGTCAGTGGCGTAGGAAGAATAGGAGGACCCCCCTGCAAACTTAGGTTTTGGGCCAAAAGCTCAAATACACGCTTTGTTTCAGTCAAGCTTTGGGCCCCCGCAATGCGGGGGTGTACGTTACGCCACTGTCATTAGTTATATTACATTTTCTGAAAGATGTGAAACTAGTTAATAAAGGTCAAAGATGTAAAACGTGTTAATATAATTTGATGAAGAATTTTTTTTATTGCCTTATACCTTAATAATGTACCTTTATGTATAACATTTCGATTATAGTATTATACACTTAAACTGTAATGAGTTTGATTTAAGAAAATAAAATACGAAGTAAAAGACAACAAAGACATTTTTGATAACTGAATACTTGACCTCATTAAATTTTAAATATAATGAATGTTACATGAAGTCCCATTCTTTTATTATTACTTAAAAGAAATAATTACAGCTCTGTAATAATAATGTACTAATTTGCATAATACTGCCTTGGCACGTCACTTTAAACGATGAATGGAAAATGCTCAAATGAAGGCTTTACTTCATTAAATTTTAGGTACATTGAATACTAGCATTGTTTTTACCATAACCAACGAGAAACAAAAACAAAAAATTTGTTAACTCTGTGTATTAGTTAACAACATTTGCATCTTAATAGTTAACTTTCACATTTCCTAGTCCTGATCAATATATAGAACCAATTCGCTCATAATCATTAAACATTTTTCACCGATATGTTTTCAATGTGCATTGTTCACTTCCTGTGCTTGTTGCCTGTTTGCCACTATCCGAAGTCGAGTTTTCAGATGTTTTGTTCTTGGAAAAAATTTATTTCATCACAGTTTGTCCTTGTTAGGAATTGCTGTTACAAAAGGCAATGCTGTCAATAGACATTCTGTCATAATTAGGTTGACCACTCACCGCACGTTGTACTGACTACTATCTATAGTTTTATAAGACCTATTTTTCTTTGCAGAAGGATGTCCATTGTTACCACTGAGATGCCTGACTGATTCACGTGAAATACGTTTGTTTTACTGTTCTGTAAAAAGTTCATTTTACTGTTCTTTGTTTTACTATTCATCAAAATTAGTTCCATAGTCTATATGATACATCGTTTTTCATTTCATTTCAGTTTGTTGCAACTTCACAAAATCATTTTCATTTTAAGGTATATCCGAACACTTTCAGGAGCCTTTTTAAAAAATAACGTATTAAAACAATATAAATACCTTTTTAGAGAACAATACCAATAAATATTAATACTTAATCAAAAGTATTTAAAATAAATTATATCTAAACTTTGCAAAAAATCATACTTGTATGTTAAATTTTAGCAATTTTTAAAAAAAATCTTTTAAGCAATTAGAGGGAGAAATGTTATTAACTTCTATCAATAAAATTATTTCTAAAATAAACTATATGTATTTATTTAGGCAATTTAATTCTAAAATTTTAATGTTTTATTGAAGTACAAAAATTTTAGTGCTGATCGAATAAATAAAGAAATGTGACATATTTATGAGGTTTTTATAGAAATATCAGGCTATAACTCAAATATTCATACAATAAGAATTATTTTTGAACATTCTCTAGAAAATAACATAAATATCAGGTTCAAAAGGTTTCATAGAAATACATTTAAAATATTTTGAGTTACCAGACTCGCCATGATAGATTTTGAACAATTTAAATGCTCACTTCCGGGAGATTAAAAACCCACTTCCGGTTTCTTTAATTTTATATAACTCGGCCTCTGTGTAACGTAGAAAGAAAATAATATGTTTTAAAAACCTAAAAGACGGCTGTATTCAATAAAAAAAAAATGTGTTGATTGAAATTAGTCATTTCAACGTGTTCGTATACCTTAAGTCATTAACCATAAAAATTTAAATTCCAAGAGACAATAAATAATAATTTGCTTTGTACTATTCCGCAATCCCTTCACAAAATGCTCAATTAAAATAAACTAAACGAATTTTAAATATCCTGAGATGAATAATGTAGGAGACATGACATATTACTTTAGAAGTTATTCTTTTTTTATTTTTGTTTAATTTCACTTTTACATTATGTACCTTAGGATCAAAATAGATTCATTTATACAAAGTGTGCCTTATCTATCTATAAATCAAAATTTTACTATATTATGTTTCGATGTATTTCTTGAGTTTCTTTTTAATTTCTTTGTGTTGTAGATGATATGCTACTAGTAAATCGAAATAATTTTTCCTGCTAAATTTTTTTATACCAGCAATTTTTTTTTTAAAAAAGATTTTCATTGCACAATCAGATATTCACAATGATAAACTTCAAAAATACTCTAGCACTAGTTGATTTGACTTTTGCAACGACCCCGTAATATTTTCATAATTCTTTTTTTCCCTCCATTATAAGAACTAATGGAAATTCCATGTTTGACATTCTTCCATTTTTACTATATCCACCAATCATTGAACCCTCTCTTTGCGTGTATATATGCCATATGTTTTTCAGATACTTGTTTCTGCTGCTTCATTCTTTATGCTATCATTTATTGTGTTTTTGAACTGCTTTCTTAAGTTTAAAAATTCACGTAAAGAAGAAACTTGTTTATAAGATGTAGTGAAGCATGCAATACATTCAGTCGCTGGGTAGAAATTATAGTATTCGGCTGCTGTAGCATGATTTTTGTTCGTTGAATATATTAATTTTGTTTTCGTTTCATTTCTTTTAAACTTGAATGTGTAACATTTTCTGTTGTCCTTTTTGATGCAGTGAATTTTAACCCATGAAATACTTAATATTTTTAAAAATTTTAAAGCTTACATCTGTACACGATTTTTTAAAAAAAAAGTGTTCGAAGTTTTGATAAGTTTTTCCACTTATTTATGAACGGTACATCATTTGTCTATGAATTCCGTGCCAAACGAGATTCTTGTAGAAATAGCAGAAATAATTTAGTGCGCGTTGAAATATTTATTTTCATTTTTAATTCTCCTCTTGAATTGTACAGAATTTTTTTTTAAAGTTTTATGTGGTATTAACTGTATATTGTTTGTTTTATATATATAAAAACAAGAATCCAATTATAAAGCTTTTTTCAACATATTCTAAAGAAGGATTGCATTCTTGTTCCAAGTCTTAGAAGATATTGCTTTTCTTGTTTCTAAAAACGGGGAAATTAGACTGTCTGAGGAAATTATATAGAGTGAAGCTATTTATTACATTAAAGCTTCGAAATAAGTCAATTTTTCTCAAGTTTTA
Source organism: Trichonephila inaurata madagascariensis (assembly GCA_019973955.1). Classification (NCBI taxonomy): domain Eukaryota; kingdom Metazoa; phylum Arthropoda; class Arachnida; order Araneae; family Nephilidae; genus Trichonephila; species Trichonephila inaurata. Next base: position 110,025 of record BMAV01007146.1, read on the forward strand.
ATATTAATAAAACGTTGACTGCAAGTAGCTTTTTTTTCTTTTGCAGAAGCAAATCGTATTACTGATTTTCTTGTTTAACCAGTAAACATAAACTTAATTTCATTCTTAATCGTTTGTGCAAAGAAATTTCAGGAACAACAAAAACAAGAATATTTATATTTTGAAGAATAATATCTGGGCGAATTAAATTATATTTTTTATTTGTTCGTAAAAATGTTTATAAATTTACATTTAAAAAAATTATTTTTTACATGCATCATTTTATTTAGACATTAAAAAAAAAGTATCGATTACATTTTTTAGCTGCAACAGATGGCAATGGTAAATTTCCAAAATAATAATCGTTTGGTGATAATCTGCTGTAACTGCTAACTTTCATAGATTCTTTAGTGATTAAATGATATTTATTAAGAAAAGTTTTATTGTTTTATATGGTCGTTTCATTATTTTTTCCTCCCTTGTGGTGATTTTGAAAATTTAAAAGCTTAAATTGTAGAGAAAATTCCAAATTTAAAACGGTGAAAAATTCCCTTCGCGAAAATTTCTTGATTGGATTATTTCATTTTTTATATCGATCTCTTTGTGATTTACGAGGTCAGGTCTCCCCATAACACGTTGAAAAGTTGTACTCGCCTTTCGTGGGGGAAATATCGATTGGCGAATAGGGAGCAATCTATTTTTTCGGTCTATAATACACTTTTAGTCTGTCTAGTGATTATTTTTTGCTGCATTTGCTGTTTTGAGACTTATCGTTCTAAGCTAGCGATATCACCAAATAAAAAAAAAAAAATAGAGCAATTGGTATTTGAGGCAAACAAGTATTGAGTATCCAATGGAAGAGATTCCGTTTAAAAGATCAGCAAAAAAATTGGGGCTTTTTTTTTTTTTTTCAATTCTTAGAACCAAAAAAAGATTTCTGTACTTGTTACTTTTGTTTTCAGTAAAACGAAAATTTTTTAAATTTTAAAAAAAATTTTTTTTTTTAAAGGTAATTTGTATTTCTATGCTTTCGAATATAATTTAATTTTAATTTTATAATTTTAAAATATTTTAGAATTTTTTTTTTTATATATATATAAACACAAAAAATAGATTTAGTTTGTTCTGCAATTGATAATCTACTGCGCACTCAAAATAAAGGTAAATTGAAAAGTATGGACTTTTTAAAATTTTGTTTTATTTTATTTTTGGGGGGAGGAATTTTAAAATTGAGCTGCGCACGATTATATTACGCAAGTTTCAATTAATTTATCTGTAATTATCTTTCTCCTGTTGAAGGATAAACCATCAGTCTCATTTAATTTTTTTCCCTTTGTGTACATAATTTGTTCCTTTTTTCTTTGTTAAAAAGTGTGATAAAATTTTTTCATTCATTTGCAAATTGCAATTGTTACTGCAATCTAAATGAGATCAGTTTTCCAGTTTTCACCGTTTGGATTGTGTTATTTCTAGTATATTCTTTTGTTTTTAAAGTTCAATTTATTTCGAACCAGTAAATCTCATTTGTCTTACACTTATTGTAAACGAAATATTATCTCTTCCTAGCGATCATTTGTGAGAAAAGTAGGCGGGATTTGTTATTTTGCACAGACGTGTGAATGAGTTTTCGTTTCAACTGCCTATTTAGCTATATTCTTTTGAAATGGGTCGGTTTCAACTGATAAAGTTATCCCACAGTTTCATACAGGTTTATTGGTCTTTTTTTTAATTCTCCATTTTCTCCAGGATTGTACTATTTTCTCTTACTGTTTGGAATTTTCTATTACTTCAGAATATTTCTAAAACAGTGGCATACACAAGGGAGAGGGGGTTGAAGGCTCACCCTCCCCAATAGATACAGATTTTTAATTCTTACCATAGCAAGAAAAGCTTCGGCACTTTCGTCTACGTGTTTAGAATGCAACCCTCCCCCATGTAAGAGTCTGGGTATACTACTGTTCCAAAATGTCTTCATAATGCTCTACATCAGGCAGTGGTGTAACGGAGAGCCCCCTCCTCCTGCAAATTCAAGTTCTGGACCCCAAGCCAGATCTTACAAAGGATTGCAAAACCATTACGTCAGACTTTGGGTCCCTGGAATCCTGCCCATCACCTCGCGTTGCGGGGTTTACGTTACGCCACTGATATCAGGAGTGGACAATTATGATTCGAGGACGACAATATGGAAGCGGAGGATACCAGACAGTCGGACATTTTTTTTTTCAATGGTTGCATTCATTAGTTAACTGAGAGGGGTATAAATTGATTGCATTCATTAGCATTTTAGAAGGGGTATAAATTGTACCATAAAAGTCAATAATTTAAATAAAATAGCACCAGTTTTATTTAGTTTATCTATTATTCTAATTTCATATCATCTATAGCTGCAAACACATGTAATTTTATAATTTTCATGTTGAAATTCTCATCACAGTCTACAAGTTTAATGTCAGTCAACTTGCATCTATATTTTACTCTTGTTGATCTTCATGCAGGGAAAACTTTGCACACAAACATAGGTTGATCCAAATATAGAGAACATTTTCTCTATTTGATTTTCTGGCTGTCTTGGTGGACCACTAGGAGGAACTCATTACGGGCGCTGTTCAGAGAGAACGCCTCGTAATAATTTTTTCTGCTATTTAAGTTGATATATAAAATCTTCACTACCATAATGTTTCATATCCAGTGGCGTACACAAGGAGATGTTTTGAGTTTCCCCAGTGGCGTAACGGAAAATATTGGGGTTCCCTGCTAAGTCAGGTTTTGGGCCCCAAGCCGTATTTCGCGTCAGTCAAGCTGTGGGTTCCCTGGAATCCTGGCCCCAAATGCGGGGGTGTACGTTACGCCACTGGTTTCCCAATAGACCAATATATTTTTAATTTTTACCATAGAGATTACCCCTTCGTACTTACTTCAACGTGTTTTTTAGAATGTAAATCCTCCCCTGCGTACGCAACCGTTCATATCAATACTTTACTTGATACATACAATATTTTACTAACATTTAATAAATGAATCAAACGCATCATTTATTAAATGAATTGAAATCCAATCAAAATCTGTGCAGCACGATGAACTTGAGGCTTACCGAAAGGAATTCACCTTGTTCATTTACATACCACATAAGCCAGCGATCCGCTAAAATGACTAGCTTAATTGAAAATAGGGAGCCACAATTAAAAACCCGAGGGAGTTGGCTCCAAATTGCTTTTCAGGCTACCGCCTAAATGTAATCCCTTGCTTAATCTCCTTCCTTTCACCTTATACGTAAACAAGTGTGCCTTTTCCATTCTAGGAGCCGTTTCCGCTATTGATTTTCATCAGCTTCCCCACCACCCCCGTAGTATTTTCCTTTTTACCTGCTTCTGTTACGTGGGGGTCACGGTTACCCAAAAATCGATTGGTCCATAAAGGCGGAACTCGCGCTCATTGGTGTCGGTGGTCGGCCGAGAATGTCGGAAATGCTGAGTTGAGATGTTTCGACTCTGTATTTTCTGGAGTCGCTACACGTGGCCGTTTATAGGCCTTTATGCTCTTTGGTGAATCGCTTGTTCCTAATGGAACAGTATGAGATGCTTGATGGCAATTGGTGGACATGAGTCGATGTTTGTTATCGGAAGATCTAATGGAGAACGTATTGAATACCGAGTTTTATGTTATGGTTACCATAAACTGAACTTCTTTGGGGTTTATTTTTTTCTTGAAGGGGAGGGGAGGGCTCTATGGAATGCCGTTATTTGTTTTGTTTTTTGTGTGTTATTATGGCTGTGTATTGATTAGAAGTCAGTTAGAGGTAGCGTGCCGGGGCTTCGTAAGCCTAAGGGTGCGGGTTCGATCCCGGCTGGAGTCGGGTAGACTTTCTGGATGCGAAAATCGTGGGCACGCATGTCATATGATTAGTAGATTGAAAAAGATCCCTGAAGTATCAGTTTGGCTCTGGTACTTTTGGAAAAAATAAAATCACGGCAATGTTTAGCATACTACCAAACTTGGATGCTTGAATTAATTTTAATTCAAACATCACAATTTGGTAGCGAGAGCTGCCACTTGATGGTGATACCACCGAAATGGATCTCATATTTGTGGTCTTGCCGTGTCTGCAAAAATTTAGTTGCCAATATGCAGCCCATTCAGTGACGTCTTCAAACATGAGGCCCACGGCCGTAATGAGGGTCTCGTCTCAGCCTTAATAGTATCATAATTCGAATAATTTCAACGGTCAAATATTATTTCCGGTGATACTTTTCGAAAAACTGGGAATTTCGAACGATATGTCAACTGACTACATGTGATGACCGTTGTCCACGTTACAGGCTTAGACCTACCATCATACACCATCATTACTCATTTAGTCAAAAGGCAGCAGTCGGTCGAACCGGTTTTAAGGTATCCGACTATGTTCGGAACCGTGATATTGGAAAAGCATATAAATGGATAATATTTATGATATTTAGTGTCACTTAGATTAGAAAAGTACATAAAAATTTTTTTGAGAAAATTATTACAATAAAAAATTATTTAAGTACAATATTTTGACAAAAAATGAACATAGAATGACCAAAACATTCTCCTTTTATGAAAAATGCTTCTATTATAACAATATTTTGCCTGCATATAGCTCAGACCTCTGTACAGAGGCCGAACTAGAATGTTTGAAATGTGTAACTTAGAAGTGGATTTATCCACATTTTAGTACAACAGAGGAGAGAAATTTTAATAAAAAAACGCCGATAATTATTTCAATTGGTGGTAACTCTGAAACTAATGTGAATTTTTCAAAAATTCTAGTTCAAACTCTCTGGAGAAGTCTTTACTTTATATAAGCTCTCTCTCTTTCTCTCTCTCTATGTTATTATTATAGAAGCATTTTTTATAAAAGGAGAATGTTTTGAAAAAATGTTATTCTAAGTTAATTTTTTGCCAAAATATTGTACTTAAATAAATTTTTTTTGTCATAATGTCCTTAAAACAATTTTATACATGTATTCTAATCTGACACTAAATATCGTGAAAATTATCCATTTATGCGCTTTTTTAAAATCACGGTTCTGAACGTAGTCGGATACCTTAAGCTATTGTAAGTTATGCACATTTATTTGTTTCGAGTATTTGACAACGTAGTGACGTAACTTTCACCCTCGCATCGCGGGGAGGAGGGGGCCCGGATTCTAGGGGCCCGGATTCTAGGGGCCCAAAGCCTGACTGACACAAAGTACGGCTTGGGGCACAAAACCTGACTTTACAGAGGGGCCCTAATATTCTCTGTTACGTTACTTGGTCCCCGGGCCTACTTTTGCGTAGGGGCCCAGGGCCTCAAGAAGACTTAAGACGTCCCTGAGAAGAATTACAAGACATGTCTGGTTGTTATAAATCATATTTTATAGTAAGTATTATTGAATTATTAAGGAAATTAATATTTCAAAAATACATAACACTTCTTGAACAAGATCGCTCCGCTTTTTAAACGCAGTCTTCATTTTTTTAAAGCCTGCAGATTTTTTTCTGAAATCCAGTTATGTTCCTAAGTATAAATAGCTTGGTCTCTCCAATAAAATCTTGTTCTTTTATAACTATTTCCCATTATCATTATTTTACAATTAACTCTCGAAAGAAACACTGTGCAATCTCGTCTCGCCATTTCCTCATAACTTGTTCCATTTATCTATTAGAAAGTCTGATGGGAAATTGGCAGTTATTCAAAAAGTGGGCGTCGTGTATCTCATGAATGACTAACAAAACGTTTTTTAAGTAACTTCGATAATGTCACATTCATGACCTTGAACGTCAAACTAGTATTTCAGTGCACTTGATGTCTTAAAATGATACAGTGCCCAATAATACTCGAAAAAAATTATTTCAATTTTAAAACAATGAATTTATGATGTCCCTAAAAAAAAAAAGTTTTCAAACGTTCACGAGTTATATTTTTTCTATATTTGTTCCTTTATAAGTTTCGGACAAAACGGTCCCCTATTATCCAATCTCTTGGGCATTTATGAAAAAGCACCTGGTTCCCAATTCAGGCGTAGAATGAAAAGGTTTCCCCCGGGGTTTTGGGGCTTCATTGTTGCGATAGTACGTAATCTATCTAATCTAAATTGCATCTAAAGATGAGTCTCAGGTGGGAGTCTTGATTTCATTTAAGTCCATTTTGAGGGGTAATGGTGACTGTGTTGCCCTGGCGGGAAAACTATGGGGCGTAGAGAGCGACCCGTCGTGTAAAAGGCCCCTGAGGGTTTTAAATCTGTTTCCCAATGTTCCAGGAGAATGGACGAGTTCAAGTGTCGTCCCGTAGCCCCCTGTTTTTTTTTTGGCACGAAAAAATAATAATAAAATATATATTAAATAACAATAAAATTAATCAATTTAAAAATAAAAAAAAGAATTCAAAAAAGAAAATTTTTTTTTTTATCTACTTTTTTTTAAATAATTACAATTAATATAAAAAAACAAAGGGCAGAATCACAAAATTAATTTGGGGTTTTTTTTTAATTTTCAAAAACATCGTATTGGCATCCAAAACAAGTGTTTAAAAAAATTCAGTTTAACGAATGCTTTGGGGCTTTTTAAGTTTTAAAAAATCGCCAAAGGTCCTAAGTCGCCAAAAATGATGCTAACGTGGCTGTATTTGTAATTCTTTAAATAATTGTTGTAATCAATTTTTTATTATAATTTAAAACACTGTATTGTCATCAAAAAAAATCGTTTTAAAATTTGCCCAATTGAGCGCTTTAAAATGTATTTTTTTAACGATTGAAATTTCACCAAGATAAATAAAAAAAAAGAGTGTGACCAAAAGTAGGGAAATTTAAAAAGAGAAAAGTTGCTCGTTTGAACTGGGCCTTTAGGGGGGAAAAGATATTTAAAAAGATTGTTCGGAGGATATTGTCATTTGACCTTGGTTCCAAATTACAAGGTTCTTCCCCAAAACCTAGTAAGCTTTTAAAAGAGGATTCAAAAAATTTCATATAGATAAAATAAACGTTGTTAATTATATTCCCATTTCATTTTTTTATGTTTAAATAACATTCTTTATGGTATTTTTATTAACTTTTTTGGTATATTTCTTTTAGAAAAGTATATTCGCGCGCGCGTATATACCAAAAGAATGTAAACCGATAATAAATTATTTTTTGTTGCAGAAACAAAATACAGTCGGACCTCTACATAACGAAGTCGCTGAATCCCCCGGAAAAAAGTTCGTTATATGGAAAATTCGTTATATAGGGGTTCATCTTGTAATATACTTTATAAAACGCATAAAACAAATTTTAAATTCATAAGCACTATATATTAAAAAAAGTAATTGTTCACACCTTTTTTTAAAATTAATATATGTGTATTTTATATGTCTTACCCATCAAAAAAGAAAGAAGAATGTCGAGAATGTTTCTTATAATTTTCAATTATAAGAAAATAACTTTATATTAAAATTAATGAATTTTAAGGAAAGTTTATAATTTAAAGCATACAAGAGAGAGAGTAATATTAAACATACATTATTTTATAATTAGAATACGGGGACACGGGATGACTGCACTGAGGGTGAAAGAGTATATCGAAGATGTTTCTAGTGAACTGGGCAATGGGGGTTAAAGGTTGCACTTCTTGGATGAAACGTCCAGAACTCTATTGCTCTCGGCGAGTTAGGATCTAACAAAACCATTTCAAGATTAATGATCACCATAAAATATATTAAAGAGAGAATAATTTGGAAATTTTTTCAGAAATACTTTAAAAAAAAGGGAGAACAAAAATTGAATTACAAAAGAAAAAGCTCGTTGTATAGAAAATTCACTTCGCTGTAGAGAGGTTATTTTACGAAAAAAATCGTGAAATGTTCAAGGTTCTAGGAAAAAAAATCGCTATATAGAAAAATTCGCAATATAGACGTTCGTTATATAGAGGTTCGACTGTATATGCCTTCAGATGAGAGCTCTACATTTTACTTTAATTTGTTAACTGTGTTTGAAGAGTACTGAGTGTCTCTTTTAAATTTTACGTAATTTTAGGTTTTTATATTCAGTACCTATCTGGCTGAAGAAATCTGAAGTTAAAGTTTTTTGGTTATAATTAATTCGTATGTTTCTTTTATTTATTTACAATTAAAAACAAAAAAGGAGGCATATATGTTGAGACTGCTCAAAATATCGTCGTTGTCCACAAAATTTCTCATGAGACTACTTACAGACGGTGACGGTGTCATTCGTAAGATAATTAATTAAAACTGATTAGACGAGAAAGAGCAATCAAGGATGAGTCATACAGAGCTGAACAAAAGAAGGCCTTGTGGTTCTTCTTTTAATTGTGTTGATCAACTCACTGAATGGATGAGGGGATACGATCGTATCACGTGTGTTCAGTGAGTGATGGAAGCCTAGCATTTCATTCTGTGGATAGATTAAAAATGCTTTGATGATTTCGTTACGAGTGAAAAAACACACTCAAACAATAATAAATAACTAGTATAAAGTTGCGGAAAATACAAAGGATTCTTTATTAATGAATTTCTCATCGAATAATGAAATGTTGCAAAGGTTTTTTTTTTTTTCTTTTATGGAATTTATGGTTCTATTTTATGGAATTGTCACCGTAGATCTGTGCAAGTAGCTATACCCTTGATGGGTATCTCTAATTTGAAATAAAAACCTGCTATTTATTATATTTGTTCCGTGTCAATATACATGTTTGTTGTTTTAATTTAAAGAATACTTTTTCCGAAGGCTACATGTTAGTGCCTGCGGTAGCCTAGTGGTCAAGGTATCGGATCGTGGCTCGCTTTGTCACGAGTTCGATCCCAGTCCCACAAAAAGCCCCCGCCGTGGGGAAAGGGGATGCATGTTAAATCTGTCGAGGGGCTGAAACGTTCCCCCCGTTTGGTGGGGGGTTTGGGGGGGGTGCCAGGTCTGGTGTCGCCCCAAAAAATTGGCCTGGTTCAAAAATTTGCGTCGCCAAAAAAGCCCTATGTGGCGGGGGAAAACCCCAAATTGGCTCCCTTTGGGCCCGGGGCAGGGGTTGAATCCTCCCCTCCCAAAGGGCCCCGGGGGGCCCGGGTTTCCCGTTTAAATCTATTGGGGTCAAAGTCTTCACGTTGTCAGGGGTGAGAAGTGGGGAGGTGGAGGCCAAAAACATGTGTCGTTTTTAAATTTTGACCAGGGAAATTTGGGAGTCCGTCGCCAGAGTTAATAAGCACCCCAAACTCAATGCTTTATTTTACCCAATCAATTATTTTTCCGGGTTTGGATCACCATTTCTGTTGCTTTTTCTTTTTGTGTTATAAAAAAGTTAACCCCAAAAAAAAAATTGGATAATTTAAATGCATAAGTTTTTAATTATTTTTTAAGAGGGGAATTTAAAATTGAGAAAAAATTTGAAAAATTTTTTACATATGTGGGTAATTTATACAAATTTTAACTAATATCAGCTCAGTCAATACAAACGGTTTTGATTCTATAATTTTTTAAAAGAGCTGTCATCTGTTCATCCTTTGATAAACCGAAATTTAAGTATAAATTCTATTATTGAAGTCGTGTAACGTCAGTGTGTGAAACCGCCCCCCTAAGGTGACCGTTTCTTTGATTATCCGCGTGAGCTAGAGGTGTAGGGTTTACAAAAGGAATGGACATTTTAAAAAATTTTAATATACTTTTTTTAAAAAAATGAAACTTAAGTGTCTAACAATTTTTGATAATTTTTATTTTGCTAGAATCACAATGAACAAACACACAAATATATAAAAAAACCGAATCCCTAACTTGAACCCACTATAATTTTCTTAATCCGCCTACTTTCCCCTACATATACTACTTTTATATTACAAGTCCCAATATCAAAAATCAATCCTACCTTTTAAACCAATTTTTTTTCAATCTTAAGAAAAGGGGGTCTGGGGCCCCGTGCAATGGTATGCACCTTGACTTAATGGCCCAAAACTTCAAAAGGGAACTTCACAACGTCAATTCACCTTGTATCACTTTCCAAAATAACAATCCCCAAATTGCCATGACTTTGGAACTTCCGTTTTTAAAAAACTAACTTATTTGCATTTCCCTTCAAATTTTCTTGGGTTTTGGTTTGGGTTGCCATTAATCTTAAAGCCCCAGGGTCATTTAACAAAAAGCGCTGAGCCCCCCCAATTTTTACCAAGGTGAATTTGACTATCGTCATTTTTACTTTAATTATATTAGCATAATAACATCTAGTTAATCTCCTTTTAAACATTTTGTTCTTTTCTTAGTTTGTTTTTTTTTACTTCAACAATCAATATTTATATGTGTATATACGAAACTTATACGGAATTATTCCTAAAATTCGTTAGAAAAATCAGAAAGAAGAAAGAAACAATTGCAGAATCTAAATGTACTGGCCAGTAATTTGTTATTCGTTCCCTGTCTTCGTAATTTTTATTATTATTGTTCATCATAAAAATAGCAAAGCTAAGATCGTTGATCCTTAAAAATTCCCGAAAAAACCCCCTCCCCAATGTTTTTTAAAATTTTTTAAATTTTTTTTTTTTAAAAATATTTTTAAAAAACTCGGTGTAAATTTTTAAAAATATTTCTTTTGAATTTTTTGAAGAAAAAAAATAAAAAAAATTTAACATTATTTTTTTTATTTCTTCTTATAAGAAAAAAAAAAAGAAAGAACCCAAAAAACAAAATTTAAACTAGGGGGTGAAAATTTTTTAGTGAAAAATTTAAAAAAGGGGGGAAAAAAAAAAATTTTTTTGGGGGCGAAAATCCCGAAGGGAATTTTCGGAAAAACCACCGAAGAATAAATTTTCACTGGGTAAAAATTCCCTTTGGGGGGTCAAGGGACGTGCAGATTATTTGGCAAAACCGAACGATTTTGAACAGATTATTTAAAATTGGGCCAACAAAAGGGAAGGGGCTTTGGACGGTTTTTTAACGCAGGGGTCCAAGTTTCGAGAGAATGGATTTTCCCCCCCCAATAAAATTATCCCCCCGGGAAAAAAAGGGAAATAAATTTGTTCCAAACTGGTCCCAAAAATTTTTTTCCAAAATTTATTTTGGGGGGATTCTTTTTAAACTGAAAATCTTAAGGGAACCGGGATTCCATTTTTCAAAACCCCGGTGACGAACAAATTTTTTTTTAAAAAAAAAGAGACGTTTTTCATAAATCTCATAGTAACAAGATCGTATGAGTCACTTACGCTGGTGAGCAGGCTTAAGCATACGGTGTGATGCTTTAAATATTCTTTTGAAATTTTTGTACATTTGGCTTCAATGGGCTGTGCGGTATAAAATTCTCATAAAACTAATTTCATTCTCGATATGTATTCATTTGCTGAAGAAAGACATAAAAGAAGTTGTAATGCTTATTATTTGTGTATTACTTCGTTACTAAGAAAAATTTCAAAAAATGAATACCGTATATTTCCTAATACAATCAAAAACGTTTAACACGAAACTGAGTGGACTGAAATATCTTCTCCAGTTGAAGGATATCGGGAAAAAAAGAAGGGAAAAAAAACATATTCCGCGGGCTTGAAGATCCTAAAAGTAATGAAACGTTTTTCATGGTGTAATAAATTGTTCATCCATGGAATGAAAAAATCTCCTTTTGGGTCTAGTCAGATCGGCCGCACGTGCACGCATTATTCGGCAACCGCAGACGATAAACTTGTTACACTGACTACACATTAGGCCAATGGGCGGGCCGGCTACCAAAAGGTGGAGGAGGCGGTTGCATGGAATTTAAATCAGTCACGCGTGTACAGCGACGTGTTCGAGCAGAATGGAATTTCTAACCCCTCCGACATCAAAATCTATCCACCAACGGGAAAGAACTTTAAAGGAGACTGGAACTTTGGTATCTCAAACTGGCAAGTGTCCTTAAGTTTTCGTGATAGAAGACACTGTTGATTGTGGGCGGTTTATTTGTAGAGTCATATTGGTCTATTAGAGCAGAAGCCAGCCAACGGCACATTCCATTCTGTTCGAACACGTCGTTGTGCACGCATGACTAATTTAAATTTCGTAAACCAAAGTACGCACTACCGTACACTGTAGAGGAGATCCCATCTTCCTACTGAAGTCAGTGTGACTGAGACATCGTCTGCGATGCCAATAATCACGTCTGCGAACGTCGGACTGAATACGAATATAGGCGCTTTTCAATCCGGATGGACGTTTATTACAACCTTCACAAATAATTAGTTCCGTAATAATAAGGCATTATTTATGGATACTTTAAGCTCGAACACCCTGTATTTAACAAAATTGAGTACATTTTATTTACATAGCTATGTATATATGCATGTATGTAATAAAAAATCAATGAAACAAAAACATTCACAAGAACTTAATGAAATTTAATACAAAATTTTTCACTCAAGTACTGTTGCTGGCTGGCTGTATTTTTAACGCAGTTTTTGAAAATATTATTTTGCTGCTCATTGTCTTTTAGGATCAAATTGTCTAAAAATTGTTTGATGGCGTCCATTTTGTTATTAATTTCACAATAGCAATGTATGTCTAAGTTACTGCGCATACTTTCTCATGACGTTCCTCATTTCGGATGACATGGGGACAGGAGCTGCATATTGTTTAATACTGTCGTCGATTCATCAATGATATTTTTTGAGCTTTGAACAAACTCCAAAAATGTCTTTTCCATTATCTACTGCAACGAATTCTTCCGATGATACTGTAGAACAGTCCGATAATACAGGAACCTTCTGAAACATTTTATTAAGTGGCTGGTGTTTTCCATATTTTGTTCATTCCCAGAAGGAAAGTCTTTTCTTGTAAAGCGATTTTCTTTTCGTGTTAAAAAATGCATGGATATACACAGCAGTTTGTCGGTACTTCTGTATTATTTCGTGTTAACCGATAATTCGTCTTAAGCATTTTCGCGTTAAACGTACTTCACTTGTGACGTTTGAGAAAAATAATGGTAGCGTGATATTTATTAATTTAAATATTTGGTTTGCCGCCAGATATTATAATTCAGATATACATTGGTTAAAAAATGTTTAGAAAATTAGGTTCAAATTCGTTTGTGAGGGGGAATCACATCTGTTCTGTGTTTCGAAGTTTTCAACTGACTTTGTCTTTTCCCCTTTAAGGTCTCGGGATGGAGCGGTCGGCCTTTTACCCCAAGTTACACCCGGGCTCGGGGACGGGTAGGGAGGTTTCTCACGGTGTTTGGGTTGCCGAGGGAATGACCAAAAAACAAGACCTCAATATTTTAAGGTGATGTGTGCATAGGAACGCGGTTTTTCCTATCACAAAAAAACCGACTTTTCAGCTGTGTGACGGAAAAACGTTACACACTGTATAAACCGTATTATGAGCCGAGTGTGTCTTTTTCAAACATGTACCAATATTCGAAATTCTTATAAAAGCTGTATCGTGAAAAAAAAACCCTTTAATTTTCAAATATGTTGGCAAAACAGAAGGGATGTTTTCCATTCTAATTGCAATCAACGACGATAACATTATTTCTGGTAATCCTATTTTAATTTAACACATTTTTCATTGATTTCTTGCTTTGTATTCCATGCGTTTTTGTTCTGCTTTCTGTGGCATTTCTTTCTTTCCTTTTTTTTTTTTTTTGAAAATGAGAGTTAACAGAAATTATTTATACGATAAGTGATCGTCGACCTATGTATCATGTTTTGAAGGCAAAACTCGCTGCATGATAATCATATGCATTCAGACATCCCAATGAGTGAGTGAACATTTTTACGAACCATATGAAAACTAACTTCGAAGAATTTATGCCTTCCCCTCTTTTTTTAGAATAAGTTGATCCAAAACCCAAAAAAAAAAATTTTTAAAAAAATTGCTTGTTGGTTAGCGGAAAAAATTTAAAAAAATGTTTTTCCCCTTTAAATTTTATCCTCCCCCGGGTTAGTGGATCTGTTTTAAGGCGACCTCTTTATATTTTCACTTTTTAAAAAATTGAAATATACGGCATTAAAGAATGAACATAAGATGTCGTTCGGTTATTGTAAAGTATTTCTTGTCAAGTAAAAGTTATGGTAGAAATAGTTTAAAAAGTAAAAAAAATCAGCTGTGTTATTTCTAGATTGTTTTTTGCATTTTACAGTTTAAAAGTTCATAAATTCTTGACGTAAAATAATCTTGAAAAGAAAGTTCTCTATTCTGCCATAATTTTTACTTAACTGCCTCTATCGTCTGAAAAATGTCTTTCCCGCTCCTTCTCCACGGATATGATCACATGAACGTGTTTTTTTCCAAAAACAGATCAGGAAAAATACAAAAAAAAAATGGTTGAGTCGGGGTATTTGAGGTTTCTGCAATGACAATTTGAATGAAAATAGTCGGATGTAACGTGGTTTCTGGTTAATAGGGTTGGAATACGTTTCTTCAAGGTCACCTCATGAATTGTTTGAGTGTCCACTGTTTTTAGCGGTTGGTTTTCCCTGTTGTTAGAGAACGAATATCGGAAAACTTAATTCCGTTAATTAAATGTTGTTTTGCTTTTCTGTCCTCAAAAACTCATGTTGTATTAATAAAGTGGGTGGGCGTTGTTTCACATGACTAAATAATTAGTAACATTTTCGTGTCCATAATGTTTCAATCCAAATTGTGGTTCTTAAATGTGTTCTATGAAAATACTGTTACCTGTTTTTAAGGTTTTAAGTTCCTCTACCGATTTCGTATAAATGCGAAACAATATTTATAAAAAGTATAAATGAAGAAACAGTTCAGGAGATTTATTTACTTTATGTGTTATTGTTATTTACGCCATATATCATCAATATTGTTATCGCCATATATCGATGTACATGGTACTTTTTTACACGTTTTCACTTTTGCTCGATTTTAATATACGGGATTTAAAAAAATCTGTTGTCATTAACACGCTTTTATTAGTTTCACCTGTATGTAACGGAATCTTTGAACTCGATTTTTACCCACTTTAAAAGGTCAGATTATTTCGAAATTTTGCACAATCGTCACGGACCGATGACAATACAATAATTTAATAAGTTTGTTCCATTGTCCTGATCAAGATTAACAATTTTCCATTTCCAGATTTGGCGACTAAAATATTAAGTTACAAACCTAAAACGAAAAATCGCATGGTTAATACAAATACACACAACAAACGAAATAGATTTAATTCATCAACGAATAAAAGATAGTTTAAAAACACTGAAAAAGACACGCTTTTATTGTAGATCGAACTAAAAATGAAAAAAACAACTATAGTTTAAAAAAAGCCAAATAAACACGCTTTTATAGTCAATGGAACTAAAAAAAAAAAAAAAAATATATATATATATATAGTTTAAAAAAATCAAATAAACACGCTTTTATAATCAATCGAACTAAAAAGTAAAAAATAATTCTTAATATAAGAATAAAATGATTAAGGAGAAAATTAACGTCATTGTGGTAAAAACGAGGGGTGCTCAATATATCATTTGTCATAATTGCTTACTAGTTCTATTCCGAAATGCTGAGTTAGTGTAAAAATGTAATACAAAGCACACTCCATGCTTTTACCGCAATGACATTAATTTTCTCGTTATTCATTTTATTCTTATATCAAGAATTATTTTTTTCTTTTTAGTTCAATTAACTATAAAAGAGTGTTTTAGTTTGTTTTTTTTAAACTATAATTTATTTTTTAATTCTGTACGTTAGTACCATTTTTTTCCCTTCTGAATGCCATTTATTCCATTCTAAAAATGAGGTTTCTCGTTATATATGTACATCCAAACTTCCTGATTATGTGATTTGGAGCAGTTTATTTTTAACAACAGCTATAGGTGTACATCATTGTGTTTTCTATTTTGAAATTTCTTTAAAAGCTTCATATTGATATTAGTTAGCGAATTTTTATAACTTGATAAAAATTTCAGTTAAGTGCCGCGCTAAAAGCAATTTTTTTTTAAAGAAAAATTAAAAAAGTTATATATTTAAAAGAAAAATTAAAGTTTTTAATCGCATTCATAATGGAGAAAGCATAACACATGTTGCTAAATTTAATTCCTCGAATGAAGTCACCATAAAAAAAAATGAAGACTCAATTAGAAAAAGTGGAATAACTTAATCTTCTACAAGTATGAGCACAGCTTTATATGTAAGTTGAGTTGAGTTTGGTGTTTTATGGCGCAAGAGCCAGTTTTGGCTATACTGCGCCAAACATTCATAGGTCTGTGGTCTGGACGGGAAAAGGAGAAATTGGATGACAAGATGGAGGGTCGAAAATAGAGAAGGATCACGGGGTACCCCGGGTGACACGTGTTTACCAAAGATAGTAAACCCTTTGGGGAAAGGAAAAGATCATAGAGGTATCAGGTGACACCTACACCCTAGAATGGCCCCTGAGGGCTTTTATATGTAGAATGTTTCAATGGAAAGGATGGGAAAAAAACATATAAATGATATGGCTAAATACACCACTCTAAAGTGATTCAGTTGATGCCAATACAATTACATATTAGTTTTATTTTACATTGAAATAAATGACTGAATTAGGCACATTTTTTAGTTTGTTTTCGAGTTACATGGTTTTCCAAGACACCTATCTTCCGTGTAAATCGAGTGGCCGAGGTTGCCTAGTGGTCATGGTCATGGACTCGTGGCTAGCATGTCATGAGTTCGAGCCCGGACCACTGAAAACCCGCCGTGCATAGGGGGCCTATGTGCGTTTAATCTGTTGAGGATTAAACGCCCTTCATTTGGTGTGTTGTGGAAGTTTGGAGAGGGGGTGCCAGCTCAGGTGTCGTCCTCGTTACTTGATCATGGTTCAAAATTACTAGGGTGGCCGCGGTAGCCGAGTGGTATAGGTATCGGACCGTGGCTTGCCTTGTCACGAGTTCGAGCCCAGTACCACTAAAAAACCCCCTTAGGGCAGCGATGCACGTTAAATCTGTCAGGCTGAAACGCGTCCCCCCCGTTGGTGTGGTGTGGTGGAGTTAGGGAGGGGGTGCCAGCTCAGGTGTCGTCCACGTCACTTGACCATGGTTCAAAGTTACGTGGTCCGTCGCCAAAAGCCCTCGTGTAGCTGAACAGTACGACGTTAATATTCAATCAATCAATCCAATTTGATTAAGGTTATTTTTTTTTGTGTGTGTATGTTTGATAATAGGGTTAATAGAGTATTAAAATAAAAACTGAAAATGAAGTTTTAATATTTTTATCAATTTTGCTTTGTCCAATGCTGCTTTGGTCTTATAGTGTTTTTTCCCATATACTCATGTTGCGGCCCGTTTGAAATACCTGTCACATGTATGTGGCCGGCGGGAAAAAAGTTGAGTACCCTAATTTAAATAGTCTTCCAATGGCCAAGCAAGACGACCCAATGTATTTCAATATTCTGGTCACATACTGTTGTAAATACCTTCACATAAAAATACGTTGTAATTTTGTAAATAATATGTCTTTATGTATCAAAATACTACAAATATAAAAGCAAACAACTGTGTCATTTCAGTTACATCTGTGATAAAATTTCGTTACACTTTTTCTTAATTCTTATGTCCTCCCCTCCCCTTTCCTTAATGTTCGACGAGGTAAATGCCCTGTAGCTAGGAACTGCATTAAGTGATACTTCCTTCGCCTTTGTCGTTTTAATGCTTTAACTGTTATGTTTTCTTCGTTTCTTTCTTTAAAAAATGCTGTCGGTGGGGGCATTGTAACTATTCTGCTTCAGAAGCTCGACGAAATAAAAATAGTCAGTTGCCAGAGCTTTTTTCGAGATTATTCTTTTTGGAACTCTTGTGTTCATTTAGCTTTTTCATTTCCTATCTACCAGTCTATTGCAGTTCTATAGAAATCAGCTTGCTTTTTCAATTCCTACTGTTAGCAAACGCTAACTCTCTTCCTATTTATATATCTTGTTCAAGTTTTCAATCGCTTATAAAATACTTTCTATTCATCCACTCGAGTTCAAATACATTTTTTAAACTTGTAGTGGATGACACTTAATGTTAATACAGTTTTTCAAATATAAATTCATTAATTAAATTAAAAAATGAATAAATAGTAACAAACAACAAGGAATATAAAAAAAATTAAGTCAATTCCTACTTTGAATGGATGAATAGAAAGTATTTTATTACGATTGAAATTTGAACAAGATAAATATATATATAAATAAATATATATAAAGAGAGAGTGAGTTAATAGTAGAAATTGTGAAAAATAATAGTCCAACAGCATATATAGAAAGGAAAATCGTTCGTTGTGTCCTTGCAGCGCAATGGATAGCGCATTGGACTTCTAATCCAAAGGTCGTAGGTTCGCATCCCACCTGGGATGGCCTAATTTCTGAGAATGTGATTTCTTTTTTTATTATACTATTTTATTAGAATAGTTAAATTTAATTAATGAATAAATCGTAACAAAAAAAATAGTCTTACACCCTATATAGAAAGGAAAATGGAAAATTGCAAGGAAAATCGCTTTCTATTTTGTCACTTAATATTGTGATTCTGTCATTTGTATATACATATTTATATTAGTTGTAACTATTTAATAAAAAGTAACTAAATTAGAATTTTTCTTTGTTGACCTAAATAGGAATTGACTCAATTTTTTAAAATTACTTGTTATCTTTTAAAGTACGAGGAAAAGAGAGTAAAAAAACTCGAAAAATGTATACTTTTAAAAAATTGTTTTAACAATGTACCCCAAAATTGTAATTCCTCTATATTGATTATG
Source organism: Trichonephila inaurata madagascariensis (assembly GCA_019973955.1). Classification (NCBI taxonomy): domain Eukaryota; kingdom Metazoa; phylum Arthropoda; class Arachnida; order Araneae; family Nephilidae; genus Trichonephila; species Trichonephila inaurata. The sequence continues at coordinate 128,675 of BMAV01007146.1, forward strand.
GAAATAAATAAGTTAAAATTTTGTTTCTTTCAATTTCTGAAAGTTTACAAAAATACATTTGACTACTAATTTTTTTTTAAATAATTGTATATTTTTCATAGAATTCATATGAAATAAATCTTCAATTTTCTGTCAGGAAAATTATATACTTTATTATTAAATTATTAATTATCTATTTATGATGATAGTAGTTGTGTTTTTCGTACATTAGTTTCATTCAACTTTGACTATAAAAAAAAATATTTATTAATTCTTCCTTTCTATGCTATTTTCATTTAAATTATTAAGGGAAAAAATTCAGCCGTGTTTTTAAACCCATCGTTATTGTATCTGAAATTTATTTTATCGATTTATACAATAATAATTTTTTTTATTTTGACAGCTCGTTTAATAACCATTGCTTTAAAGTATTAATCTATTTTTACTTCCCACAATGATGCAATGAGTCAAATTGACAGTCGCATGATAAATATAATCACGTGTTCTCTATTCAATTCAAAACTAACATTGAACTTGCGCTTGTTGTAAATTTAATAAAATACTACTCACTACCCGTAAAATTTAAATAAAAGCTCAAATTTGATAACTTGGTAAAGATGTTCAAGTATTAAGATTCCTCAAAACGTTTTTTGAAATTACAAAAAGAAAGATCTTATATTATACGTATACTCATAAATCCAGTGCATTTTGTGTTTACTTATGTACGTTATTATTGTTGATAAATATTTACATTATACAGAAAAATTTCTGCAAAAAGCAAAAGTAGGTAACAGCGAAGCGCATGGATACGTAACTGCATTAATCATGTGACTATGACGTCATGAATTTAACCAATGGACTAAATTCATGATGGTCACATGATAACGGCAATCGCGTGTTTCCCATTGATTAAAAATTGACATACTAGTGGTTCAACTTGTAAAGTTTAGATAATTTTAAAAAGTTTAGATAATTTCTAGATAATTTTTTTAGATAATTAATAAAGTAAAGAATTCACGTGTTAAAATTCTTCAAACAGTTTTCAAAATTAAAAAAAATACTTACTCTATACGAATACTTTTAAATTAAGTGCACTAGTATATGCATTATTATATCGTTGACAAATATGTACTTTCTAAAAGAAAGTTTCTACAAAAAGCAACAGTTGGCAACAGTGAAGCACATGCACTAATTGGCTGGAAACGCGTGATTATATTTATGATATAATTATGACGTCGCATTAATTTATGAACTGATTGGCCGAAAACACGTGGCTCAGTTATCATGTGACTAATGACGTCACATGAATTTAGTCCGTTGAATTTATTTCACCTCGTGCTTGATAATACGAAAATTGTATCTTTATTAATAATTTATTGTGTTACAAGTTTGTTATACATGTTTGAGAACTCGTATGTTATAATTATTTTAGTAATATTAATTGCAGTTTGATTATAGTGGTTAGTGACGCTGACTGCGGTGACGTAGAGCCTGGGTTCGAATCCCAGAGAAGGCATGGATGTTTGAAAATGTATAGTGCCTTTGCGTCATGGGGTACTCTAAATAGCCGTCGAGCCGCTATTCCTTTCGTGGGGTTCGTGGAAGGGAAAGAGAGTAGGGAGGCCCTGATCACAACCAGGGTGTTCTCCCTCAAAATTGGAGTGGACCGAGCCAAATCGCGTACTGTCACCTGCATGGTGCTAAAGCTTAGGTTAACGACAGGCGTAAAAATCTAGCCCTTAGCCGCGATGAATTTCGTGGACCTTGATCTGATGGTACTGTCGATCAGGTGGCATAAGCAGCAGCAACAACAACAATAGTTTGATAACTTTTCGTTAGTAAGCTTGATTATTCTAAAGATTCAAACTGAGCATTTTTTAAATCTTTTTTTTTTTAATTTACAGTAATCGACTAATATGTTTATCATCTTCATAACAGAGTCGGGCCCCTATTTAACGAAGTTGCTAAATCCCGAAAAAGTTCGTTTTGAGAAAAATTTGTTATGTAGAGATTCATTTTTCAATATTCTTCTGTCCTTGGTCCCGGAAAAAAGTTCGTAAAATAGAAAAAATTCGCAATACAGAGGTTCGTTATATGGAGGTCCGATTGTATTTCGATTCATTTTATATGTACTAATGTTATCTCTTCGTTGTAACGTCATTTTTTTAAATCTTTTTTTTTCTTTGTTGCTAACTAGAAGTAGAATAAGATGAATAATCTGTTTGTCACACAGAGAGAAATGCTTTAAGTTTCGCTGCAATAATGTCTATGCCACCCACTAAAATAAACTAAAAATAGCTTTTTGATCTTTGCTTTTAAATTCTTTTGACGGCTTCACTGCCAGAAGGTATGTATGTTCCTAAAGGTTTTGTTAACAGAGCATGCTTTATTAGTTTATGAAAGTTTAGGGTTAGATTACCGAGATTAGTGATGGTTGCTTTGGGACACAACTCTGTTTTGAAAAGATTGGAAAGACTTGGAAACTCAATGGTCCATAATTCAGGATCGCGAAACTTATCTTTTGACATTAATGTTTTTTATTTTCTCTTTGTGAAAAAATCGTGAGGGGAAAAAAGGGGTTTACCTTTTTTTAAAAAATGTATATTTTAACGATTAAAGAAAAGGTATACTTGATTGCGAGAAAGTAAACCGTATTTGTACATAAAGTGAACAAATAAATCCGTTGAAAATATGAAAGGAAAAAAATTGTAAATTTTATTTTTTTTTTTGCGTTAAACAAATTGTGAAGAAATTTGGGTTTCTTTAAAAAAAAAAAAAAATTTAAAATTATAATTTTTTTTTTTTTTTTTAAAAATTATTTTTAAATTACTTTTCTATAAATTTTCTTTTTTCCAAAAAAATTTTAAAAAAATACAGTTGTTGTAAAAAAAATTTGGAAACTTAAAAAAATTCCTTTTCCCTTGTTGAAAAAAAATTCTATTTTTAAAAAAGTTATACAATATTCCTGTTACTTACTATTTCCATAAAAATTCGATCTGTAAATTTACATGAAAACTTTATTGTTTCTTTTTTTTTCAAATCATAGATATCCTTTATTTGATAAGTGATAACTTATTATTTGATAACTTATTAACTTATAACTTATTGTTTGATTATTGTGTTTAAAAATTATTTGGTTTTTCGCATTTAGGGTTATTAATGTTTGTTATTGTTTATAAGATTGTATCGTTCGGTTTTATCATATTAAGATCTTTGCATAGAATCTTAATGCTATACAGCGTTATTTTTGCTTATAAAATTATTAAAATTTTTATTCAATCAAAAATTAAACTGCTAACTAGTTATGGCATTTTTTTAATTCTAAAATCGCCTTAGCAATCTTCAGATTATTGATACGAATACAGAAACTGTGTTAAAATATTTTATTCGAATAGTATTAAATTCACATATAAATCCCTACAATTCATAATACCTAATTATAAAATCGATACAATGAAAAAATGCATGACAGAATATATTTCAAAGAATTTTTTATTGAATTGTCTTTTAAAAAGTATGTACCGGCGTGAGTACATTATAAAAAAAATTCAATTTATGTTTCAAAACTCATATTTTTTTCCGAATTAAAAAAATTTAAATATGGTCCGTTATAATTTAGTTTTTTTTTTCAGGTGGTCTCCCCCAGAACCCTAATCTTGTTTTTTCCTCCAACCCGCTCCCCCCCCGTCGCACTGTATCTCTTTGTTGCAACGAAACATCAGGTAATATTTTAAAAAAATTCTTTTAATTGTAGCAGAAAACAATTTTTTGTTTCTGTTCGAAGAATGGCACTTTAGCATCAACAACTCTTTTTTAAAAATTATCCCCAAAATAAAATGAAGTTTTGGGGGTTTGTATGTTCTTATGCCTTCCCAAACCTTTCAGCCGAGGGATAAACGAGGAATGGGGATTCATGCCCGAAGGTTTCTGAGTTAGTAAAAATTTACCCCAAGGGGGGTTGGGGGGCTTAAAAGGGGGTTTAAATAAAGCTCATTTTAACTTTAGTTGGCATTTTCCTTTTATGGAGTAGAGGTTCTCTACAAAAAAGGTTTTGCGAAAATTGACTTCTAAGGGGTATTACGGGTGTTATAGAGACAAATATTCCCATTTTTTGAACTTTTAGAACTACAAACTCGAAATTTGGTGAGCATGGTTTTTTGTTTGTTTGTTTGTTTGTATTGTTGTTGAATAGCGATCCGTTAAGAACGGATTTTACGGAAATCGACTCCTATTATGTGGTGAGAGGGAGTTGATGGGATAAATTTATAAAAAAAATTGTGTTATCGAAACTACTACTTACCGTAATGAAATTTACTTTTGTTAAATGGAAATTCGCTAAGAAAGGATAGTACGGAAATCGACTCCTATGGGGGGAGAGGGAATCTTTTACGGCGTATAGGTAATAATAATAATAACCCACGTTTTTTCGAATTACTAGACCTACAGTAATGAAATTTTGTATGTATGCCTCTTTGTTGAATTGAACAAGTCTTGGAGAAATCGACTCTCAAAGGTGGTTACTGCAGCTCATTGATAAAAAAAAAGTTCCATTTTTGATCTATTAGATTTAGACTTGAAATTTGGCAAACATGTATATTTTATTGAGTAGAGATCCACTAAAAATGGCTTTTATTGAAATCCACTTGGCAAGGGATTACGAGAGAGTAAAATAAAATATTACTTCAATTTTAGAAATTATTATTTGGAAGTTCTGACCGTTTTAAATCAAGAATTATAAGAATATTTTTCAATACAATCGAATTCTTAATGCTGAGATATCAATAATTTATATATATAAACAGTATATACTCACATAACATTATGAAGTACCCAGAGAAGCGGACGAGTAACGGCTAGTATTTATATAAATGTTTGAGGGGGAAATATGTGTTATTTAAAAATATAACTGGTTGCATATATGCGAGAAATATATATAACTGTACATTTTCCTCTTTGATGTGCATTAACAATTGCGGTTTTTCAGAAGGAAAAAAAACGGTATGAAATCATTTCAAAATGCTCAGATTCATTAGTTGATTTACAGAATGATTGAAATTCATGACGTTCACACAGTAAATACAAACACTGCCTTCCATTGAATTCAAAATTGTCATTATACTTGTACTTTTTGTTCTACTTGTAAAATTTACGTTAAATTAACAATTCAACAATTGAGTAAAGATGTTCCTAGTTTTGAGATTCATCACAAAGTTTTTCAAAATTTAAAAAAAAAATTGTGCATTTTTAAATCTAGTTTATTTGTTTACTTATGAGCGTTGTTATTGGTGAAACAAAAATCAAAAGTTGGCTACAGCAAAGCACATAAACTGATTGCTGGAAACAGTGATTGTATGTGTGCAGTTATGTGACTATGACGTCATCTGAATTTAGCCCATCACATATAAATCACTAATCGAGAATTTCTGTATTGAAAAATAAAATTAAGAAATATGATAAAAAAATTTTAAAAAAGTATTTTTATATGTAAAACATGAAATGTTCTTTCATTTCGATTCAAAATTCCAGTGGTTTTTCCCCCTCGTAATTCTTTATATCTTTTTCAATTCCTACTATGAGTTCACACTCTCCCTACATATATTTATTATATAATATATATATCTTGTTCAAATTTCCAGTTGTTAATAAAATACTTTTTATTCATCCACTATCAAGTTCAAATACATTTTTTTAGACTTGTAGTGGATGACACTTTATCTTAGTACAGTTTTTACAAATAATTCATTAATTTAATTAAATTAATGAATAAATAGTAACAAACAAAGATAATTGTTCAACACCCTATATAAAAAAGGAAAATCGCTCGTTGTGTCCCCGTAGCTCAATGGATAGCGCGTCGGACTTCTAATCCAAGGGTCGTGGGTTCCAATCCTACCCGGGATGGTCTAATTTCTGAGAATGCGATTTATGAACGAATGAATAGTAACAAACAAATATAGTCCAACACCCTATATAGAAAGGAAAAATTGCTTTCTAGTTTGCTACTTAATATTGTGATTCTGTCATATTGTATACATATTTATATTAATCGTAATTATTTAATAAAAAGTAACTAATTATAAAATTTTTCTTCGTTGACCTAAGTAGAAATTGACTTAATTTTTTTTTATATTATTAAGTTTATGGTGGCATTATATGTGTCTGCCTTTCCTTCGTAATATAATTTACGGGTTTTTTATTAGTAATATCGTAACATAGAACTTTAAAATGTTTTGTTTGCTACATACTATTTGAAGTGATATTAGTAGAATTCTTGTTCCGTCTAAGAAATAAGTATCTTAAGCTACCCAAGTAGATGAGTGGTATTATTAGGTTCTTGTTCGGTAGGGAATACTTTCCTTTTATGACCTTCGCTATTGTCGGATTGTTCTAAACCTTATTGCCTAAAATAGTAGGTTCTCGAATCTCGTGATCCTAGAATTAGCAACACGTCATTTTCCGAGTGATTGAAGATCTCACTCACGCCTGAGAAGTTCTAAAAGAAAAACAAGGCTGACAGAACACTACAAAAACCACCACGACTTCAAAAACTGGCATTATTATATTTTTCGTCTTGCCGCCATTTTCTCAATGGAAATGACTGCACGTATGAGTAGTTTTCCACGGTTTTCTTCAAAAGCAATTATGTTGTGTTTCGAAATGGAAGGTTTAATTAACAGAAACTGCTCAATTATCGTTTACCAAAACCCAAAATTTATTTGAACTCTTGAAAAAGAGTAAATCGTTGAACCCCTATCTGAATCGAAGCAGAAGGAAAAGTAATGAACAACATTGCTTTTTTTTTAAGCGGAAAGAATTTAGTGTCGTTGTACCAAGGATCATTCTACTTTGAAATGTAAAGGTTATTTTTCTTCTTTTTATTAAAAATTGTATATTGTAGTTGTAGAAGAATTTGGAGTTTTGAAATTTTAAATTGATTTTTAAATATTCTCGAACTCTGTGTGTGTGGTGTTTTTCTAGCTTTTTTTAGGCTATTTTCGAAAGTGTTCGTACACTTTGAATTTTCTATGAAATTCAATGATTTTGACTAATAAAAATTAATATATCAGAATTGTAATTTTTTATTTTTCCTGAAATTTGTTCTTATTTAAATAGCATCAGTGGCGTCGCTACCAATGAGCTAGGTGGTGGCGTGCATCGGGGCCCTCAAGCTGGGGGCCCTCGGACCCTGACCACCAAGCAAGCCGAACTTGCAATAATTTCTCCCACATTTAAGATATAAATATAACTATAATCAGTGCAACTCAGTTGAAAGTGATTTCGAACACTATATGGAATTTCCCCTAAATTCTTCCCTTTGTATGAGTAGTGTTGTGAACTTTACTTATTAAAAAATTTATATTATTTTTCATTTTTATTTTTTTTTTTCTGTTAATTGAAAATCTTCTATTGAAAAATTTCATGAAAAATCGTACCATACATCGTAAAAAACCTACACAGGAAGCTATTTCTTCTTGGTCATTTTATTTTTAAAAACAGTATGATTCATAATGAGCTATTTTACTATTTCAGTATTTCGCAATCTAGTATCTGCAGTAGACTGATAAAATTTTGTCTTCCCTCCTCTGTTCCTTCGCAGAGGTGTTTTTAACACGATTTTATAAGTTTCACTTGCATGTAATGGAATCTTAGAATTCGATTTTTATCCACTTTAAAAGGTCAGATTAATTCAAAATTTTGCATACTTGTCAAGGACCGATAACAATACAATATTTTCATAATTTTGTTTCATTGTCTGATTAGAGATCGTCATAAGTAAGAATTTTAAGAATTTCTAGGTTTGGCGAGTAAAACATTATATCGTTTCCAGATTTGGCGACTAATTCCATAAACTATTTTCAGATTTGGCGACTAATTGCATAAATCATTTTCAGATTTGGCGGCTAATTTCATATGCCAACTTCAGATTTGGCGACTAATTCCAAATTTAGTGACTAAAAGATAGGGTGCAACCCTAAAACCGTGCATGTGAATAATAATAATTTATGTTCTGACTGCTAAATATTTTTTATTTTGATAAAGCAATATGTTTATAAGTGATGATCGAATTAACATCATAGCAATACGTTTTAAAGGTGATAATACGATTGACATTTAATATTTCTTAACACACTTTTATTAGGAAGACCTGTGCCTATAGAGACGGAATCTTTTGAAATACAACGATATGGGACTCGTCCGAGGCCCCGTAAACGGAGAGAATAAATATCCTTCAGACCCATTAATTAATATCCATTGAAGAGCAAGACTAATTCCAGCAGCCACATAATTCCGGCTCCAAATATCAAACTCAAGGATAAATTCAACAAAGAATAAATCATAGTTTTATAAACTAAAAGAACAGGTGTTTATTGTAGATCGAACTAAAAAATGAAAAATAAATTACAGTTTAAAAAAAACTAAAAAACACGCTTTTATAGTGAATCGAACTAAAAAGTAAAAAAAAATAATTCTTAATATAAGAATAGAAGGATTAACGAGAGAAAATTGTCATTGTGGTAAAAGCGTGGGGTGCTTGGTACTGCATTTTTACACTAACTCAGCATTTCGGAATACAACTAGTAAGAAATTGTAACGATTAATCTAGAGCACCCCACGCTTTTATCCCAATGACATTAATTTTCTCGTTAATCATTTTATTCTTATATTAAGAATTATTTTTTCACTTTTTAGTTCGATTCACTATAAAAGCGTGTTTTTTGGTTTTTTTAAACTGTAATTTATTTTAAAAAGTAGTTATAATAATATTGTACTATACTTTTTTGTTCATGCATATTTTTTGTGTCATTTCCTGTCTATCACGTGTCAAATCAAACCTGGTTTATCACTTAAGTTCTCTCAAGAAGACTCATACACACATATATATATATATATAAGTAGTATGTAGCTTTGTGCTTTCCTATGTTCTGTAGAGCACGATAAAGAGCTGATGTTAAAATATATAGCTTTATATATTAAAAATACTAATATATTGTTACCTGATAAAACCCAACCAAGATAGGGCCATTTGTTGTTGTTTTTTGCACCAGGGCTTTTGGAAAACTATCTTCGCCACTGAATAACATAATCTATTTTTAAAACATAGTATAAGTGTTATTTTAAAAAATTAATAATCGAAAAACTACTAAAAAAATTCCGCCACAAAAGTCTTTGTACACTTAAAAAAATTTGAACATATTTTTAACTGTTGTATTTTTTTCCTTAATTTAGTAAGTAGAGGATATCTTTTAGCGCCCACAAAAAACGTAACTATTTTGGTATAGATTTTATCAGTTCTTTGTAAATTCTGTATTGCTGTTCCTTCATTCTTTTGTTTTTAATAAAACATATAAAAATGCAAATAATGGCCAGGTATATCGGCAGCACTTTTAACCAGTGACCGTTGCTCTACAGCAGTGAAACTCCAACTTTTTTATCGCCACGGACCGGTCAACGTTTGATAATTTTACCGCGGCCCGCTGAGAGTGGGACGCTTGATTGCTGATATTTTATGTTGTTTTAATAATTTTAATTTAATTGTATTTAAATATGCTTTTAGAATAAAATAGTTACACCAAAAAATAAATATAAAGTGATTTGAAATAGAATACAAAGAGATTTCCATGGAAAGTTGCACAAACCCGAGAGAAATGCACTACAATAAATAAAATATGAGTAATTTAATATTTCTTGGGCGGCCCGGTGCCATTTCATCCACGGACCTGTACCGATCCGCGCCCCTGGGGCTGAGGGCCACTGCTCTAGAGGATTTATTTTCCAGTTTCTATGTAATCAGTTTTTGAAATAGGAATAGAGATTGCAATATTGGTATCTCGAGATACCGAATACCAGTATTCTGAGCCATTTGTACAATTTTGTAATACCGGTATTCACAAGTTTAAATTCATTTTTTCGGTATTTACTATAATTTTTTAAATTGTCTCCATTATATGTTCAGGGATCGCCTTCATAGCAAAATATTATACGTTTTTGTTTTTATGTCCCCAAAACGGGCGAAATTAATTAGACTGTGAATACAAAGTTGCATCATACAATCAAGAGAAGTGATGAAATATGTGAATTATCCATAGAAGCGAGCCAAAACTATCCTATTAGAGAGATACAGCACACACGCGCAGGGATTCGTAGTCTCATACTCGTATCTGTGAAAGCAAGGTTGTAGTTGTGAAGAAAGTGCATAATATTTCGATATATTTTTTTAATTGATGAGTTTGTTATTCACATTTTATTTGCATATCGTACATTAGGGTTCAAAATATTCTTCATATTTATTATATATATAATTATAAATGATAACGCATAATAATGAATAAGAATAACTTTAAAGAACATAAAAATCAGAGTTGATAATACTTCGGTTTGGTTTCATTGTTTATATGTTGAAAACCAAAGACTGAATAGTGGTATTTACCCCTTTTTTGTGTGTGATTTAAATAAATACGATGTTCCTTTACTTTTTTGTGATTCTTTATATACTGTTATAATTTATAAATTACTTATTACTTTTTGTGATATTAATACTCTCTAATAAAACTGGCAAATTAATCCCTAAAGGAACGCCTGTGTTTTCTTGCCTTTTCTATAATTGCTACTACCGGTATTAAAATCGGTATCCCGGTATTAAGACCTAAAAAATACCGAATACCGGTATTGTGAACTTATGGTCCGATATTGCAATCCCTAGATAGGAATCGTTTCTTTTAATTAATCCCTAAAAATAGTCCAGCTTTGAAGATGCTATATAAAACCAAAAATATCTTTTGGATTTCGTAAACATTGCGGAGGGTCGTTATCTCTTTCAGATGCTTATTTATATTATTTTATAACTTTTTTGTTTCACATTATTACACAGCAGGATAAGTTTTATAACGAATCGCTTTGTCAGCACGGAAATAGTGTAACTTTTGAAGTATATCTAACAAACAAAACGAGTACAACGCTTCTCCGGAAGTATTCTAAAGTGGAGTGATGCCATAAGGTGAAAGAACCCTTCCACTCTAACGAGCCAACGAGAAGGTCGAAACAAATCTTGCATTTAGTTCAAAGTCGTTTAAAAATAGACGAACCATTCAAAATTAATAAATTATGTGCTCATTGTTTAACTTCTTAGTTTAATTCGATCATTCGTCTTCCCATTCGATTGAAGATTTTTGTTTTTGTTATTCAGGATTAGGAACATTTAACATATTTAAGCAGCATCAGGCGTAGTGTTCCTGTTTAATGACTTTAAGCAGGGGAAAGTGAACAATAGATGCCGTCAATTATCAGTCACTTTTTTTGTGCCTCCAAGAGTCCGATGTATCTATTTTTGACTAGACTTCTAATTATGACCGTGAAGGGTTTTTGTTTTTGCTTTTTATTTTGCGCTCTCAGTGTACGTTCTGTTCATATAACAACAAATGTTTTTATTTTTTAAAATTGTCCCCCTAATTTCATGGTAATTGTAACTGTTTTTTCAATTCATACTCTCTATATATTTATTTGTTTATTTATCTTGGTGGAGTTTTCAATCGTTAATAAAATACACTTTAAAGCGCTCGATCGAGCTGAAATTTTATATACATGATTATTTTGAATGGCAATACAATAATTTAATTATAATTAATAAAAATTAATTGATTAAAACTAATTATTCAAAGAATTACAAATGCAGCCACGTTGCATCATTTTTGGCAACTTAGCGACCCTTTTGGCTACTTATGTCAAAACTTGAAAATGTTTTTTTTTCTCACTTTTTAAAGCATTCAGTTGAACTGAAGTTTTATATACACGATTGTTTTGGATGACAATACGATACTTTAATGATAATGAATAAAATTAATACCACTTAATGTTGTGATTCTGTCCTATGTACAATTTTACAAAATAATAAAAAAGCAAAATAAAACTTTCAAAGAACGCCATGTTTTTTCTTTAAAAAGCCAAATATTAAGGGATGTAGTTGTTCAAACTGAATGGTGTACCTTTTTGAATTTTGAAAAAATTAAAAACTGCAGTTCCAAATTTATTTTAATAAGGCCTGGGGGTAGGCAGATTATTTGGGTAATATGTATTGGTTATGCAAATAAATTTGGGGAAGGCGTGGCAGAAAAAAAAATAAAAAGAAACTTACCAGAGGGTTAAAAGTTTAACCGTTTAAATTCCCAAAGGCAAACAATTTTCCAAAAAGTTGTTGAATATTTTTAAAATATTTAAACCGTTTAAAGGAACTGAGTTCAACTTTTGAAGTTCCAAGTAAACTTTTAACGGTTTTCTTTTTAAGAATTGTAAAAACAGCAGTGACCCCAACAGTAAAATATTTATGATCAACGTTCCCTATTCAACAACATTTTTGTTAAAGAAGGGTTTCTCTGAACTGCATCATTTGGCTGTCTTCTGAAAGTGGTCCTTATAAGGGGCGATATTTGAAAGGGGCTTCCACTTTTCCTGAAAGCAATTCAGCTCCTACTTTCAAATATTAAAATTTTAAAATTTTGTAGATTTTTTCGGGTTTAATTTAAAGCGTAGCCTTTTTACCAAAGAGAAAAACGGAAAATTTTTCCCGAAAGGGGACTCATCTTTTTTTAGTAGATTTAAATATTTTGTTTTAGGGATATTTTAAACCCAAAATCTTTAAATTCCCCATTTCTTTCTAGAAGCTCCACAAGATGGCTTTATTCCATTAAAAGTTGTTAAATACCTTTTTCTATCCCACTTTTAAATTTTAATTTATCAAGGATTTTCCCCATTGTAAAATTTCTCCCTTTCATAGGGGGTCGATATTTGCACCCATTTATATACTATATTATATTATTTAATATTTTTAAAAACTAAAAAAATTCTTTCGCTTTGAATTTTAAAAAGCTTATGTTTAATTAAATTTAATTTTAAATGTTAAAGCGGGGTTTTTTTTCAAAAATTTTTTAAATTCCACCCTTCTACTTAGTATTACTTTAAAGAAGGGGTGAGCAAATAGTGTCCGCGTGCTACATGCTATCGGGCAAGACAATCAGAAAAGCCAGATAAGGGAGAAAATGGGACATTTGGGTCGACATATATTTGTGAGCAAAAAAAGTTTTCTTGCTTGGAGTTCAACAAAAGTAAATATAGCTCCAAGGTGGCTGGCATTAACGTACAGGCTATGATGAGAAGAAAAAAATATTACGAGGCGTTCCTCTCTGATTACAGTGTGACAATAAACTCTCTGTCTTCACTTACAATTTGACTCTTCTCTCTCGGAAAGTTGGCTGACCCCCTACTTTTAGGCATCTGTGTACATTGAAATGAAATATCAAAACTTAAAATTATATATATATAAGTACCGAGACTCAAAATTACGAGTCCGTCGCCAGTACCTCCTGTGTTGTCTTACAGTGGCGACCGTAATAAACTCCCTTTCTTCCCTTACAAATTTAGTTTTCTCCTTGAAAGTTTGCCGGCCCCTGCTTTTTTGTCATCTGCGAATATTTAAGTGGAATATGAATGCTTAAAATTTATGTATCAGTGCAAAAATAAATTAATTAAATTAAAAAAGTGCTTTATGTGGATGAAAAATTAATTACTATAAATATGTTTACAATCTTTTACATATAAATATGTGACGAGTCTATCCGCGTTCTTTTAAAACTAATCCTCCTGGGAAATATTGGGTCTTAAAAAAATTATTATATTATAAATCTTCCCCCGAGAAAAAGATGTGGGTATATGCAAATTAAGACTTGTATATAAAGATTAAACTTCCATGCTAGAAGGTTAGCACAGTGATTGATTAAACGTGAACTGAGGCGTGGATACTTCGTAGCTGATTATTGTAATATTAAAGTTGACGATTTGTCAATTAGGAATCAAATTAGATTTGGTCGCTAAGAAATAGAAGATACTGCCTAGACCAGGGGTGGCGAACCTTTATGGATCAAGGTGCCATTTTTTCCAAAGAAGTGTAAAATGAGGTATAGAAGTGCCGCCAAATAATTATTAGGAAAATATTGTGATTATTAGGAAAATAATAAACTAAATACTATGAACACAGAACTCTTTATTTACTACGAAAAAATACCTTTTGTACTGTATAGTTGTAAATGTTTTAGTTATACGTTTAATTCAAATTAAAGTAACATTAGTGGGAGTTCTGTTGTTTCAGAGAGAGAGAGAGAGTGTGTGTGTGAGTGAGTGAGACAAATAACTTATATTAGAATTGTAAGATATTTCTTTTAGTGGAATACATGCTCAAAAAAAATAGGAGTCATCTATGCCAATCGGTTTTTAAGCAATTAATTATTTTTTCTGTGGTTCACTTTTTTGAAAAGAGGATTTACGATTTGTTTCAGAATGCCGTTTTACAGATGATGCTCTGCATACCACTATTCCAGAATATAAAACACACACCTCTTTGTCGCCTTTACTAATAATGCCATATTTTTGGATTCACCAAATTTGAAATTCTCTCTGTAACACTTCCTACCTTTCCCTTTTTTTATTTTATTTATTTAATTTTTTTTGCTGAACTAGCCATGTTCAATAACACTTAAACATCATAAATATAATACAAATAAACAAAAACACAGTTGTGTCAATGAAATTGACTATGCTATGCGTAGACAAGCTTTGCAATTGTAGTCCACGACGTAGCTAAGGCAAGACAATAACAAACGAGTGTGCTCCCCGCCGCCCCATGACCGATCATTCGTATTCGTTCGTAATACTTTATAGTGAACTTTGTTATTTTGAAATAAAATTGAAACCATTTTGATCGCTGGCATGCCCAAAATATTGTGTCGCTTGTCATGAATGACACACGCTGCCAATGGTTCGCCATCCCTGGCATAGACGTAAGTAATCCGATTATTGAAAGTCTTCTCGTATCGTGTCTACCTCGCTATTGCTTTCCATATTTGGGTTTTTTTGCCGGTATCTCTAACTTTGGGTGTCCCGGTAGCAATAGGTATGGTAACGGACTCATGGCTGGCGGGTCATGAGTTCGAGCCTAGTACCGCTGAAAACCCGCTTTGTAGGGCAGCGATGCACGTTAAATCTGTGGGAGCTGAAACGTCACTCCCGTTGGTGTGGTGTAGTTGAGAGGTGCCAGCTCAGGTGTCGTCACGTGACCATGGTTCAAAATTACAAGATCCGTCGCCAAAAGTCCCCATGTAGCTGAACAGTGCGACGTTAATATTCAATCAATCAATCAACTTTGAACTTTGGTTAATAGAATTTGTGTTGTTCATAACTGAGAATAAATTGAAGTTATTTTTTTTGAATATGGCTAATCTCTTCCTTCCAACTCTCCCAAACTAATAAACGTCTGGGGGCCTTTTGAAATGTAAATCATTATTATGGGCTGCGTGCCCAGTAACTAAATACGTCGTGTAGTGGGCGATGCACGTTAAATCTGTCGAGAGCTCAACGTCCTACCCGTTGGTGTGGTGTGGTAGTTGGAGGGTGCCAGGCTTCAGGTGTCGTCCTTGTCACTTGACCATGGTTCAAAATTACGAGGTCCGTCGCCAAAAGTCCTCGTGTAGCTGAACAGTGCGACGTTAATATTCACTCACTCTCAATAACTAAAGTAAAAATATGTGTACAGTTGAATCTGTTTTTGTGCGGTTGATACAAACCGCATAAAAACAATATTCGAAAATTTCGTTAATTCTTACATATAACAAGCAAATTCGTCGAAACACTGCAGAATTTATTTTTTTATGCGGTCGCACAAAAATAAAATCGCATCAAAAAGGACCGCACAAAAACAGGTTCTACTGTATTTTGTGCATAGTACGAATTATATGCTTGGGTAAAGGGTTCACATTAATATAGTTTAAGAAAAATAAATGTTTTTGATATCTGGTCTCAGTTTTATTATATTTAAAAAAAAAAGTATTCCACTCGAAAAGAAAAAAAAAGACATTGGCATTCATCTATACTATTTGATAGACCATCGCATAAATAATGTGCAGTGGTATCAGCTCTGAGGTGCCTTAAGGTGAGGACTTGCCTTAGAATCTCACGAATCGATTCGGTCTGTCTCGCAACAGTTCGTTGCCAAGTGGCAAATGATTCTTAGATCGCGTGCTGAAATGGAATTTAATGAGCCTCGCTGTTGTTGTTCGTTGCCGGCCCATTATGCTAATGGCTTCCGCTTTTGTGTCTCGGATGAGGATTTTAATTAGTTGTGCTGGAATGAAGAAGGTGAAACCAAGCAGAACAGATCTCGAAAGAATTCGTGTACCACTTCTGTAATAGATGGTTGGGCAGTGCATTAGTTTGCGGTGTGGGTGTCGTCCTTTCCCCCTGCATTGTTTGATTTTTATCATTTGGATAGCTTATTAAAAGATGATGGTGTTAATTGATATTAAAAGGTTGGATTTTCTGTCTGGTTTAACGTGTCGTTTGGAATGATACAGATAAGGGGGAAATACGGGGTTAGTGTACTAAGTGTTATTTCATTGTGAAAATTGTATGTAATTTAGGAGGAAGCTTATAATGTGTCTTTATAAACGGCGACTAAAATTAGAATGAATGTTTTTAACCAATATTTTTTTGTTTTCTGTATGTCAAATTTTTTTTTCAACTGTAGGATTCTTATGAATTGTATATATTTCTTATTCGACATGAACGTTTTTTTAAATTGTCCTGAGAATATCTTCTCTTCTTACAGCTTGATCAAAGCTATCTTTTTCAATTCCTACTATTAGCTCGCACTGTCTATATATTTATTTATCTTGGTGAATTTTAATTCGTTAATAAAATACATCTTAAAGCTCTCAATTGAGCTGAAAATTTTATATACATGATTATTTTGGATGACAATACAACAATTTAATTATAATTAATGATTATTTTGGATGACAATACAACAATTTAATATAATTAATAATGTTTGGTTAAAACTAATTATTGATGAAATTACAAATACACGCACACCGCGTTGGTGACTTAGCGACACTTTTGGCGACTTAGATAAAACTTGAAAAATTTTTTTTCTCACGTTTTAAAGCATTCAGATTGAACTGAAATTTTATATAGCAGATTGTTTTTTGGATGACAATACGATACTTTTAATGATAATTTTAATAATTTAAAACCCCTTAATGTTGTGATTCTGCCTTTATAGCATATATACAATATTACGTATTATTTTATAAAAGTACAAAATAAAAGATTTGCTTTCTGATCTAAGTAGAAATTGACTTGGCATTTTATATTGATTAGTTTCTTATAAGCTAAACAAAATTAATATCTTATTTTGTTTTTAAAATAGGGCAATATGATAAATGCTACTTACGTATTATCGCAACCTATTGACGACATATAGAAACGATGCCCGGGTTTGCCAATTCATTTTTAACCATAGGAAATCGGGGTAGCCAACTTGGCGAGTTTTGATGGTTGGCGTTGAGCGATAATACGCAAAAGTCCGATAATTATCCATTGCGTTCTTTATATGTACTAAATGTTTTTGTTTTAAATTCGAAGATCACGTGATAAATATAATAACGTGTTCTTCATTGAACACAAAACTCCAATTGTTCTTGCTGTTCTACTTGTAAAATTTAGATACAGTTTCAGAATTAGGTAAAAATGTTCGGATTTTTCAAAAAGTTTTTAAAAAATTATATTTTGCGTACATTTTTAAATCGAGTGTATTTTGTTTGCCTATTGCTTTTATTGTTGACAAATATGTATTTAAAAAGTTTCTGCTAGAAGCAAAAGTTGGTAGCAGCTTTGCGCTAATTGATTAGAAGTATGGGATTTGCTTTTATGATGTGACTACAACGTCACAGGATATTTTGAGCTGATTGGCTGGAATGATTATAGTTATCATGGGACTATGACGTCACTTGAATTTGGCTCATTGAGAATAAAAAATTTTAGTAACGCTCATTATTATAAGAAAGTAATCTATATAAAGAGCTACAGGGGAAAGGGACAAAATATACCCCCCCTCGCTATATTACAGTTAAGGTTTAAGTACAAAAGTGGTAATGCAAGGGTTAAGTACTTGAGTAAATGTGGAAAATTATTTTGAAAGAGTTGGTCACCCATAATTATACGAAAATTTTATATAAAAGCTTTTACATGAGGTTTTATGAAAAGAGAAAAAATATTGGCTATATAGAAGTAATTTGTCTTTTTTTACATTCATGCATTTATCACCTTTTATAAAAATTTATAATCTATTTTTTGCCAATCTTTCGAATTGTATTTTTATTTTTCTTTAGTTATGTGATCCCGCTCTCCTTTCTCTATATATAGCAAGGGTGTAAAAATCAGCAACAGAGAATTCAAGTCTTTTTTTTTTGTGTGTGTTAAGGCTGTCTTCGGCTAATGTTAAAGAACAGGATCAAATTCGGAACATTTTTTAAGATATAAAAGTACTCGAACATTAGTATTATATTCTGGCTTCACTATCCTGTAGAGAATCCCTGATTTTTATCCTAGTTGACACATTTTTTCTTTTATAAAATGTATTTCGCATTTTTTCTCCTATACTGTAATGTTAAATGAGTTATCCCTTTGCACTTTAAAAGAAAAAAACTAATTATTTATGAAATATTCTGAAATTTTAAAAACACGATATTATAAACAAATATGAGTTACAATGTCACAAATTCTTATAAAAATTGAGTCATTTTTTCTGTCCGAAAATGTGCTTCGCGTTAAGTTCACGTTCACATGGCGAAAACAGCCTTAAGAAGAATAAAATTAGGTATACTCAGTCTCTCTTTTTAAAAAATCGTTTTCTATCTTTTATATGTAATTTGTAATCGTTCAGCTATGTATATTTTCCTTTTTTTTTTGTACATACAAAAGAAAAGAAAACAAATTTTTCATTTTCGCAAAATATATTTCGTCAATTTTTTCTCTAACTTTGTTTATGTATTCAGTTAATCGAAACATGCAGAAGAGGGGAAAAGTTCTATTATTCTATTATCCGAACTTGCAGAACTCTCTCTCTATGCGGGGAAAAAAAATGGAATCATCTACGGACACGGTATTTGAACTTCAAAATAGTACTTTCAAATAGGGTAATTTTTTTTGGCCAATTTCGATTGTTTTAATACCACGTGTTTAGCGCATCTAACAGCGTCTGCTGAAATTTGAGCCTTTTTTTTTTATTATTTTTTATTATTCCTCTGTTGAAAATATGAAAGGATATTCGCTCATGTATGATATGAACACAATTTACAATGGAAATGACGAAACAGTGAACTGTCGATATCTCATTTTCACTGTGTGTAACAAATATTATTTCCTTCGAATTCACGATTGTCAATTGAAATAATTTATGCAGGTCAAGGATTTTTCAGTGTAGTTTAATGTTTTATTTATTCCATTTGTACATAGTCATGCATTATATTAATTTCTGTATGAAAAAAGTTTTGTTATGAAATTCTATGTTGAGAAATGAAAATGAACTTATAGATGCTAATTTCAAAGTATGAGTTCGTAATTGTTTATTTAGATTTAAAAAAGATTAAATTTGGAAAAAGGCTTAATAAACGAAGAATTTTTTTATTTCAGTTTGATTTTTAAATTTAAATTATAGAGATTATTATAATTTAATATTAGAATCGTATCGTAAGACTCGTAAAAGAAGTTTATTTTTTTTATCTGGTATAACGGGATTATATGCATGAAGTTTTAAATCTTTTAAAAACGGTGATTGAAACTTATATCAAAAGTGAATGAAATATTTTTATGTTTGTAAATTTGGGAAATACTAAATATTTAATATTTATTATTATTTTTGAAATGCTGGGAGAAAAATTTGGAATGTTCGTCCATTCCAGAAAATGCCAAAATTAAATATCCGACTCTTGGAACCGTGAGTTTAAAAGCCATAAATGGTTTTTATGATATTTATTCCTTAGATGAGAATACATGTATAAAATTGTTTTTTAAAGGGCATTTTTTTTTAAAAAATATTAAGACAAAAAGGGAAATAGAATGACCCATTTTGTTTTCCCCGGAAAAAGTTCTATTATAATAATATTTTGCAGTCTATGTGACCCGTACAGAGGCTCAAATATGAAATTTTTAAAAATTCACTTTTTTCAGAGTTACAACCCCTTGGGGAAAAAATGATCGCTTTTTTTTCTTAAATTTCTCCCCCTTTTTCCCAAAGCATGGGTAAAAAACCCTTTGGGGTTTTATATTTCAAAATTTTTGAGCCTCGCAGAGGTCAGCTATAGACAGGCAAAATATTATTATAATAGAAACATTTTTCAAAAAGGTGACTATTTTGAAAAGGGGGGCATTCTATGTTCATTTTTGTCATAATATTGTACTTAAATAATTTTTTTTGTAATACTATTCTTAAAACCATTTTATATACATTTTCTAATCTAAGTGACATAAATATCATAAATATTATCCATTTATACGCTTTTGCAAAATCACGGTTCCGAACGTAGTCGCGCGCGCGGATACCTTAAACATATTTAGGTTTGAATATTAATTTGTGAGATAATTATTACAGTATATTGTGTGGTTAATGCAATTTGTTTTTTCAATTTGTTTTTATTAAAAAAAATGTCAAATGCAATGAGTGTGTCAAAATTTATTTATAAAATGTATTAGCTATTTGAAACGTTAGTGTTAAGTTCAAAATTATTTAGGACGAAATAATGTAAATAAATTTGTATTATTTTATGTCAGAATTACCAAGGGAAAAATTTTAATTTTGTCCTATTAGTTTATATTGTGAAAATATAATTTTTGTAATATTAATTTTCTTGTATTATTTAATGCTGTAATATGTTTCCAATATGTTACTTTAGATTTCTTCCAAAAACAAGCTATTGATTAAAAGAAGGTATTGACATTGTAATGTATTTTTAAACACCCTTTTATAAACTTCATTTGTATGTAACGGAATCTCTGAACTCAATTTTTACCCACTTTAAAAGGTCAGATTAATTCGAAATTTTTCTCACTTGTCCAAGGGCGTAACAATACAATAATGTAATAAATAAGTTCCATTGTCCTGATCAGGATCATCAGGATTAACTATTTCCCTTTTTCAGATCTCATCCCGCATTTGGCGACGAATTTCGACCCCTTTTCCCAGATTTGGGACTAAAAGTTTAAAATTTTTTCCCAGTTCGATTAACTAAAAAAAGGGGGTTTTTTTAGTTTTTAAACTGTAATTTATTATTGTAGTAAATAAATGCTCTCTTTAAGCCCTTGCGAAAATTCAAATTAATTAATTTTTAAAAATAAAAAGTCCAGAGAGAAATTGTTTTATCAATGAATTTCAGCATTGAGAAATGGCGAACTTTTTAAAAAAATTATTTTTGTGTGATAGCATAATATATTCTAAGGTATCCGACTAGGTTCGGAGATAAATTTTTCAAAAATTGATTATCTAAAAAATTTTTTTTTTGGTTTAAACATAAATAGGCTTAAAAGTCATAACTATATTAAATAACAACATGTATCGCCCTTTTTTGAAAAAAAAATTTTTTTTTAGGAAAATTTACAAATTTTTTGGGTTTAAAAAAAAGTATAAAAAAAAATAAATTGAATTTGCAATTTTAAGTCATGGATATACTTTTTGATCCATCTGAAATGTAAAACCGAGTATAAAAATATTTTAAAAAATAAATATTTTATTAGCATTTAAATTTGATGGTCATGATTTTTCGTCAAAATTACTGATTTCAAGCTTGGGTGAAAAAGGGATTAAATGTAGTTGCTTAAAATCTGGGTTTATTACACCTGGGGGCCCACACTAGCATATATGTTATAAATTTCATTGCATTTGTTTGGGATTATTTAGAAGATACCCCGTTTTTCGTGCAAAATTTATCAAAAAAAGTTCATTCTTAAAAAAACGAATTTAAAAATTTTTTTTATTAGTTAGATAAAGAAATGCTAAAAAAAAGAATTTAAAAAAACTTTTTAATTTTATGATTAGTCCTTCTTCCCTAAAAATTAATTTCTTTCCCTAATGCCCCAAAAACACTAAAATCTAACACCAAAAAAGCACTTTTTCAACCTAGTGGGAAAATTTTAAATTATTGTTGAAAATAAGTATTGTTTCATTCAAAACCAATTTATTGACGGAAGATAGCAGCTTTGCACAGTTCTCACACTAATATCTTCTTACCCATCTTCTTCAATTTTCTGTGTCACAAAACGTAGTTTTCTTTTTTTTTTTTTTCCCATGACACTTCCAAAAATTTTAATCCCAGTTCGATATTTTTTTTCGAACTTAAAGCCCTTTGTGGTACTATTTTAGAACCGGCATCATATTTTTATTTGTTTCTGGGTCTGCGCTTTCTTACCTCCAATTCCTGCTTATTGTCAATGAAGGCTATCAAAATCCTTTGCCATTCGAGTAAATCTTTCTTTTACTATATCTTGTAAATCTTTTCTGCTCGTAAAAATGGTTGAAGGTCACGCGTACACGTAATACATTTTATCTGTTCCCATTCAGAAATAACCTTGTACTGAAAATTATATTTTGATACAAATGCTGGAATTGATACTTTTTTATTTTCTATTTGTGTGTGAAAAGTTACCGAAGCCGGCTTTTCTGGCGGATCGATAAACGCAATCATCCATCAGCCTGAGGCATTCGAGAGAGATGTATTTTCTGTCAAAATAAATTCGTATTATAAATTTCATTTTCTTTTGGTATGTTCGGTGATTTATGTAGAGAGAAGAATGCCGTCGTATAGATTGACCCGTTGTTGAAAAAGTATTTAAAAACAAAACAAAAGCAAATGAATCATGTCGCATCTGATATAATTCCTTTATCACCAAAATTTATTTTTTTGTGAAAATTCATTATTCATTGTAGGTGTACTAAAATATTTCATACCGTATTTCGAAATGAAAGATTTCTTGTCTTTTTGAAAGTACAGTGAATGTTGAAAAGGGAGCTATGGAAGCAATAAATTGGCCAATGTAGTTTCCTTCCAATTTGTAACCTTGTATTTAAACGAATGCACCTTATATTTAAGTTTTCAGTTCTGCCCAGTGCTATGTTGCGGTTTCTTTTTTAGCTCTGGCTGTGTGGTATTCCGATTATAAAGTTTATACGTGTATGTATAGTCTGTGTACATAATGTATATAACTGTGTTTTATGAGTGAATAAACTGTGTGCTATAAATTAACCAGCATTTCATCATTCCTGGATTTTATTAGATTTTATTTCAAATTATGATTACGCAGCAGTGAAATGCTTTGGGCGAAATATCGCTCAACACGAAATAATACAACGGTCCCCACAAACTACTACCGGAAAATCCGGCGTATAACGCGCACCTATACTTTCAACTTGATTTTTTTAATTTTTAGGTATATTCGCCGTATAACATGCACCCCCTTTTTTAACGAAGGAATCTCAAATATTAGTATACATTGCTTTTACGTTTTGGTCATTTATTCGAGGTATTATTCCAGACTTTAGAAAAAATAGTATACTTCTAGAACTACAATTCTCTTTTAGTTCATAAGGCAAGTTGTTTCTATTAAATAAACGGTGTTTAGATACATGTAGAAATAAATTTTTTTTTAAGCTCATCGCTTTTGTTATTTTTGAAGCTATCGTTTTTATACCCGGCGTATAACGCGCACCCTTAAGTTTCGATCTTATTTTTTGTGTTCAAAGTGCGCGTTATACGCCGGATTTTACGGTATGTATTTTCATGCATTTTTTTCTATTAACACGAAGCGAAAATCGCTTAACACGAAAAGATTTCCCTTCTGGGAATGAACAATGTACGGAAAACACTAGCCGCGAATGCGAGATTAAAAGGGTGTGAAATGAAAGACAGGTGATCTCCATGTTTCATAGAAAAGAGGCTAACTTGGCTTTGAAATCCCCTTGGAATATATAGTCAGTGCCACTAGTCAGTTTTGTTTATCTAAGTTACTTTCATCTCTTCAAATGCCACACAAAAAATATTTCATCTCTCGGCTTTTGAATTCGGTGACGAATACATTGTAGTGTGGGTAAAAATCAGCGAGTTTGGCTCGGTTTTTTTTTTTCTATTTTAGAAGAATTTTTTTTTACGAGCCCAGTCGCAAAGAGCTCAGGGGGAAAGCAAACTGCTATTTCGTTTAAAATGGAGCTTCGTAAGGCTGTTGATCAAAAACAGAAGACGAAAACGGAAATCTGTGAAGATTTTGGTATTGTTAACTCCACATTATCAACAACAATTTTAAAAAAACAGAAAATTACGGAAATGTTTGAATAGAGTAACGGATATTTATGGAAATAAATGGTATTTAATGAACTTAATTTTGTTGAATATGTTTCTTTTTCCAATATTTCAACACGAAATTCTTCTAACCCGAAATAATATTTCAGTCTCCTCAGTTTCATGTTGAACGATTTTCACTGTATTCAAACAAAAGAACCTATTACACAAGAAAGATGGCAGCGTGATTAACAATAGAACAGCTAAATAACTTGATTTCGTAGTGGTACTACTGTAGTGTATACTTTTTAAAATAAAGTTTTTATGAAAAACAAGAGTTGGCAACAGTGAAGCGAATAAATTTATTGGATGGAAATACGTGATTTTGTATTTATTAACATGCGACTATGACGCCACAGGATGACCTAGTCATTCAGTTCATAAATTCATGTGATGGTCATAGTCACATGATAAATGCAATCAGGTTTCCCCCAAAACAGTTACCCGTGCCATTTTTTGCCCTTTTTCCCCCTTTTTAAAAAGTTAATTTTTTCACCAAAACCGCAAGGGAAAAAGGTTTTTTTTAAAAATAACTTAAAAAAAGTTTTAAAATTTTAAAAAACCTTTTGAAGAATCTTAACATTTGAACATCTTTACCCAACTGTCGAACCTGAAGTTTCGTCTAAATGTTACAAGTAGAACAGGATGTCTAATGTAAGTTTTGAATTCAATAGAGAGAAAAAAAACGTGATGGAATTTTTCATGTGATCGTTATGAAGTTCGCTTTATTCTTTTAAAAACTTAAGAGAAGCGTTTGCAATTTTTATTTTATTGATTGAATTTATGTTGTCTAAATGCTTTCTTCATACGAAATTTCATTTTAAACGAAATCCTTTCTAAACAATGCGCTGAAATCGTGTTCATTCAGTAATTTAATTATTTTATTTTATGAATTATAGATATATACCTAATGTTTGCAGTCTTATTTTGAACAATAAATAACATAAATTTTCCTAAACGCAGTATAAGATAATATATCAACGCACTTGATGTAAATAAACATTCTCTTTAAAAAATAATAAATCTAAAAATTTTGTTACTACCGTTTATGTTATTATCGTTTTCAAATTTTATGTCTTTCAAAACGATTTGGAATATTTTATGTGCAAAAATATATATTTATTCTGCATTCTGAAATGCATCAAATATTCAAAAATAAAAATTTCTAATGTACTTTTTTAACACACAGAAACATTATGTATGGAATATTTTAGCAAAATTCTCTTCTTAATAGAAGAATTACAAACATTTCAGAATTTATAAAAACTTGTTCGTTCCTTTGTTCATTTTACCTTCGTGTAGTATCAAATCGTTTGGGGAAAAAATATTCAATATAAATAATCAGTCATTTTTTATTGGCTTCAATACCTTTGTTTACAAATGTTATATATGTGTATGTCTTTGATTTAGAATAGTTAAATTGAGAAATTCAGATGAACGCTGCACACACACATTCAATGTAAAATAAAGTGATTGAAACTGTACATGAGTAGCACACATAAAAAGATCATTTCCTTTTCGTATTTTTTCCCGTTTATCGAAAAAACCGGGAAAAAACTAGGGGATTGGAAAAATTCCAAACACATGTTTTTGGCTTCTTTTATTACTCATATTTTCATAAATGAATATTTTGAAAAGAAAATTTTCTAGTTGGTTGCATGCTGTTGGGTTTCGGCTTCAAGAAATGTCTTGCTTTTAAAAAATATGACATTCTAAAGCACAGCTACGTTTTCAAAATTTGATAAATATCCTTTCATATTTCCATAAAGTTCTTGATAAAGTTCATGGCCACTCACATTTTATGAGTTGTTGCATTTGTCTTCGTTTATTATTATTTTAAAATTGTATACATCATAAAAACAATTCTTTTTAGTTTAGTTTTGGTTCTCATTTTTGTTTTTTGTTATGATTTAACATTGCATCCAAATGTTTCTAGATTATTTTAAAATTATTTGGTGGATTGTAAATAAAACTTCGTTTGGAAACGTTTTTACATTGGTGTAAAACATCTTATGATAATTCATAGAGCAATCTTAAAAAAATTATCGTATCCAAATTTTTTCAAGAAAATTTTTTAAAATGTGGCAATATTTTTTCCCCAAAAAAACCAACTTTTTCAGGTTTTCGGGAAATGGGGGCCCCAAAAAAGAAAAAAAATTTTAAAAAAGTTTAAAAAAAAATTTTAAAAAAATTTTTTGTAAAAAAAAAAAACAAAATTTTTTATTTTAACTAATATAAAAATTTTTAAAATTCTGATAATTTTATTGCAATTTAATTAATAAAAAATAAAATTGTTATATTAGTATGGTGAGTGTGTATTCCTGTTTTTGTCCTCTAAAACGTTTTCATAGTTTTACTATGAATTTTTTTAATTCATTTTCGTTTCGAGAAAAGAAATTTTTTTTTTAAATTATGCATTTTTTCTTTCATGATACATAATTTTTTTTCAAGTCTCAGTTTTAAAATTTATTTAGTATGATAATGTTTGTGAACCCAATTTCCCTTTAAAATTTCTAAGGACCCGGTTGGGAAACGCAGTTTCATCGATTAAGTGACAAATATTTGACTAAGCAATCAGCATAGATTTGATTAAAAATTTTAAATGATCCATTCACTTCCTTTGAAATTAATCTACCAACTATATTCGGTACTTAAGTATTAGCGTCATCGCAGCCAAATTGGCGCCAAGCGAATGGTACTTTGATATCATAACAACGGTTCAAGGTTTTTTTAAAAAAAAATCCCGATGTGGTGGGAAAATGGCGCGTTTCGGTCCCCCAAATTTGGCTACGGTGACGCAATACGTAAGCCCCATACCCTTTGAGGGAAAATTTAAAATTTTCTTCACTACTTCGATATACGGTCGACCCAAAACCCCAAATTTAAAAATGCGCCTTTCTTTTCTGTTTTGGTTCAAAAGTGGGGGGATTTCTGCTATTAGCTGCATATCATGGCGTTGGCAAAATCTTTTAATTTTACGAAGTTGGTCGAAGATACAATACATAAGTACCACTTCTTCATACTAAATTTCACTTAATCCTATTGTAACTTAAAATATCCCTATAAGATAGTTGACGATGAAAAATGTGACGTTAAATTAATATTGTATTTTTAGATTATTGCTACAGAGAACGTTTGACATACAGCTACCTTCCTACACCCCCTTTGCAGCTGTTCTATTCTAACAACTCTGGTCCCCTTTTCCAATTCATATTCCACCCTCAAATATGAAAGGTTAGATCCACTCCCCTCCTTTTTTTACCCTCTAAATTTTTCCTTTCCTTATCCTCTACATTTTTTTCTGTCCTCCCCGTCTTTACCCAGGTGTAGGGCCTCTAAGCGCGTCACATCCTATTCGTCTTTCTCATTTCTTCTGTCAACACAAATATTTCCTGGCATTTTTGTGATAAATAAGCTTTCTTCTCACCAACTGTGTGGATGTTATGCCCTTGACACTATTTTTTTCTGCCCAATTCCGGAATAGTTTCTCATATTTCTTTATGAAGAACTAAATATAGAAAGTGTGTATTTTAGGTAGGCAGGCATTGTTAATTTTTTTCCTATTGTTTTGGAATGACAAAATGTAATGATGTTTCACTAAGACATTTGTGATAATGTTAAGCCATCTAAATCTTTTTGTCACGATTTTTAACAGACTTATTGTCATTTCTTAATAGGCCATTCTCATATTTTTTTTTTCTCTTTCATTATAAACTCTTTAAACAAAACGAAGATATTTTTTGTTTCTTTTTTTAAAAAATTTCTAGAAGTGATCACATCCTTACCAAGACTATTCAATATATATTACTGAGGCTGTGCAAATTATGTTTTTTAATTATTGTTTGTGAATTGGCAGCAGTTTAATCAGTGGCATACACAAGGATAGGCTTTGGGATTCAGCCCCCCCCACACACACACACTTTCCATAGACCAGGGGTGGCGAACCTTTATAGATCAACCTGCCATTTTTTCCAAAGTGTCTAATGACGTATAGACGTACCATCAAATTACTTTGACTTGTGATTATTGGGAAAATAATAAAACTAAATACGAATAACATAAAACTCTATTTACTAGGAAAAATACTTTTTTTCGCTGTTTAGTTATAAATGTTTTAGTTATTCGTGTAATTCAAATTAAAATAACATTAGTGTGACTTCTGTTGTTGCAGATAAGCTGACAAAACACTTACATTAGAATTGTAAGATATTACTTTTTGTTGAATACTTGCTAAATTTGAGTCATCTGCCAAACGGTTTCTTAGCAATTAATTATTTTTGCTGTGGTTCGCTTTTTTAACAATGAGTTTTGATTTGTTTAAAAATCCCGTTTTCGACGCTGTTCGGGGCCCACATTCAGAACATAAAACACATACCGCTTTGTCGCCTTTTTTAAATAATTTTCATGTTTCTCGGTCTACTAAATTTCAAATTCTCTTTACACTTATTAACTTGTATTTTTTTGTTCTTTTGTAACCCACGTTAAACAACATTTAAAAAATCATAAATATAAACAGGTAAATTTTTTAAAATCATTTGGGTTTTTAAAATAAACCCCACTGTGCTATGCGTACAAACTTTACATCATTAGCAAATTGTAGTCTACAACGTAATAGGAAGACAATACAAACAGTGTGCTCCCGATATTTTTCCTTTATATTGAACTGAAATTTGAAAAATAAAATGCAAACCTATTTTGATCACTGACGTGCCAAAATATAGTTCACTGGTCCGTCATCCAGCTTAAGACTAACAATTTTGTATCAAGATACGCGTGGCACAACACTTATGCACTTACCTGAGGATCTAATTTCAGCCAAGATTACGTTTCAGCATTTCCATCTACGTATTTTAATCATAACCCTCCCCATAAAATATTAAAAGTAGTGTATGCCATTGCGTTTAACAAGGAATGATGGTAACAGTGTTAATGTAAAAACACGATTAGAACTTGGATATGTTCTGTGAAAATTATTCTTCAGAAAAGATTTCTAAATTTTATGGATATACGAGTAGAGTCATTTGATTCATTTTTAGTTTTGGGTGGCATGGAATAAAATTAGGTTTCCTATCTTTTGAAAATATTCATCCTTTTATTGTTTGATACTTTTAGATTGAGCAATTTAAATTGATATGAAATTCAATTTTGTACATTTCTGACGTAATAAATTCTTTTTTAAAAAAATTGTTTATAATTGACTGATTTAGCATTACTAATTATTGTAATTTTGTACCTTCTGCCTTTTTAGAAACACTCATTGCTTAAACAAAATGTTCCATTTGGACTTTTTTAATAAGTATAGCTTAGGGCGTAGTTATTTAGGATTTTTTCTCTCTTCACCACATTAAGGTTCAATTAATTAAGGTTTCGTTATACTTACATGTATTAAATTAAATTTGATATTTCTTTTTTTCAAGTTGGTGTTTTGCATTAGTTTCGTACAAAAAATAATGCAAAATTGAGGAGCAAAACACAAAATGTTACACAAACACAAATGATTGAGAACACAAAATAATTTAACGTTTTTTTTTAAACCTTAAATACTTAATGCAATTGAATACTTGGTGAATCGAAATGTTTAATAAAAGATTGTAGAAGTGCATTAATTTTATTATTATTTTGAAAATGGGATATTGAAAATGCATTAATTTTAATTTGCCTTGGTGAATTAAACAGATCAGCACTTTTATTAAGGAAAATATATTAAATTATTAGATTTCTATTTAAGGAAAAGAAACCTCATAAAATTTGATAATTCTTTTTAGTCTTTTTTTTTTTTCGAATGCCTTTGAAGATATTCTCATTTTTAATTTTTTGATAAAGAAGAGGTTCTTTAAGTTAGCATTTATTATTAATTTATGTTTTAAATCTAAATAAAGAACTTGAGGCTTGTATATTATGCGTAACGTTTAAGTTGATGTTCTGTTTTCTTATTTGTAATGTAAAAGGTTCTTTTTTGATGTAAAAAATTTTCTTTGGTAGCCTACTAGTTAGTCATAAACATGAATTTGAGCCCTAATGCCATTGAAGATCCTCCTTCTGAAGGAGGGGGAGGGGTCAGTAGATTTTAATGTTTTATATACACCCTGATATCAGGAACGTCTTTAGACTTCTTGAGATCCAGGGCCCCTACGCAAAAATAGGCCCTGGGACCCTACACAAATGTAGGCCCCATCTATTAACATTAAAAGTAGACAGTACATAGCATGATTTACAATCGTACAAACCGGCTCAAGCGACTGTCGCCTTTTGATTGAATGAGTAATGATGGTGTGTGGCCGTAGGCGGCCGCGGTAACCGAGTGGTATAGGTATCGGATCGTGGCTTGTCTTGTCACGAGTTCGAGCCCCGTACCACTAAAGACCCGCCGTGTAGGGCAGCGATGCACGTTAAATCTGTCGAGAGCTGAAACGTCCTCCCGTTGGTGTGGTGTGGTAGTTAGGAGGGGTGCCAGCTCAGGTGTCGTCCACGTCACTTGACCATGGTTCAAAATTACGTGGTCCGTCGCCAAAAGCCTTCGTGTAGCTGAACAGTGCGACGTTAATATTCAGTCAGTCAGTGGCCGTAGGCCTAGGCCTATATATGAACGACGGTCATCACATGTAGCCAATTGACATATTGTCTGAAATTGCCAGTTTTTCGGAGAATACAACCGGAAAAAACATTTGACCGTTGAAATTATTCGAATCATTATCTTATTAAGGTTGAGTCGAGAACGAGATGAGGCCCCGGGCCCAGTTGGCCCCCGCTTAATATGCAGATTGCTCAAAGTTACAAGATGCAAGTTTTATCCACATTTATTATTACGTCTTTCAAATATTGAAAGTGTTTGAAATATTCTTTATATGATTTGTGTGTGATCATTATGAATTGTTGTCAAAAATATTCATTCTTCTCTGTATAATTTTGTAATAGTCTTTTCTTTTTTCTTTTTTTTTATGAACGGACAGACCTACAGAATATCCTATTAGTGAACCTAGACCCCGAGTTCCTAATCACTTAGAATGGTCATCCAATATTTATCAAAGCAGACTCTTACAACAGGTAAGTACCCAAGTTTCTTTAAATTTTGATTTGTTTTGTGTACAACAAAAAACAGTAAAACCCCCGCTTAACGCTGTTTCGTTTAGCACTGTTTCGGTTTAGCGCCCTTTTATTTCTACCCGGGTATTCCCCGAAATTGTAGGTTTCAAAATATGTACATAACGTATCCGAAACAGTGTAGTTGTGTTTCTTGTTTGGTGCGGTGCTATACGGACGCATTTTTATCATTTGAAACATTTGTTGACATTATTGTAAGTATAAATTTATATAATACTATAACGATTAATACAGTGATAAATATTATGATCTTTAGTTTTTATCATGGGTGATAACGAAAAACAAGAAAAGAAAGCAACCAGAAAAAGCATTTCACTGGAAACTAAAATGCAAGTGATTAGAAGATTAGATTCTGGTGAACGTCCATCTCAAATTAGTGCTGCATTGAATTTGGCAACTTCAACAGGATGCCTTCTTGACAAAATGGCAGAAAATTGGAAACACAGAATCGACTGAATGATCTGACTGACTTAGAATTTTATTTGTTTTTATATGTATATATATTCGTTTATATTGTTTTTATTTTTGTAAGAAATAAATGTTTGGTTTTATTTTTTTAAAAAAAAAATATGATTATTAAATTTAATACCTAACCAATTTTCTATCCATCTTCCCCTAACCCCATTATTTACATGTTAAGATAGCCTCGTTTAGCGCTGTTTCGCATTACGCTCTACTTTGATGGAACGTATCCCCCGCGTTAAGCGAGGTTTACTGTATTATTGATTTGTTTTGTGTTTATTATAATGAATGTTGCATGTGTTTCAGAATGACTATCGTCGTGATCTGCGAGACTATCGAGAAAGAGAGCGATTTTCTTACAGCAGAATCTGTAACAACACGCGTCCAAGGTATGATCACTACAGTCATGTGGATCGAAGGCCATTTTTAAATCAAAATTACACTCGTCTTCCTTACAACATGGTTCGCATTAAAAACTCTGTAAGTGGTTTTTGTCAAAATCTTCTATAATGTGTGTTGTGATAAATGATTTGTTATGAATTGACCGTAAAATCCGGCGTTTAACGCGCACTTCCAGCACAAAAAAAAATATGCTCGAAATTTGCGGATGCGCACTACACGTCGAGCAGTAGCGCACACAGGAATTTTTCGAGGGGGGTTGAAAGTTCACCATTCTTGTATCATGCTATTTTTGATTTTGTCGATTTTCAGGAACAAAACACAGTCAAAAATTAATTATTGAATAAATAATTAGCATTAATTAATAAAATTAATCAATAATAAGTATTTAATTAAATTTTACGTTTTGTCGTTGTTGATCTAAGTAGGAATTGACTTAAAAACTATTTTTTTATATTACTTGTTCAATCAATTTTGTCCACGTGTAAAAGGAATTCTTCTCCCTCTTCACAATAGAAGAGTGATGATAGAAGACGAGTTGACTGGAAAAAGTCGTTCCGTCTTACTTAAAATTATAACCAATGGAAAAATAAATGGGCTTTGGGGGTCCAGACCCCCTATGTGCGCCACTGACGTCGAGTATAAAAACGATAGCTTTAAAAATATAAAATAAACATAAAAAAATAGATTCTAAATATATCGGAATACTTTTTCGTTAAAAGAAATGACATATTTAATGAACTTAATGGGCTGTAGTTCTAGAAGCAGTGGCGTAACGCACCCCCTCCCGCATTGCGAGAGTTGCAGAATTCTAGGGGGCCCAATACCTGACTTTACAGGAGGGCCCTAATATTCTCCATTGCGCTAACGTCTAGAAATCAGGGGCATAGCTACCACCATATCAATGATACGGGGCCACCGAGCTACTGGGACCCCAACATGTGTAACTGCAATCCCAGTAACAGAGTTCCTATATCTAAAAAAGGGCTTGAAAGAATTTTGATACAGGGTCCCCCTCACCTACGCCAGTGCTAGAAATATACAATTTTTTCATAAGCCTAGGATAGTAACTCGAATAAATGACTTCAAAACATAACAGCATTGCGCACCTACATTTCAGATTCCTTCGTGAAAAAAAGGGGTGCGCGTTATACAGCGAATATGCCTAAAAAATTTTTAAAAAAATACAGCTTGAAAGTATAAGTGCGCTTTATACGCTGGATTTTACGGCAGTTATATCGCTTTTATTTCAAATTATTTTATTAGTGTATTTATAAATTAGGTAAAATATATATACAGGGTGAGTACAAATGATGGATCCGATTTCGAAAAATCACATTTTCGAAACTAGTACATATATTATAAAAGTAATACATGAATGAAAAGAGAAATATACCAAGTTTTCTTTTTCTACTAATGATCAACAGCACATTCAAGATCGCTGTGATTGAAATCCAAATATGGCGACAATGACAGAGAAGAGTTTTTGCGTATTAGAGTATGCTCATGTTTTTTTCAGTTATTTTTCGGTGCAACGTCTGCTTAGAAATCGCTACAGAAAAGAGGCATCTACCAACAAAAGCATTGTGCGATGGTATCATCAATTTAAGAAAACAGATTGCTTGCGTAAAAAGAAAAGCAGTGATTGGCCTAGCGTCTCGGAAGAAATGGTGGAGAGATTGAGGCAGAGTTTTGGTTGAAGTGCATGGAAGAGTTTGCCGCCTGTGAACTTGGAATGCCCCAAAATACCGGTGTGGAAAATTTTACGAAATTTCAAGCCATAACAAATAACAGAAGTAACGATAAGTAAGCGTTTGTGCAGCATTACGAACCATCGATAGTGATGCTACAAAATGTATGGAACGAACTGGATTACAGATAGGCCGTATGCCTTGTAACAAGAGGGTCACACAACGAACATTAATAACAGGGAAAAAAAACTTGGCATATATTTCACTTTACATTTATGTATTGCTTATTGTGATATGTGCAGTAGTGCCGATAATATGATTTTTTGAAATCGGGTCTGTCATTTGTACTCAACTCACCTTGTAACTTCATTAACATTAGAATTTATTATTAAGATCCTTGTATTTTAAGACATACCGTGTAAGCCGAGCATTTTTGAAACTTTTGTAAAGTAAGGTGGCCAGCAAGGCAGAATTATAATAGCTTTTACATTCGTTTTTATTCACATCTCTATGGCAAATCAAAATTTTCAGCTTGCTTATCTCAAAAAGATAAAATAACTAGTTTATCTTCATTTAAAATGCTAAAGCTTTTTTTTTCTATTGTGCCTGATGCTTTAATTTTTTTACCTATTGCTAATAGTACACGTAACAAAAGTTGGTATGTATTTTTGAATCAAAGCAATACTTATTTTTTAAAAATAATTGAACTCAGAATTTATGCATTTTTTAAGGAATTTTCAATAAGCATTCATAAAAAGAGGTATTGTACGAATACCAATAATGTTATCGCAAAACCCATACCAACTTTTATTATACATAGTTTGACGTACCTGTAAATCAAATTTCATTCGTGTACGTAAATTTTTGTAGGAGGAGTAGCATTTTAAAATTACTTCACAAATTTTAAGCTTTTTCCTTTAAAAACTAAATGGCTAGCTTTTTATGAAATTTTGAGCACAAAATCTGTTTTAAATAGTATACACACATAGGAGGCAACCAAAAAAATTTTGAAATTCCTTAAATTAAAAATTTTTGCGTAAATTTGAAACCCTGTCCCCTTAACTTTTTCGTAAATTCATTAAATTTTATTTCTCGGCGAAAGTTCGAAAATTATTATCATCATGCAACGAATTTTTTTCCCCAGGGTATAAAACATGTAGGCGATCACATGCCGCGTAAAAATTTTCTAACGCTCATTTTCCAAAGGAAAAAAAAAACGGTGCAGAAAGTCTGACTGGCATTGACAGTCAGACTTTAGCAAATGTGTTAACTTCAGAGAGAGGCTACCAGAAATAAAACTATCGTCGTTGGCGTTTTATTTTATAGCAATTTAATTGGAAAATATCCACCGTTTGATAATATTTTCGCCCTCTCATGGCGACCTTTTAAAAATTACAGTAAACTGAATTTTTTTCCCGCTCCGATTTGGCTTATAAACAATTTTTGAATTTTGGATAAATTTTTGGAGAAAGAACACACTCTCGTTTTGTATTCAGAAATATACGGTAATACTTAATTTAATGTGAAGAATTTATATTTATTTAACAAAGCAAATACTTCTGCATTAGTATTTTTGCAACTGATTTTGTGATAGGCTCTTTAACAGCGGCATTTCATTTCAATATGCACATTTTTCTTTGTGTGTGAAATAAAAAGAATACAAGGTCTGTTCAAAAAGTATATCCGACCTTTTACCAGAAAAAATATCATAGTTACTTTGCGGGAATAGGATCCTAATCAAATTGAAAGTAGGTCCCTTACGCTTTCAAACACTTAGCCCAGCATTCCTTCCAATGCCGAAAACAATTTTGGAAAGCTTTTTTGGAATGGTGATCAGCTTCCACCGTCGCATTCTGCCTTTTCTCATATCTACTCTGAAAACGGAAACGTGGCATTTTCACTGTCGGGAACAGCCAGAAGTCACAAGAAGTGTGTTGATAGTGTCTAGTGTGAAACTGCAAGACGGAGTTCTTTCTGTTCCGCCTACAAAGGTTGGGAACACTTTTGAGCCACCATGATTCACAAAATTGCATGTGGAGAACCTACACAGATCTCAACTTGCTTAGCAGTTCCTCGTATAGTTAAATGACGATCTTTCACTATCAGACATTCCACCTGTGGAACAACAGCTGCAATTCGAGCTGTTTGTGGCCTCCCAGATCGCTGGCCACTCTCTACAGACGTGCAGCCACTTTTGAGTCGTTACACCCTTCCTTAATTTGTGTGACCCCCATAGCATCGTCTCCAAACACTTTCTGAATCTTGCGAATGGTTTCACTTAGAAAATCATCAAGCTTTTGACAAAAAATTTGATGCAGTACCCTAGCTCAAGTCGTTCAGTCATCTTTACAGAAATGATAATCCGACGAACATGTATAATAGCACTCACTCGACAGCAAGGGCGTAGCTACCGCCGCTTCATGATATAGGACCCCAAGCTACAGAGGCCCCAACATGTGTAACTACAGTCCCAATAGCAGGGCTCTCATATCAAAAAAAGGATCCCGAAGGAATTTTGATGCAGGGCCCTCTCAGAACTACCGTTCACCTTAAGCTTGCAGCGAGGGGAATTACGATGACAATTTTATCAGCCCCCACTTGACAGTGGGGTTTACTCTAGGGAAAAGAGGTGAAATTTTTAAAAATAAATTCTCCTATTTATACATAAAAAATTCTTAAAAATTTTTTTCTAAAATTATAAGATGAAGGTTTTATAAGAGATAAGCCATTTTGTTTAATTCCCGAGATATTAAAAGGTATTTGCATTTATATGTTTAAAATATTGATTAAATTAACTATCAAGTCGCAAAGCAAATGGCGTTGATTTGGCTGAAAATACTTTGGAAGAATGTAATTTTGGGAAAACCCGGGTTTTTTCAGCCAAATGTTGTTGTCACCCAAAAAGTCAAGTTGTTGATTTCAACTGTATTCGTTCACAGGTATTAATGAAGAAATGCTTTTAAGATGTGATTAACTTAAAATATATCTTTAAACCCACAATTTCTATAATACATGATACTTTTTAACAATTTTCTGTGCATTTGTTTTTGATTTAAATTCCAAAACTAGTTGGAACTACTTTTTCAAGCGGATTGTTACATTCCCTACTTTTCCCAATGCTGCTAACTTGAGGTGAAACAGAGTATAGCTACACCAATACTCAACAGCCTGCAGAACGAAGGGGGAAAAAAATTCATGCGTGAGCATTAAGGTATCACCTCCCACTTTGAACAGTGGCGCCGGTTTAGAATCTCTGCTTTGCACGGGAAAATTCGAGGTCGGATACTTTTTGAAAAGACCTTGTAGTTTGTTCTTTTCTACTCGTCTATTTATACATTTAAAGAAATTCAATTCGTTTTTTTTTTTCCTAAGAATGACGATGACAAAGAATCCAACAGCATGAATGGTTTCCTGAAGACGATGAAGGCAATCATGAGTGCCATGACTTACGCCACAGTTCGGCACCAGTAAGTACAAAATCAGTTATTTGTTACATTTGTATTGTATGGAAGAATTAATTGCAAACATCTTGGAAAACGTTTGCATTTATATTGCATAAAGTATCAGTTTTTAAGTTAAAAATGTTGTAGGACATTTGAATATCCATGACCTCAAAATTAAACTACTTTTAATATAAATATAACGATTCAGTATTAGAAAGTTATACAGGATGATTCATAAAAGTGCCGATTTAAACTAATTTCGGGCCCTGGGTGCAGAAGATCTACAGGCCCCCTTAGCACTGGCGGATCGAAATTTATAACCAGAAGATCTGGTTACTTGGGCCCCAACGGATAAACCGGCACTGATTCATAAAGAAATATAGTTTCAATACACTATAAATCAGAAACAATGTAAGATATTATAACTTACCTGTAATAGAATTTTGTCATTGTTTTAAGTTTTGTTGGCAACAGTCATAGATGTTCTTTGTGAACCCTTTGTCACGAGACACATTGAACCGGTAAGCCATTTTCTCCCAAACGCGTATTAAAGTATCTGAATCAAATCCTTCAATGTTGCTTCAGCTCCTCTAAATTAACAGCAAAGGGAGGGGTAAATACCTTGTCTCTTACCTACCCACAAAGGAAGAAATCTCAAGGAGTTAAGTCAGGACTTATAGGTGTCCATTGAGTGAGTGGCGTGTTGTAGTCCGTGGTTCGTCCAATCCATCGCTGAGGGAGATGTTTTCTCAGTGTAGTGGTGCACCATCCAATTGGAGAATAAAGATGTCAATGTCGTCTTGCAACAGTAGCATCAATCAATGAGTTAACATATCCTAAATATGGCTCCTGTGATAGTTTTCTCGCGAAAAAATAAAGGGGCCAAGCATTTTCTTTCTGGACACTGCAAAGAATACACTTAAGGGAATATCACACGTGTTTTACTGTGGCTATTGCCTGAGTCACACTCCATCAGAGGTGAGACACAAACTTTAAGAGCACATCTACCTTATGGTTCGCTGAGGTGGTGCGCGTCTTTGATTGTGTTACTGTTTTACAACATCAGAAAAGTGTATACTTCCTTATGAATCAACCTGTTTATTAGTTGTAGCCATTGTTATGGGCCAATTTGGCCCATGCCAGGTTCTCGACTCAGGGGCGGCTCTAGGGCCGGACAAACCGAACCCCTGCCCGGGGCGGCAAATTTTAAGGGCGGCATTTGGCTGGAATTTGAAATATATATATTTCTGTTAAAGAAAATTTGATATATTTTCTGAAATATTATTGGGTTTGAATTTGATATTTTATTTAATGTATTTATTTCCTGGTTTTGTACTCTGTATGTTGAAACTTGAAAATTTCGAGTCAGGAATATATCTTAAACAATGAAAATTGATATTTTCACACAGCTTTCATTAGTATCTTTCTCCCCATCCTAGAGTGGACATTCCTTTCACCCATACGATGTATGGTGTCAGCTATCCAAAAGGGGACAAGGGTAATAAGTTTTTGGTGGAGAGCCTCGAAAGATGTTTTGTTTTAGTTTTGGGTGTAGTTACTGTAAGTTAAAATAAATGTTTGTGTTTCTCACCATTAGTTAACCCATTTTCGAAGAAATTTGCCTGCTGGAATGGGCAATTCCTTCTCTTACATTTTACTCGTTTGAAATAATAACAGATAATTATGTCCCTCATTTGGAATTTTTTTTTTTATTTTTTAAAACTTAAATATATATATATATATATATATATATATGCTGCCTTTTGTTCGTTATTCAAGTTTTATAGGTGTGTATCTATGTGAATTTTTTTTCTTTTTAAAATAGAATTTTTTGCTTTGGGAAGAGGGGCGGCATTTTCCATTTCTGTCCGGGGCGGCAAAATTGATAGAGCCGGCCCTGCTCGACTCTGTCTAAATATGATGATAATCCTTATAACTTTAATGGTCAAATCTTATTCTCGTACATATTCTCAGAAAAACAAAGAATTTTAAACCGCATGTCAACTGGTAAAAGTGGTAAGACTGTATTATTATGTGATGACCGTTCTCCATGACTAATACGATAAACAAACATTCAAAATGCGGCCATCAGTCGAGCCAGTTTGTGCCTAGGTTTTTGAGATTTTGCGAATCGTGCACATTTATTTGTTTCAAACTACCGTTTGAACGATATTTGACAATGCATGCTCTATACTGTTTACTTTTAAAGATCTCGGGTAGGGCCTACTTTTGCATAGAGGCCCTCAAAAAATTTAAGATTTCTTTGGGCCCCGGGTCTCAAAGAGTCTTAAGACGTTCCTGGCCACTATTTTTGTGTTATTTATTCTAATATTTTAGTTTATCCTTTTTTTTTGTAGTGTTAAATAGTCTTTAATCTATGATCAGTTTTCAATTTATTCCTTTTTTTCATAAAGGGCTTAGACCTTCCCACAGCTTCTATGGATGAATTTCACCAAAACGGCACTTTACCAATGGGGACTGTAGATGGTCCAGAACCTAATGGAATGCCTTCTTTAGGGACTATTTATCAAGGAGAGTGGCCAATGCATCGAGGTAAGTTAACATGTTCAAATTACAAAACGCTTGCTTTATGGGTTCTAAGAGCATCGGGTACATTTAAATGTTGTATTGCAATTGTTAATCAGTATTTTTCGGTGTGGGTTGGTTGCACATGTTCATATTCTCTTGCATGCTTTTTTTCAGCTTTGTGGATGAGTGGACCTAGTAGCATTGGTGAGAAAGATCCTTTGGATGGTTTTGGAGGTGATGATACTGAGAGTATCATGAGCTTTAGTTCAAGTACGGCAACTATGAGTGCACGTCGACCTCATACTCATCAGCTGGGAACAAAGGTATTTTATTTGTGGATTATATGAATTAACTGTGCAATATAATATTTTGAATTGAATTGTATTCTGTAATAGAATTTAAAAAAAGAAATTTTATAGTCTGTACCAAAAAAGTGAGATTAAAAGAGTGCTGACGTAGTCCATAACTTTTATGGGTACTTACGTATTATCGCAACCTATTGGCGACATTATATGAAATGAAGAACATGATTATCAATTCAGCGCATACGACACATGCAAAATTAGGGTTGCCAACGTGGCGAGTTATCTTGAACGTTGGCGATTGTTGCGATAATACGGAAGTACCCTATTATGTTTGCTTTTGTCCTAACGTTTTAAAAGTTGGATAATTTTGATAAAGGGTTTAAACGTATCATAAAAGCGAACCCTGGTTCCATTTAAGACCTGCTGTGTAGAGGGACTGATGCGCGTGAAATCCGTCGAAGCTCAAATTCCTCATGTTGGTTTAGAAAGTGGAGTGCCAATTCACGTCTCAACCTCGTCATTAGACCGAAGCACAAAGCCCGTTGCCAATAATCTTCGTGCAGCTTCAAAGTTCTAAAAAATAACAACTCAAATCAAACCTCCTGAGTGAAATCAGTGTTTGTGAAGTTTAGATTAATGATATTGTTTGAAAAGAAACATCTTAAAAATATTTTAATGATAAGATTTTAAAGCTTATAAATGATTTTATCACTGTAGTAATTCAAGTTCAAAACAAGCAAATTAAGAAATTTATTCATTAATAGTATCATCTGATATATTAAATGATAAATTTAAAACTTTTCATTCATAAGAGTTATTGATTTTCTGAGCAACGAGGACTGTTCTTTTCCATGTCAGACACATGTAATAATTTTTCTTTAAAAGATATATGGTACTTACGTATGGTATTACGTATATATTACGACGTATTAGCGACATTATATGAAACGAAGCACATAGTTGCCAATTCAGCTCTCATAATACATGCAAAATCGGAATTGCCAACTTGGCGAGTTATCTCTAACGTTGGCATGGTTGCGATAATACGGAAGTACCAGATATATTTGCATATACAGGAAAATAATCTTTTTCAATTGATGTGAACGTAATTTGAAAATCAAATAGTTTTTCTTTTCAAAGGATATATGTCTTGAATTATTATCTTACGTGCAAAATGTTGTTGAAAAGCATCAACTAGAGGGCGCTGTTCTATAACGCGAAATTTGTTTTTGTGTATGCGGGGGTTCAGTGACAGGTGAGTTACCGCTTTGTGCAGTTGAAATCTGTAATTGAAGAGTCGGTTGTCCTAATAGTACAACCTAAATTTAAGTCCTATATGTTTTTTCGTGTTTCTAAATGTTTGTATCGTCCCATAATAAAAGTTTTCGGTACTTATGTATCATCGCAACAATCGCCAACTCTATTAATAACCTGTTAAGTTGGCAACCCCAATTTCATATGTGTATACGCACTGAATTGAGAACCATGTGCTTTATTTCATACAATGTCGCCAACAAGTTACGATAATACGTAAGTACTAAGATGGACATAAAAGGAGTTGTCTTTATCTGAATTGAATAGCCACCAGATGTAACAAATGTCACCTGAAATAGAAACAGACCGGAATTATATTCCAATCTGAGAATTGTCAAAGAGAATTATTTTCCTGTAATACAATGTATATGTTCCCGTACTTATCCGTTTCGCCGGCACAAATCTCGCCATGTTGCCTTTATTGGACACAAGACACACTTAAAAAATTTTAATAAATATTATTTCTCTTTGGTTTTTCGATCCATTTTTGATGAATTGTGTTAAAAAAGGGGACTTATGTATTATCTCAACCTATTGGCAACATGTGAAGCCCAGTGGCTAAGTGGTAGCGTATCGCGCTTCCACACCACAGGTCCGAGTTTCAAATCCAGGGCTGGGAAAGGTTTATTCAGCCTTTCATCCCTTCAGTGGGTCGATAAATGAGTACTAGACTTTCTTGGGAACTGAACACTGGGGGCTTCGCGTCAGACTGATCACTTGACCGAAACTTCTGCTCATGCACCCCATCGCCTAAGGTCACTTTAACTGAAATAGGCACAGTAGGCCTTGGCCCTCATGGGCTGTTGCGCCACTGGGTTCAGTTGTATGGGTGACATTATATGAAACGAAGCGCCTGGTTGCCAATGGACTAAATTCATGTGACGTCATTAATCACATGATAACTGAGCCACGTGTTTTCGGCCAATCAGTTCATAAATTATAATGCGATGTCATAATTATATCATAAATATAATCACGCGTTTCCCCCAAATTAGTTCATGTATTTCCCAATTTGTTGCCAATTTTTTTGCTTTTGAAAATTTTCTTTTGAAAGTACATTTTTTAAAAATGATATAATAATGACATATTTAAAAACAAAATGCACTTAATTTAAAAATATTTGTATAATGTAAGTTTTTTTTTTGAATTTTAAAAACCGTTTGAAGAATTTTAACTCTTGAACTCTTTTTCCCAGTCATATATAAACATTTTAAAAGTTATCTTTAAACCCTTTCCCAAATTGAACAAAAGTTTTCAATTTTAATCAATGGGGAAAAGCGGGTTGCCGTTTTCATGTGACCATCATGAATTTAGTCCATTCAGCCTGTACCATCATTGGTTTGGAAACGGGGCGCCAACCTGGGAGTTATTAACAGAGTTGGCGATTGTTGCAATGATACGTTAGTTCCAAAAAACGTTACTGATAAGAAAAGACCACGACTCGTTTTGAAAATGTAGTGGTAAAAGGTTACCAGCGGGATAATTTCGTTTGGCGGTCGGTTGTATCGTTTTTGGCGACTTTATCGCTTGAGATGGCGAAACGGTACCTGTTTTTCTTATTTAACATTGCGCTAAATTTTTTACATTACTATTTACTTCGACGTTAATTTTAGTACGTACGAGTATGTATACATACTTAAATATATAATATTTTTGCATCCATAGGTAGAGATGGTGTATTTCAGTTATCCATGGGGAAGTTGGGAAAAAGAAGGGTATGAGCCCAAACCCCTTTTTGGAAAAAGTCTAGTAACCAAGACAGTTGCATTGCTATGCGACAGTCAGGTATTTGCAAAGTATTTTCTGTTTGATTTCTGTGCCTATCAGTTTATTTTGCATCTTTAATTTATACTGATGCAATTTTTTTTCATATGTAGGATGCCTACCTCTTCTGATTCAACTCCTTCATGGAAGTGAAGGTGACCAATTATTGTCAGAACAAAGAACTTCTGAGAATGTCAAATGGGCTGTACGAGAGGCACGGAGACGAGCAAGTCAAGCTCTGCATAACATTGTTCATGCACATCCAGATGATCGGGCCCTTTTCCGGGAAGCCGGGGGTTTTGAAAACCTTTTGGCCCAAATACGTGGGAACCTTGACTTGAAAATCTGATTCCAGTAATGTGGATTTTTCACACAATGGTAAAAAGTGATATATTGCATATTATGTAAACTTATTACTAAAATTTAAATTTTTTAAAATTTTTTGGGCATAGGGGTTTAAAAACCCTTTTTTAAAAAAATTTGGGATTACTTATTTTTTTAATTTTTTTTTTTTATTAAATGTTTTAAAATTAATGTTTAAATATATTTTAAATGTTTTTTAAACTAAATTTATATATATATAGTAAAAGGAATTCATTCCAAATGCATTATATTCTATATGTAATGTTTTTTAATTATTTTTTTCTGTTATGTAGAAAATCTAGATTTGCATCCAGGTCCAGCTAGCTGCATTAATGAAATTATCATTTGATGAAGAACACAGGCATGCCATGTGCCAATTA
Organism: Trichonephila inaurata madagascariensis; assembly: GCA_019973955.1. Classification (NCBI taxonomy): domain Eukaryota; kingdom Metazoa; phylum Arthropoda; class Arachnida; order Araneae; family Nephilidae; genus Trichonephila; species Trichonephila inaurata. Next base: position 172,611 of record BMAV01007146.1, read on the forward strand.
GGTGATTTTTTTACTTCATTTTTTTAGAGATTATTACTTAATTGAGAAAACTAGTTAATTAAAAATGCATTTAATTATAATCATATTAAAAGAAATAAACTAATATCACAAGTGGTAAAAATTTTATGTAGCTGAAAAATTAAATTTTAAAACTTTATTCTATTTTAAGTTACTTTTTTAAAAAAGAATCACCAAAAATTTATAAGAAGCAATTTTACTCCATTTTAAGACTAAATAGTTAAGCTAAAAAGCTTAAAGAGAAAAAAAAAATTTTTTTTTTTTTATTTTATCTTGTGTATATATGTATGTAGTCTATTACTATACTGGGGGCCAACAGCCCATGAGGGGCAAGGGGCCCACTGTGCCCAAACCCCATTTTTTGTGACCTTGGGGTTTAGGTGCCTTTAAAAAGATGTTTTGACCAGATGGTCAGTCTGACAAGAAACCTCCAGTGTTTAGTTCCCAAACAAGCTTGGTACTCATTTATCAACCCACTGCAGGGTTGAAAGGCTGAGTCGACCTTGCCCAGCCTGGGATTTGAACTTCCGACCTGTGACGTGGAAACGCGTCATGCTACAACTTAGCCACTGAGCTTCATATGTGAAGTCTATTATGCTGAAAAAATCTTTTGTATACATGTTCCTTGTGGGGTTTCCCCCCCCTGTACATGAACCTTCTAATACAGATTAACTGGAGTTGTAGTTCAGCCTGATTAATGAGTCGGAATTAAACTAAATAACTTATAAAGTGAACCAAGGTACATAGATAAATACAGTAAAACGAATATGTACTTTGAAATAAGACAAATAAAAATAGCAAATAACTGCACAATAAAAATTTTAATCAATTCAATATTTACATGATATATATTTGGCTGTGGGGGGGACTACGTAACTCATTTTTTCATTTACATTTACTATGAACTTTTTAAGGACTAACTGGATTAAGCCATGCCCAGTTTAAGGGGCTCATGTTACATTGTAATTATCTAAATGCAATTTAAAAGTAATTGATGTTCTGCCTTGGAAAATTTTATGGCATTTTTAAAATTACTGCTATTTTTTCCCTTTTTGTTCAAAAAAAATTTACTTTTAACCCCCCAAGGACAAGATTATTATTAAATGTACTTCATTTCTTTAGTCATAAACAATTCTCAATCAAGGAATTCCCAAAAACCCTAACATTTTATCAACCTTTTTAAAAAAGTAATCTGGTTAATAGCTGTTATTGGTATGCACATAAACTTTTAAAAATACTTTCTAAAAGGTATTTTTGTGATTGATTATATAATTACCTATTTATTAAAGAACCGCAATCATTGATTGTTTAAAAAACTAAATTTATTATTTATTTAATATATGTTGTATAAAAATATGAACTAATATAAAAAGGAAATGAACCTTTATTTTAACCTAGGGGTTTTGATGTAAAAAAAGAAATTCCAATTATTTTTTAAATTTTATGCAAAAAATTTAAAATTTTTTAAAAAGGGGTGTATTTTTAAAGAAAATGATATTAAATTCTTGCTTTTTCCTTTAAAAATTTTGGGGGCCCCGGGGGTTTTTTTTTTCGGGGAAAGCTTTTTTGCCTCGCCAGTTTACTCCTCATTTTTTTTAACTTAAAATTTATATTTCTAAAATTCAAATATGCACAGAGTGTGCATTTTTGTATCTGTTTTAAGTATTGGAAATTTATTTATGTATATGATTGTTTTAATATTTTATACACTATATAATAATAAATTCTGTAGATTATTTCCATAAAGTATTATACCAAATTTAAGTACTTGCGTAATTGATATTTATTTGATAAAATGAACATTTTATATAAAGATTTCTTTTTATTAGGTGGTTTACAAGCCATTGCTGAATTGATTCAGGCTGATCACGAAGTACACGGTAATACCAGTGACCAGTTCTGTGTTACGGTTCGTCGCTATGCTGGAATGGCTTTGACAAATTTAACCTTTGGTGATGGAACTAACAAAGCTCTACTATGCTCCATGAAACCCTTCATGCAAGCCTTAGTAGCACAATTATATTCACCTAATGAGGATCTCCGCCAGGTATATTGCTTTAATATCTAGTGAGGCATTCTTTTAAAAGCATCCATATAGTTACTTATTTTTATAAAAATTATTTTTAGATTAATTTTTAATATTTAGCTGTTATGAATTAAAAGCTTTTTTTTTAGAGTTCAATGTTGTAGTTTCGAATATTGAAATATTTTTTTATTTGCATATTTCTATTAAAAGTATTTTGTGAAGTTTAAAGAAAAATTTTGAGAGAGAAAATAACATTATAAATGACTATGACTCAGCACTGATACATATTTGATAAAAGTATCTATTTTTTTTATTTGATTGAAGTATAATGATTTGTTAAATAACTTTTGCTGTATTTAATTTAAATTATAAAATTGTTGCTGATATAAATAAAAGCTATGATGTTTATAAATTTACCTATAATACTCATTTGTGAAAATTGCAGTTAATATTTATTCATTTATTAGAGCATTTAAGCATATTTCTTATGATTTAACTCAAATTTTTCTAGCTATAACTATCTTTTTTGGGAGGTGATATATGTATTAAATTAAATATGTTTTTTAATTTTATAAAAATTAAAAGATATATAATTATTTAAGATTTTAGCCGTTTAGTGATTGTAACATTTTCAAGGAAACGGTAAAAAAGTAGTAGTTTTGGAGTTATAAGAAATAGATTTTTTAAAAAAATTTACTTTTGAACACTTCATCCTTGAAATATCGGGATGAGAAACAGAGGGTTAAATTGAAGGGAAAATGAACTGAAGAAATCTTAATATTTTTTTCATTTATAAGAATATTTCAGTGGTAACCAATTTTGCTAAATAATGCTATTTTCAAGACATTGTGTTAGATGATGAGAACAGTACATTTTCATTTTAAAAAGTTTCCTGTATATTTAATAGTAGTGATGGTTTAAATGGTTATTTGATTTATAATTTATTTGATTCAAAATTTAGTTTTAATTCTTGCTACTATCAATATTTTCATGCATTTGTACACTTTCTAAAATATAACTATGATTTGTGTTAGTGTGAAGTCAATGTGTTATTTTTTCATTTTTATAGATGCATATAGATTAAAATTTTCTTGTTTTTAATAAGTTTGCTAGGTACTAGTTTAATAAATATTAGTTTTTCAACTATATTTACTAATTTCTACTACCATAAATTGAATTACCTGTTGTCATATACTTGACAACATTTTTACAAATATCAAAATGATTTTATATTCTTAACAGATGTATCCAAATTTTTCTATTTTTATAAGTAAGCCCTTAATTTCTTTGTTTCATAAATGAATCATGTTTTTTGAAACTATTAAGTGATTCAATAATAAGATGACTATTACTCTGGATTAAATAAAAATTGAATCAGAAAGCAAAGTTAATTAGAATCATCACCAAAATTACTTTTATTTCATTTTTTCCCCTCTAAAGCATTATTAAAACAAATAAAAAAAAGTGTGAAAGTGTTAAAAATAAACCATCTGAAATCGTGATGGGTTCCAATCTATTAATCATTTTTCTAAAGTATTATGTAAATCTTCTTGCAAATCAAAATTGTTTACATTTCCAATACCTTTATCTTACATGTGTTTTAAAATAAAATTATATTTTATTAGGTTACTGCTAGTGTATTGCGTAACCTGTCCTGGAGGGCAGATGCTTCAAGTAAGCAAATCCTCAGAGAAGTAGGAGTTGTTACTACTCTAATGAAAGCAGCAATGGAAGCACAAAAAGAATCAACTCTTAAAAGCATCCTCTCAGCTCTGTGGAACCTTTCTGCACATTGCAGTATGAATAAAGCTGATATTTGTGAAGTGGAAGGTGCTTTAGAATTTTTAGTTTCAACTCTTACATATAAAAGTTCCTCCAGTACACTTTCCATCATTGAGAATGGAGGTGGTATCCTTCGTAACATATCCAGCCACATTGCCGTGCGGGAGGAGTATCGAGTCACATTGAGAAAGCATAAGTGTCTACAAACTTTGCTTTCTCATTTGAAATCTCCAAGTTTAACTATTGTAAGCAATGCTTGTGGTACTCTATGGAACTTATCTGCAAGATGTTCTGAAGATCAACAAATGCTTTGGGAGATGGGTGCCGTTGGAATGTTGCGAAACCTTATTCACTCAAAACATAAAATGATATCTATGGGTAGCTCTGCAGCCTTAAAAAATCTCCTTGCTGCTAGACCTGAAGGAGTTAGCCTGGGCTTAGGATCTCATTCTGAAAATGGACATCTTAATGGTGGATTGACGAACATGCCTAGCTTGTTAGTCAGGAAACAGAGGGCTCTTGCTGCTGACTTGGATGAAAATCTTGCTGAAACCTGTGATAATATTGATAGCCCTAAAACAAGTCCTACACCAGGTGGAGAATTTAATAAGAAGTTTGCTTATGAAATGAATGGTATTGACCGGAAACCTCAGTACTTATCATATCTTCCCGGAAGAATGTACCATAGCATCAATGGACATGTTGGCTCCCCAGTTCGTGTTCCTCGCTCAGAAAGCAAAGATAGTCTTGGAAGTAGTCGATCTGAACCACCTCACTACAAAGCACAACGAGAAAGATTTAGAATTTTTGTAAACAATAATAGATCAATGCCATTAGATTGCAAAATTGTTCAAGAAAAACCAGCTGAGTGGAAAGAAAAGACTAATCTTCCATTTGAGGGAAACAGCAATGTTGTTTTACAAATGTTTAGGCATTTACAAAGTACCAACAATTCAACCTCATCAACTGATATCAAAACCAATGGACATGCTGAACTTTCAGATGTTGAAGAGAAACCTGCAGTTCGGCCAAATAGTTTGCCACCACCAAGAAAAGGTTATGTCAGGAATAATAGACTATCTGAGAAGAATTTATATCATAATGGTTTGCATCATTCAAATGCGATGAACGGTTTTGATTCATCTGAAATGAATGGTCATAATCCAGAACCAACTCGCTCATCTCATAATCAAATTGACGATACTGATTTCAATGAATTGTTAGAAATTCCTGGAAATAAACGTACTTTTCCAAACAGCAAGCAGGATTTTGGATTGCTTTCTGGAAAAGCACAAAGTGATATTTGGAGGAGTAGCACTGCACATAACCAACAGGATGGATTGCGGAGCACTGATCTGAGAGAGAGATTTAAGAATGTTGTGATGAGGCCCAAAAAAACTAGTGATGCTTTATCTTCATCTGCAACTACATTGAGCAAAGGTGATAAAATCTTAATGTAATTTAACAGTTCTGTATAACGTTTTGTTATCACATTAACTCAATTTTTTTTTCTAAAAAAGTTTTTTTTAATTAGAATTTTTTATTTTATTGAAACATTTTTAAATTAAAATTCAATATATAAGATTATAATTTATATTCAGTTTTAAAAGTTTGTAAATTTCAATTTTTTAAAAATTTATTTGTAGAAGTCGTCAGTGATGACCAAAGCGTTGATCAAACACCACTAGTAATTTCACGTTGCAGTTCCTTAAGCTCATTAACTAGCTGTTTTCAACATTCTGCTCGTAGCTCTTGGGTCAGTGATGTGAGGTAATAAGATTTATATCTTTTTTTTAAGAAAAATTTATGTATTTTTTAAGTTGTTCCATGTTTTAATATCATGGAAAGAAGAGTGAATAAAATGTGAATGCATTTATGAAGTCATATGTTGGAATTTAATCATCATTTTCCACTTTTATATGAAATAATTGTGATTAATGTATACTCTAATTTTGTCTATTTTAAAAAAAAGAATTATAAAAATATTTATTTTTTAAAAATTGATAGGAATATTGTAGTCCTTCCCATTATCTCAAAAGAGAAATAATAAATTTTGAAAATAATTTCCTTATATTTATACTTAATGACCTATTTTATTGTTCCAATAGTACTCAAAATTGCAAAATGTTTTAAAATTTTAAATAATTTATTTTTATTTATTATATCGGTATTAGTTATTTATTTGTATGTCAAGTATTTTAACTTTTGTAATTTTAAATTACTTAAACCATGATTATAAGTGCAAGTTTCTTAACAAACTTTAATTTTAAAAAAAATAATCAGGACACAAGATAGAATTAGGAAAGGTGGGGCACTCAAACTTTTCTTGGCAGGCAGCCATTGTGGCCCATATTATTAATGCATACAAAATCAATACTTCCCATTTCTAACCTACCTGCCATATGACATTCTGTGTGTTGAGGGGAAGATTGGGACATTCTGTATTGGGACCTTCTGTTTTATTAACATTATGAAAATGTTTAATGCTGTTTGGAAAATGTCAGTATCTTCCTAAGTTTTACTTATTAAAATTATTTCAAAAAATATTAATATATATAAATATTACATCTTTATCAAACATTTACATTTTTATTTTAGGTGTAAAATACAATTTTTAATATGGATCATTTTTTATATATTTAAACATCTTATTTATTTGGGAATTTTTTTTTGTATTTGAAAATAATTAAAATATATATGCATATTTTGAATATTATTAATTTAAAGCAAAATGGATTCATATATAAATAACATAACAGAAAATTAAAATATGTATATTTCATAGCGCTAATGCTGTGATTTACTCTATTCATATATCAGTGAAACTGTTACCTTATAGAAAATATATTTGATATTTCTGTAAATAAATGCAGTTATTACCTTTAACATTAAATTAATTTTAAGATACAAAAATTTTTCAGCCAAAGAACAAGTGCAGTTATTTCTCCATCGGATTTACCAGATTCTCCTGGTTATTGCACTAGTGAGGAAAAACATCACATTTTTGAGTTCACAGACAAGATTCCAGAGGCTGATGCACAGAGTCTAATAAGACCTAGGCCAGCATGGCCTATGAATTCTCTACCATCAAATGACTCTTTACCTAGCTCTATAAAAAGAATGTCCTTGGATAGTGATGTTTTTGTGAATAGCAATGAGGCTCTGCATAGTGAAACTATAACAGATCATTCTGTAAGTCTTGATGTCTTAGAATCGCCTACTTCTTCAAAGACTCCATCCAGACCTCAAAACAGTCCATTTTCTCCTGACAAAGATCAGTACTCCAGTCAAGAAGTAAGATTAGTACATATTTATAGAATCTTAAAACTATTTGTTGCAGTACTTTTAGTTGTGTTATATTCTTATGTAACGACATTAAAAATATATTTTTTTATTTGTTATTATGTAAATGATTATAAAATTAGTTTAAAGAAAGTGTTTCTATCCTTTGGATAATTCAAAATTTGTATGTATGTTATTGTACTGGAAATTTTTTTAATTTGAAACAAAAATTTTTTTATTTTTTAAATTAAATATGTGATTACTTTATCAGTTCTAAGAAGCATTTGTATTAAATACATCTTTTTCTTTTAAAAAGGGAAAAATCAAAGAAACAGGACTTATTTAAGAGTATAAAGAAAATATTTTAATTTATATGTGCTAAAAAAGTGCATAAATTTAGTATCAAATTATACCTTCAGCGTCAATCACTCTACTTAAAATAGATTTCTTTATAAAATGTCAAAAGTTGCATCTGGCATATACGTATTAGGATCTATTTCATATCACATCTTTTATTTTACTAATAGTTTTGTTTTTTCATGTTTTGAAATTATATATATGCATAATTTTGTTTTGCCACACACTTGTGTTATGTTATTGGTTTTAGGATACTAATAATGTACTTGTGTGTTATCATAATAAATTATTATGGTAGTATAAACATGTGGTAATAATTTTTATTCTGATAATTTATATTTCTTATGGATGCTTGATTGAAGTTTTTTTCCTACTAATTATTCCACATTTTAACTTTTTTTTCATTGAACAAGATACTCATGGTCACCAAGACAATTTCTGGCTTGTATTAAAATAGTATAAATTTTGGATGTAATTTCACTCAGTGATCAATGAAATGTTTGTTGACTTTATATTTAACTATATTACATTGAGAACAATTATATTAGTTCCACTTAAGATATATTTAGAAATTAATGGTAATTAACTATTTGAATTAGAAATATCAATTAGTGTTTTTATAATAAATCTAAAATATAATTGTTAGCAAAATTTTCATTTAAAGATTATAGATCCCTATTTCATTGCAGTATTAAATTTTTAGATTTCTAAAAGATTTGAAATTCTAATTCAGTTTTGTTTAACTTTGAGGATAGAATAACTTATAATTATTTGTAAAAAACAATTTTAATAAATTATTGTATTGAAATGTTTTCCTTCATATTTTTATAGAGCTCAAGTTCCCAAGAAAATGAACAAAAACAGAATGAAGAAAAGGACAATGATTTAGTTGAAGCCTGCATAAATTTAGGAATGCCAAGTCAAGAACAACAAATGAACATTACTCTACATTCTAAAATAAATAATTTGTTATCCTCTGTAACATATTCCCGCAGTGGTATTCCTATAAAGTCCAGATTAACACAATCATTCCCAGCAGCTTGTAAACCTGAAACTACATGTGCCTTGGCAAGTCAGAATTACTTTCAAAGCATTCCTGGAACCTCTCAGTCTTCAAATTTGCATACTAGAATGGCCAACTCTGATGGCACTATTTGTGATGATAATGATAATTTAATAAATTCTGGAAATATACCAAAGAATCAAAAACAAACAGAAGATTCAATGTCTCGGAATGATTCTTTTGAGAGTAAGAAAGGCATTTCAGAAGCGTTTCTTTCCAAATGTCTTGATGTATGCAAGAAGTATCCTGCTTTAAGCCATAAATCCAGTTTTGATCAAGCAGAATTAAGAATGTCAGGTAAATTTCAGATTATTATATATTAAGAATTAATTTATGAAGCATATTTATGATTCAAAAGTCTAGAATTCTTGGAGTTTTAGTGATTTTGCAAAATTTTTGATATATAATTTTTGAACAGTGATGCTGTGAGACTTCTTGAGGTCCTGAAGCCTTATGCAAAAATAGGCTTTACCTTTAATCTTTTTAAGTCGACAATATAAAGCATACACTGTGAAATACAAACAGTAACCTGTAATAAATAATTGTGCATAATTCACAATCTCCAAAAACTAGGTATAAGCTAACTTGACCAATTGCTGCCTTTTCGACTAAATGAATAATGGTGTTATGGTGGTAGGTCTGGGCCTAGACACACATGACATAATAATGCAGTCACGCTACTGCTTCCAGACGGCAAATAGCTCAAAATTCCCAGTTTCTAGTGAATATTTCTGGGAATAACATTTTAGGATTAAAATCTTACGATAATTTTACTGATCATGGTCAAATCGAGAGTAAGATGAGGCCTTCTCCAAGGCTGTCTTAGGACATGGGCCCAGTTTGGCCATACCCCAAGACATCTCTGTGTAGGAGGGGAAATTTTTGCTTCCTATTATATGATAAAAATAAAGAACATTTAATACCAATTTGTTTAAAATAATGTAACCAAGACTTTTATTTTTCCAATGTAATATATTGTAACAGTAATATAGCAATTTTGGCTGTAAGATAATTCAAATCTGCACCACATATTTCCTTCAATTTTATGTTTTAAATAATAAAATAAAAATTTAGTAAATTGCAAACATTTTAGTATCAATGGGTGTTTAAAGCAGAAAAGGTACAACAATGAACTTTATGTGAATTTTTTAAACTATTTTCATTTCATTTTATAAAATTAACATTTATTAGCATTTTGAAAATTTTACACTTTGTATCAATATAAGAAGCATAAATTTAAAAAAAATATTACGATTAAAATAATTTCATTGTGAAAATCATAGCAAAAAATGGAAGAATCCATAAAATTAATTTGGGATGCGTATTGGTATATTACTAAATTTCAAAACAAAGATTGATGGCAGTAAATAGGTCATCAATATTTTCAAATATAAAAAATAATCATATATTGTTATTGTCTTAAATGAATACTTTTACTAACAATTTTATTTGCAGATAAATTCTTAATATTTCATTTTATAATGTATTCTATAAATTATATTGCTTAAAAAATATTTCTGTTAATAAAATATATTAATAATAATGAAATCTAATATTTGTAAAGAACTATTTTAAAATCTATTTCTTTCTTTCACACTAGGCAAAACTTCTATTCCCCAAATTATTCGAACAGAAAATACAAACTTTGATGCCGAACAGCATCCGAGACAGCTTCACATCAAATCCCAAAATTTACCAGTTTATAGAGGCTTCACTTCAGAAAGTAGGCCTAAACAAGACAGCCAAATTCAAAAACCTCAAATTCATGGAAACTCTAGTTCAACTGAAGAAAATATCTCTGAAGACAATATCCTTAGCAGCAGCCCATCTGCATGTGACGAGTCTGAAGGTCCTGATTCAGATTACAAATCACGAACATCAAATAATAAATCAGGTGATTTGATTTTAAGAAACAATAGAGTCCGTTCAAGAAAAAGTAAATCCAATAGGCGTTCAATGGAAATACGACCTCCTTCTGAACAATCTAGTGAAGATGATAACAAGAACATGTTTAGCACCAGAGGTGTCGATATTGTATCATCACAGGGTCCAAGTCACATTGTATCTGTTCCTTCAAGCGAAAGTGAAGAAAAAGTCAAAGAAGATGAAAGAACAAAAGAGAAAGTATCTCGAGGTGTGATACCTGATCTTTTAGAAGGGGCTGCCTATCAAGATGGTTTGAGTCAAGAAACGGAACATAGGCTTCAAAGCAGTAGCAGTGCAAGAACAGGCATTCCTAGGAATATGACAGATTCAATGGAATTAAGAAGAGGGCTTTGATGATTGCTGCTGAATTAGAAGAAGGCATTGAGGATTATACACACAGCAGTACAAGTTTTGATTTGGAAAATATGAAGCCACCATCATGCTTAGCTGAAATGAGTATGACCAGTAGTGGGTTGTCAGATCTTTTATCGAATGGAAATGGGTGTTACATTAATGGGAAACGTGCAGTTGATCGCAGACGTAACATTAAAAGATCCAAGAAACTAAATAATAATCACAGATTCGTTTTTAAGTCAGTAAGGCAAACCATAGCTAAAACTTTAGATGTATCCAGACAAATAGACAAAGATAAACCAGTATCAGCTTCCACTTCAATGGAGAATATTAGCATGAAAAGCAGTGGTACATCTGATCTCATTGAGAATATCAATCCTCCATCAGTTTTAGATGATTTATCCATGACTAATAGTTGTGCCAGTCTTAATAGCATAAGCTCTGATATTCTGGAAAGTAGATCTCAGTCACTTGCAGATCCTAGAAGCAATTCAGAAATGTTTCAGCGACTAAATGCTGCAGCAGCAATGGTCCAGGTGTATTCACGAGAACTGTCTAATATAATGACAGGAAGCATGAAAAGTAGTTGCAATTCAGATTGCTTAGATCTTGTGAAACCACCTTCTATCTTCCAGGATATTGCTGAAGTGACTATGGAAGATGGAACAGAAATTTTATCTGATCCTCTAGTTTCAGATTTTGAGCTTGAAGAGGAACTACCTCATGACGACGAACCTTCTGTACCATCTACGGAAACCATGCATTCACCATTTATACCATCTGCAAAATATCTGGATGAAAGTGCTGATAATTTAAACAGTTCTGTTGATGGTGATAGCCTTATAGACAAAGAACATTTTCCAATTAAGCAAATTAGCTCTTTAGCAATGGAACCTCGTAATAATAGTCCTTTAAATAATATTCAAAATCCTTCATTGATCACTGATGATGACATGTCATCTGGATTTTTTAGTAACCTTACGACTGACGATCACTGCAGTATTGATAGAGATGATAATTTCGAATCCAGTATTCCATCTTCCCCACCAGCTGAACGACGTGGCCCACGTATTGTAAAACCTATCAATAGGAAACAATTCGCCAAATGCAAGAGAAGAAAAGCGTTGAAAAAACAGTAAAATCGATCAGAGGTAAAGTTTCAGTCAGCGGTCCTCGAAATCTTTTACAGCAAGTTACCAGTGCTCGCATTATGGGTGTGAACAAAGCAAGTCTTGCAAAGACACCTTCACCATCCGTGAGTGGTGTAAGACCCACCAGAACATCTGCCTTACGTGCATCTCAAAACAAACAAATAAATCTTAAAGTAAGTGGTGGTAGAATGTCACCAAGAGCCTTTCTTAGCAAACCTCCTGCTTCTACAGCAAAAAGTTTTAATAAAATCAGCAAGCAAACACCAGCTCCTAAAACAACTTCCATTAGTAATTTAGATTCAAGAGCTAACAATGGTAATGCTGAAGTGAAAAGACCTCATCCTCTAGTGAAACAAAATACTTTTACCAAAGATGAAACAAGTCCAAAAGTGCCTCTAGATTTGGATATGCCTTCAATACAGTCAAAATTACATACTGATTATCATAATAATAATGACAAAATGTGTGGTGAAAAAGTGACATCTCCCCTTTCAACTGAAGCAAAAGTTCCTGATCGAAAACTTTCTCTTTCTACTACTACCACCAGTGGCTTGCCTTCATCCAACATGAGCTTGCAAAGAAAACTTAGTGCTCCAGTTCAAAGAAAACCTGAAAAGTATGGAATATCTACTTCACCCAGCTCCCAAAGCATAGCAAAAATTCCAGGTAACATCTTTATTTTTGTATTATATATTTCCCTATGTGCTAAACTCTCTCGTATAAGTTAGTACTGTACATTGTTTTTTATTGTTGATATATTTATTTTAGAAAAATGTTTTAATAAATTTTTATTTGCTTGAGAAAATGAACCACGCATCTTTATTCCTTTATCTTCCTCTGATTTTTGAAAACTTAAATTTATTTTGCCATTTTTATTTCATTCATAAGTAAAATAAATGTACTTTTAATTAATAAACTTCTCAAGAACTAAGCAAAATTAGAATGTTTAATGGTTAGTAACTCTTTGATCTGGTTGTAGTATTTTTTTAACTATTCATAAAATCTTCAAATTAAATTTTTAATTATTTTCAAAAACTTCTGTAAATGTTATTTCTCATACATAGTTATGAATCTTTAAAATCCATATTCTGATATAATCTTAATTGATTGGTTTATTTATATTTCTAATAATTTACAAAACTGTAAATGTCCATTATTACCTTTAAAAAAATGAGAGTTACTTTATGATTTTGGGGTAAAAATGTTTGTAATATTTAAAGATTAATGGGCATTTGTGTATTATAAACAAATTAATGAAATGCATAATCGAATTATATCATGTTCTACATTAGCAAAAGTCTGAGTACAGTTATTAATTCTTGTTTGTTTTTTTGTTGATTTAGAGAAGAAAAGTCCAAGTAGTGGTAATTTAGCTGGACGTGGAACATCTGCTGTGGGCAGTAGAACTACAAGTACAAATAGCCTATCATCTGTGTCTTCCAACAGCTTATCAGTTAAAAAACAAAATTCTCAAAAAGATGTGCCAAGTAAAATATCTTCAATTTGGAAGAGGAGTGAAAGCAGTTCTTCAGCAAATAGCCCTGTCACAGACAGTTCCAGTGCAGAAAAACAACTTGCTTTAGGAACTCGAGGCAAAATTGCAACTCAAAAAAACGTAACTTTGAGGTAGTTATTTTTCAGTATTTCATTTCATAATTTGGAACTTTTTAATTAATAGAAATAACATTTTAATCTTTTTTTCCCCTTTTTAAATTTTTATATACATTTCATCTCTTATCTTATTAAATTGTTGCATCTAAAATGAATAATGAATGTTCAGTGGCTTACATAGATTACTTTCATGGGAGGGGTTACAATTTTATAAAAACCTAAACAAAGGCACTGAGACGTATACTTTATGTCAAAAATTAGAAACCAGTTGGTCTATAGGAGAGATTTGAACCCTACCCTTGTGTACATCACTGTAAATATTAAATCCGATGGTATGAGATTTGTGTGTGTATGTGTGTGAAATTAATTTCATATATTGACTTAGGCAAGGGATTTCATCAATCATGTCAAATAAAAATTATAAACTTAGTAAAAAATAAAAATAATTACTTTTAGTTTGAACTAACAATAGAAAATATTATTAGATATATATATACCATTAAGTTTGGGACAGACTAATTTAATATTTTACAGTATTATGGATATGTGTGGAATCAATAGTATTTAATTCATCACTTCTATTCACTAAGTTGAATAAAAATCTATGAAATATGGTTTTTAGTGTGATGCTAATTAAAATTCTCTGTTTTAGATATAAATTTGACTTAAATGTGCAACATTTTACTTAATACAAGGTTATTCACAATTTCCTCCAAGGTTTTGGAGTGCAGCAGGAAAAAATTAAGATGAATACAGAACCTATTACATTAAAATATGTGAACCCTTGGTTCCACAGCATACATCAATGCGATACTCCAGTTCCTGCTACACTCTACTCGATATAGTATTATCAACATTATTGACAGCATGTGTTATCCAAAAACATAGTCTTTTACGTAAGACCCCCTTGCTACATGATGTTTCAGAACTGTATGAAAGGATAATATGTGCTCTACCAATAACTTAGATAGTATCATTTTGAGTAGTGTTCTAGTAAATGGAAATGCATTGATATGTTGAGGGTTCACAAATTTTACTAAGGGTCCACATATTTGAACACATAAAATATGTAAATAAAACTTAAATTGTTTCCATATTCTTCCATATGTTCTTTTTTACTGTATTTATCCTAGTTTTTTTACTAAAACACTCCAAAACCTTCGAGGGAATTATGAATAACCCTGCATATATATAGTTTTTATTGATGAAAATCATTTGAAAAAAAATCATCATTAATTAGAATATATTTTATAGATGCAGCAGTGTCACAACACCCCCTGTACAGCAAAAAGGCATTCCAAGAAGTTCAACATATGAAAAAATATCTAAAACTAAGAAACCCCTGCAATAGAAACTAAAACAGACAACCCACACACTTTGGGGGGGACTCCTAAAACCAAACAACCCATAAATATTGTTGCAAAGAACATTAAAAAATTCCCCAGTGCTATTTCAAAACCTTCAGGTGGACCTCGAATTGTGAAACCAGTGGCACCTCGACCTAAACCACATGCCATAACTTCAAAAAACCCCTTTTCCCTCGGTAGTTTTGCACCCCCTTCTGGGGGAGTCTTTTTCGGGGCCACCATGCATCACTTTTAAAAATTATGGGAAAAACCCAAGATCAAAAGTTTACCCTGGTAACTGCTCCTTTTGCATACATGACGGAGAATGCATCCAATAGTAAAAGAGTAGATGCTAGCAGAGTAGGTGGAGATATAAATCCACACTGGAGAAACGATACAGACAGTCCTTCTCTAGATAGAAAAAAAAGCGATTCTGAGGAAAGTGACAAAGAATTTGATACCAAATAGCTAGCTGTAGTAAAATTTTATATGTATCTAATTCTCATTCTTGAATTGGTACTTGGAACTATTTTTTAAAAAAACTTTCAATCTTAATCTGGTTATTTCTTTTTGTTGTATATATTTATTGTTGCTTTAAATTGAAAAAAACTGAACAAAATTAGTAATTTAATTAAAATCAATCTTGTTATCTTCTTGTGAATCTATAACTTTTTCGCTGAGTTTGTCTAGTCTATAAAGTAATTATACAAAGTCTTGTCAGAGCTGTATTTACTGTTCATAAGGCAGGTGTATACATTAAGTGCATTATATTAAGAAATTTTCCTATTTCTTGTTAAGCATTTTTACATTTTTTTAAATCCTAAAAGCATTATTTTCATATTTTATATAAAAGATATTAAGAGATCTCTGCTTCTATAATTTTATTTCTATTTGTTCTAGTTTCAATACTAGCATATATTTAAGTACTAATCCATTAAAAATGTTAACTTTATACTTATGTAGTCATCATAATGTATTGCAAAACCAATATAATATTTTTTTGAAATAATTTTTAATATATGGGCAATCTATAATGTTAAAAATTGTGTGCCAATATTTTATAACAATAGTTTTATTCTCTTAAATGTTTTAAAATACAAATTTCATTTTCAATGTGCACTTATAGTACATCCATTGGTTATAAATAACTGATAATGAAATCTAATGCAATGTGTGTTTCAAAATAATTGAAGAAAATTATTTCACACGTTATAACGAAAAGAATTTTTAAATGTAAAGGTCATATTTTAAATCTAAGGTTTGAAAGAAGTGTTAAAGTTTCATTCTTTTTAAGTTGATTAATTATGTATAATTTCAGAAACTAAACTAACTGTAAAATTCTGAAATTTACTGTGGATTATTGATTTTTTTCTATGTTAGTAATAAAGTTATGAAAAGTATTCATCTTGTGTATGTTAATTTTAACTTTGATGAAATATATAGAGTATATAATAATCATTTATCAACTCAAAATCTTTTACTAAATTTACCAAAAATAATATTGAAATTTTACTGTAAAAAAATCAAATTTGCCTTATAATATCTGGAATGTTGATTAAAATTAAAAACTTCTTCAAATTCATCTCAAATTTGATTCTAAAATTATTAACTACAGAATTGCATGATTAATTCCTTTTTAAATATGGGTAAAACAAAATATTTTTTACAAAATATGTAAAAATTTTATGGATGTAAACAAAACAACGAAAATTCTTAAAATGCCTGTAAATTTTATTTAAGTGTGCAATTAACATTTAATTTCAAAATAAAATCATAGAAATGTTTAGTATTACTATGCATTTAGATATATATTTTATTGCTTGACAATTTTTAAGGTTTAACTTTGAATACAGCTTATTTTCTCACATTAACATTACTTAAAAAGGTATATTAGCTATATGCATAAATTTATGGTATAAAAAAAATTATGTATGACTATCCCTGTAATTCATGAATTTATTTAAATACATGTGCCATAAAATGCTTAACTAGACTATTTTTAAAGTCTTTCTTTTAAATTATTTGTATATTTGATGTATAGTTTGTGCTTTTGTTTTTAGACTGCTGATGTTGATTTTTCATTTTTGTTACCAACACTGCTAAGTATATTCGAGAAAATTTTATTTACAACAACTACTTCAATCTTGTATTATTGTGATATGTTAAATAAAAAAGAAAAAGAGCACCTGTCTTCATTATTTTCACTTTCATTTATCAAAGTTTTTATAAAATATTTTACAAAATTCTGCCCATTTATCATAATTTTTTTTTCTTCATAAAAGTAACTCTTTATTATATTCCCCTTAAAATGCTTTTTTAAATTGTTTTTTTTTCTAGTGTTTGGGTTTTTTTAATTTTTAAAAAATTAAAAAAAAAAAATTTTTTTTATTTGTATAGTATATATTTACATTAACATAAATAAAGGAATATGATTAGATTATTTATGCCCTCATACAAATAAAATACAGTCTAACCTGTATTTAACAAAGTTGTTAAATCCCCCCAAAAATTAATTAAATAGAGAAGTCTTTTGATATGCATTAAAAAAGTAAATATTTGTAAATTAATATCTTTCATAACAAAAAGAAAACAAGAAAAACAAACGTCCAAAAATACACTGTATTTTCAACTAAAAGTAATTTTATATAAAAATCAATGGAACTCTAATGACATTTTTTAAATTTTTTAAACCCCACAAGCAATTTTTTAGCATTTTATTACCAAAGCTCTTTTTAAATTTAAAAGGGGGTAAATTGATGAAATTTTGTTTTGAAAAAAATGTTCTTTCATAATATGCCTCCCCATCTTTCTTTTTGTACCAAAAACTAATCACAAGAAAAAAAGTTCATTTAATAGAAAAGTTTTAAATTTATTTTTTTACAAAAAAAAATCAAAAAAAGGGTTTGGTAGAGGAAAAGGAATCTGACTGTATCTTGTTATAATAGAAAAACAAATCTCATTAATATGGATTTCCGACCAATCACTAAAAAACCCAAACTTTATAAAAGCTTGAAAGGGAAACATTGTTTTTTTTGGAAAAAGGGGAAATTTTTCCCTCTCTAATCCAAATGGTAATAAAAAATAATCAATTACATTTTTATCAGATATTAACAGTAAAAATATCATAAGAACTCCAAAGATAATAAATTTATGTACAGTGAAAAATTAAAGAGTATAAAGTTAAATGCAATTAATTTCAAGAGATTAAATAATATTTGTAACATTGGTTTTAAAGCTACACAGTGCACTTTTTCAAAAATTATTCAGAGACAGTAATACTTTTATGTAAATCATCCCATAAAACTGATTCCAAAAAAAGAAAAGTATGGCAAGGAATTTTCAAAATTCATGAAGTTTAATTTTTATTTCTTAATTTATTGGAGGACCTGACTTTGTTGTATTTTAATAACTCTTGGTGTAGCTGACTTCCCTTTTACTCACCCCCTCCCCAAAATGTGAAAATTCTAAAAATATTAATGAAACTCAGACCTAAATCCGTACTGATTTTTAAAGTACATATATATGAAAGTATGTACCGAAAATTCTTGAATAAAGCATAGGGAATTGGAAACACATTGACAAAAAAAGAAAAATCCATTTAAGTTTGAAAAGGCAAAGTTTTTGGGGTAACACTAAAAAAAGCGTCAAACCTCCCTATTAGATAAGTCACGGAGCCAGCTGCCTGGCATAGGCCTTGTTCGCTCAAGTTCGCAGGTTCAACCCCAACCTAAGGGGGTTTTCCCCGGTGCAAAAATCAAAGCATCATGTTGTATGATTATAAAACATTTTTGATCCGGGGATGGTTTGTTTTGGGGCTGGGAAAAATTAAAACCCTTTTGGTATGATTTCATGCAGGCTTAGATGCCCCCTTTCTGGAGGAAAATTACATTGTGGCAATTGTATCCACCTATTTTTTAACTAAAAGGATAAAACTTCGGGGAAAAATGTACTAGGTCTGCAAAGGTAAAATATTGCAACCCCATTTGAAAAAAAAAAAAGAAGAAAAATGGTTTTGATTTTTAAATAGGGAAAAACTAATTTAATTTCCCTTTTTTAGTGATGGTGGGTTTTTTTCCCTCTTGTTCTTGTGCCCATGGATACTTTCAGCAGGGGAATGTAGAAAAATAATACACCAAAATGGTTAAAAACAATCTAGGAAAGAAATCTATTTTCCATACTTACTGTCACTCCCAGACTACTAATAATGTAATTGGAGTTCGATATTTTCAACTATTTATTTATGCAATTTTCTTGAATATTAAATAGGCACTCTTTTTTTAACAATTTTCTTAAAACTATGTGATTGTTAAGGGGTTAACGAATTTTAAGGAGCCTTGTAACATGACATCTCTGCTTAAATAGGACCTAACTTTTGATATGTATGTGTAAATAAAAATAAACCAAAGATTTTCTAGGTAGTGAACATTAATTACATAAATTTGAATGTTAGCACCTTATGCAAATCCACACCACTGATCATATTGTTCAGAAAATATTTAGGAGGCTTACTGATGTTTTAAAAAGCTATAAAAATATTCCTTCCAAAAAAAATTTCCTAAATTATTTTTGGTGAACTTTTCTAAAACCTAAGAGATAGAAGAAGCAGTATTGACTTAAAATATATTTTATGCTTTGTAGCATGATAGTTCATCATTTTAAATTCAATCATGTGAAGAACTGGAACTAAAGATATCTTTCAGTTGCGATTTTTTGTTTTTAACACATATTTTTCTTTATGATTTCATTTTGTTTAAGGTAACAAAGAAAACCAATTCAGATTAAATAGAATTTTTGACTAAAATTCAAAAGGTAGAAAGGGCAACAAATTTTCATGCGTATTTACATATTATACTTGGATAAAAGATTTGAAACATATTTTGTTTTTAAAAGACAGTACAGTAATTTTTT
Organism: Trichonephila inaurata madagascariensis; assembly: GCA_019973955.1. NCBI lineage: Eukaryota > Metazoa > Arthropoda > Arachnida > Araneae > Nephilidae > Trichonephila > Trichonephila inaurata. The sequence goes on from BMAV01007146.1 coordinate 192,435, forward strand.
TCATAGTTTAATGTTATAATTTTTTTTTTAATTCTTTGAGGAGCTAAACTATTTTTTTTATCTATGAATATTTTATATTATTTGATTTATCATTTTGAGACAATTATTATCTTACATCAACAAATATATAGCTATACATTTAAACTATTTTTGATTTAGCTTTTCTAGCATTATTAAATTTTAAAAATTCACTTATGCAAACAATTGTAACTTCATGTCTTTCAACAGCAACCTTTTTAAACTTTGGAATGAACTAACAGATGGGGATTTACCATTTCAATTAGAAAGTACATTTGACATTATGAAACAATGTGGCAAACCTCTTCAGCTTTTAAATTCATGAACACTGTCCATTAGTTCAACATCTGAGTGATCATTCAGAAAATAGAAAGTATTTTACAACCCAGATAACCTCCAAGAAAATGACTTGCAACAACCACCAAGGCCAACACTAACAGAATTCTTTAAACTATGCAAAACCATTGCATTTGTCCAAAAAAAAATCATTTCTCCTGTGGTCTATGATTTCATACATGGAAAGCATCCAGTAAAAAATGACAGTGATGGAAACAAGGAGCTAATGTTATTGGACATTTTGATATTAAATAATCAAACACTTGTCCGTTCTTATTTTTTAAGTGGTGAAGGCTTCTTTCTGTGTATGTTGCTCCAAAACAGGGGTATCCAACCCGAATGACCTTGCAGACCACTTCAGAAAAACATTATAATCTCGAGAGCCACAGACACCTTTTTGGCATCCTCTTATTGCTTGCTTGGAATTTGTAATGAAATTAATATTTTCAACCAGATTTTTTGAGGGGTTGTTTTACTTTCAAAATATTAATAAAAATAAATCCTTTTTTTTCTCTTAAATTTTACTGCCTTTTTTATCACTTTTTAAGCATAGGAAATATAGGGCAATTCAGTTACATTCACATAACTGAATTGCCAATGAATTCATATAACATTTTGCTATATTTTCTTGGAATCTACATAATTTGTAGAGCACTTAAAAAAATTTATAATACTTAGAAATTTGATCTTAAAATTTTGCTTATCCTTCCATCTTGATTGTTATATTTTTCAACTCACCCACAGAAAGAAACAAATTATAAAATAAAATTCACACAAATTACATTCTTTTTAATCAATTGCAGTATGTATTTCAATGAAAGTCAGCTTCTTTTTTACCTCTATGCATGAGAGTACGAACATTTGATCCAAGTTTAATAAAAATATAGCTTGTCGAAAGAAGTTATGAATAAATAACTATATGTACTAATTTTTAAAAAAAGTAAATCTGTACAAAAAAGATTACTGGGAAACTTTTGCATTGTAATAATTTCCCTTTCCTTTAGTTTTAATTAAATAGTGAATCTACAATAGAAATCAATTTCTCAAAGAAAGAAAAAATTTAAAAGATGAAAGTTAAGCACAAAAATAAAATCAGCATTATATAAAAAATATCTTTATGAAAAGTTCCTCACTTAACATAAATACAAACAGGCACACTCATTGAAATCTTATTCGATTCAAAATGTTATTAAAATCTGCATTCTATATTATTCAATAAAAGTGATATACTCATTCGCTACTGTTCATTCCAGTGTAATATATAAAACATCTTATTTTGAAATTCTTAATTACCTAATTCTGAGACCAAAAAATTTGAAATTATAAAATTTACTTGCCATTAGTCTTTAAAATATAGTTGAAAATCGATTTTCTGTTTGCATCATCATATTACTTTTCAGTTTTCAAATGAAATTCATAGAGCTACTACCTAATATTCAACCTAAAGAAAAATTTAATTAGATCAAAATTTGATTATAGCATATCTTTTTAATACCTCCCAAAAGAATATACCTTGCTTCATAATCCTGTTTATATATGAAAATTTGGCAACACATAAATTTGAGAATAGTTTTTCCAAGGATGAAGTGTATATAGAACATTAGAATTAAAATACCTGAGGAGCACATAGAGAAGTAACTGAGCATTGTGAACTAAATATCAAAATTATATATATTTTCACTTTTATTATAAAAAAATTAATGAATTACTGAAACATGTTATATATAGTGTATTTTATATACCACCTAAAACACAACTTTTTCCTATGTGACTCAGGGAAATTAAAAAAGATTGAATATCCCTACTCTAGTTAGAATGAACTGCCGTATAACATGCACTTTCAACACCAAAAATAAGATCAAAATTTATGGCTGTGTGTTATATGGCAGGTATAAAAATGATAATTTTAACAAAGCAAAGGAAGGATGAGCATAAAAATTAGATTTCTATCTGTATCTAAATTCTGTGTATTTAAAAGAAATGACACCTTATGAGCTTTCATTACTGAATGATATAAAAAATGCCATACATCTTCTGTTATACCTTCAGACATATGGAATTCTGTTAATCTTCATCACTCTGTAACTGCAATTCATAAATAAATAATAGTATTCCGTTCCATCTAGATTGTCAGATAAAAACCTTTTTTTAGGTGATTTTTTAATTATGTCAGGTTTAATTTTATTCCATCCTTTAATTATCTCTTTCTAGACTTCAAAAGATAAGAGCATTGCACATTTCTTCAGAATAAAAGGTGTGCATTATACAGCAATTATATTCAAAACCGCAGTTTGAAAGTATAGGTGCACACTATAAACTAGATTATATGGTATTTAAAAATCCTATTGCATACAAGTAACAGAAATTTGACAGGATAAATGCTGTATATGTCTAACAATCAAAAGGTCAACTTTAATGAAGACGCTAAAAATTAGAATTTTAATCTTATATTACATGTGTTTTAATTCTTTGTATCATTTATCCGGAAGGAATATAACTTTTTACACAGGAAAAAATAAATACACACAAATACTGGTCTATGTCTTTAATTACAAAATCATATCAGACACTTTATGCTATAAATTAAATAGACTTTAACTTGGAATATGTCTGATAGAAGACATGAAATTATAACACTAGAATAGATTTAGAATTCAGGGCGCTGTTCCTTGATTTTTTTGTATTCAGGTTCTTCTTTAATATGAAATAACTGAAAAAGAAAAAAATGTACTGCAACAAGTGATAAAATTATTTAAAGAATACGTTCAATAAAAATATGAGCAATTAAAACAACAAAAATCTTAAAGCTACACAGTTCCCTACAATTTCTGATTTACAGGGGGGAAAAAAAATTGCATTTTATTTTGGCCCATAGCATTGTGCAGCTTGCCACCAAATTTTAGATCTGATAACAAATTAGTTTTTAAGATATTTGTGAAGTTTTCTGAGTTTAGGTTTTGGTTTCATTTTAAAGCATTTTTCCACTTTTAATATGAAGTAATTAAAAATATTTTTGATGAACTCTTTCAGTGTGAAATCGTTATTAACTTCAATTTTCATCCTTTCTGCTCAACCTTTTCAGTCCTTTGGTGATTTTTAGCTTAAGTTAGTAGCATTATTTGTTGTGTACATAAATGCATTGTGTTTCAAAACTTTTATGAGAATATTAGGTTAAGATTATGCTGAATTATTTGTTGTCATAACAAATGCTATCAATATTATACAAAAGTATACTTTGAATTACAAAAAATGCTTTCAGTCATATTTAATCAAAGTAGTGTTTTAAGGTAGAAAGAGAGAGTACATTGAGAAATAACATATTTAAAAATTAGAGCTTTACAAGCACTAAAGTTTTTGTTTTATGCCTTTACAAACTTTAAATGCATTTTTCTCAGACTTTTAATTTTGAATATGTAAGTGTTTTCTAAACCCTAAGCCTTTTTTTCTGATCAAGATAGAATCTTGAATTTTTTGAAATTTGAACGTATGCTCTATGAAAGTTTGTATGGATTTAGGTCTGAGATCTGTAGTTATTTTTAAAAAACAATTAAGTTAATGTTTTAATTTTTTTTTTTTTTGGTTTAACTAGAAAAATTATTATTAAAAATCAACAAGGGAACAGATTTTCAAATCCATACTAACTTATTTTTACAATATAATTCAGCAAACATAAATCACTTAAAATGACTAAAAAATTTTAAAAATTGTGTGAGCATTTTATAAGGGCTTAAAAAAACTCCTGATTTTTTTAAAATTGTAAAAGGGGGCCAGAAAAACGATTTTTTACTTCCAGAATCACCCTTTAATAATTTCTTAAGAAAAAAATTTTTTTTTACTGTTACTGTCTCCAGAAAAAAATTTTGAAAAAGGGTACTGTGTAGCCTTAATAATGAATAAATCTGAACTGATATCTTGCTGTTTAAATACTTTTTAAAACATATCACATTCAAATATACCACTAATTCAAATATTAGATACAACAGTTTCTGAATTAGTGTATCAAGTAGAGCATGAAGAGAAAAAAAAAGCATAGATGTTTCAATGACATGCAAGAAAATAAGTCAATAACATATTTAAAAAATTCAGTTATTCAGAAATAAAGCTTAGCCTTTAAGATTTCAGTCTAATGAATTATAAGTATACTACTGTGTGTAAAACATGTCTTGAATAAATGCTGTTATAGATGAGTTATGATTGAATATTAAAGCTATAAAGATTATCTGTATGTTCATGAATCACAAAAACACTATTAAACACTTTTGTATTATATATAGCCCATTATTTTCATTAATAGCAGTTAAGAAACAAAATTATAATGTAGATTGATGTATACAGTTGAAACAGAACATACCATTTTTTAAAGAAAATGAAACTCTTGTATATTCAACTTCTATTAAAACTTATTTTCATTAATCTCCCATTTTAAAGATACAAGTGACAGAAATTAACTCTTTACAATTTATAAAGCAAGCAATTTAGATAATTATTCTCTGTTCTATGGCAATCAGTTTTGTTCATCAGAAAAGACAATTTTCTCATGCACTGGCTCTAATATTGTTAAAAATGCATGCTTTTAATTCAGATTAAACACTGACTGTGTAGGGATAGGGTGGATCAAAATTTTATTTTCAGAATTTCTAAACCCTACCATTGCAGGAAACATGCTCTCTGGTACATAGATGAAAGGGGAAATGAAATACAAAAAATTTTTATGTTAAGGGCCCCAAAAAAAAATGAAGTTTTAAACATTCCCAAATTTTTTATGGAAAAAGCCAAAAAAAATTTTTTGTTAAAAAAAAACACACATTTTATTGGGTTTTTAACCCCTTTTTTGAAAGAAGGACGGCTGCTTTTGTAAACCAGGGGGCCTGAGGTCACAGGCCAAAAGAGTTTAAATTGAGTTAGCCTTTTAAAACCATGAAAATAAAAAATATGAATGCATTTTTTTAATATTGTTCAGATTTACCCCTTTGGTACCGCTTTATATATTTTTTTATATACATACTTTTTTTTACTTCAGTTTTTTTGTTTAAGTACAATTTTTTTAAAAATTTTACTGTCCCCTATTTATTTATCCCTTTAATGACCCCTTTAAATTTTTTACATTTAAAAACCAAATATGTTTCTTAAAATTGTTTTTAGTATGAAAAATTTTAAAAGCAGAATCTATACACAGAGAGAATCCTAGATTACAATTCTTGCACTCAAAAAAAAATCATCTGAATTTTGGAGGGTTTTTTATGTGAATGTGAACTAAAAAAACTAAATTTTCTACTGTTGATGATCATAGAGAGGCATTTTTTTCTATGTAGGTGGCATACAGATGTCTGAAATATCACTATCATTAAATTTGCAATGAACAGAACAATCAGAATACATAAAATGTCACTATCACAACTCTCAAGAGTTTAATTCAGAATTAATTTTGCATAATTTCTGCTATTTCAAGTTCAGCTAAACATTTCCTCAAACCAGATCTAATTATCTATTAAAAACTAGACTGCAAACCAAAACCAAACACTCTAGCAAAAATAAAACTCTCATCCTTACTATAAACAAAATCTGTGTGTTCGTTTTAAGAGCAGTCATAAAGCTTTGAATTCGGAAACATTCAATTCCTCTTATGTTAATAAATCAAAATCTATATGCATGAGAGTAATATTTCTCTCATTTCAAGTAGAAGGTCAAATTTATATGTATCTCAAATCTTGTGGGTATATAATGCCATCTATTGCCTAAAAAATTGAGCTTTCAAAATGTTCCTGGTTCATAGTACAGATTTGAGACAGTCGCAGTGTACAGACTAACTTTTGCAATGAAAAAACACCTTCTAAATAGTTAAAAGAAAAAATACATAATGTACATTTAGCAACTTCTTTTGTATTAAATTTAAAAAAAAAAACAAAAAAAAAAAAAAATACCGTCAAAATAACAGCGCATAATAAAGCAGAAGGAAAAAAACTTGGATCAGACTGATTCGACAACGCAGTGAGAGAAAGCTGCTAGGGTTATGAAATGTTGTGATGTACATTCTATTATTTACTACTCATTTGTGGTAATTTATATCACAGAAAAAAAATTTTACTTTGAGTTTAAAATCATCTAACCAAAATTACGTCTTTCTTCATTTTTTGAAAATTCAACCCTTTTGTGGGAATATTAATTTTGAAATTATTTTTCTCCTAATCTCCATACCGTACAGCATACTTTTTTGCATAGGTAGGTACCGATTAATAATGATATTTTTTCTCCATATTTTTGCCTTTCATATGAGAATATTTCAAGTTAAAAATAAAAGTTTACTAAAAATAGCATTTTTTTTTAGTCATAAAATAAAACTGATATATGTAACTGGTAAGATATTACTTTTAATTATGTGCAAATTTGCACTGATATATAAATTTATGAATCAAGATGACCATTCACTTACACGTAACAATATCAGATACATTTTGTTAGTAACAGCTCAAGATATTCCCACATTCTTAAATTTTTTTAATCATGGATATTTATTTTCACTTTAAAATACATCTTTCAAAACATAATTATTTATCAATTGACAATTCAAACCAGCCTTTCATTTGTTTAAGTACAGATACATTTTTTTTCCTTCAAAACAATACAGAAATAATCTTTTACATAATTTTCATCAAACAAGTAAAAAATATTTTTGCACAGATTACTTACCTTGTATCTTTTTTCAGAATATTCTTGCCAAGGTTCAGGGTTACTCTTCTTCCTCCAACTGCAAAATTAATGATTTCCATTTCAAACTTTCTTTTTCAGTAATATATTTCTTAGAACAATTTTTTTTTAAATCTGAAGGTTCAATGACCATCTTTTAATTTTGTCAAGATACATAGTAATAGTTAAGAGAGAATTCTTTATTTTTATAACTCCATTAAAATATTAAAACAAAAACAAAAAAAGTTTAAGTACATTTTTCTCAAAAAATTTATCAAAATGATGAATGAAAGAAATTGTTTTCTTTTCTTACTCAGACTCATCAAGTACACACAGAAAACTCTTCCTACTTTCTTTTTTATATTTCAGAATTAATGAGTTGGAAACCAAAATTATTTAAGGAAAAATTTGTTATGCCAAGCAAACAATGAGTGGCTAGAAAAGGACATTAATTTGGCATTAACTACTTTATTTTGGATAAAGTACATATGCAGACATATTAAAATATGTAATAAATAAATTCCATCCAACAGATTTGCAATGATTGCTAATAAATCATCAAATTAAGAAAATATCAACTGGAAAATAGTTATAAGAACACTTACTTAAAATAAGAACTATAATAAAATTTTCATAACAAACATTTTGCAACATTAAATTTTAAAGTTACAAAAGATAACTTTTAAAGCTGCAAGTAATACTTAAATTTCCGAGAGTAAGTCGGGAAATAAGTTTCCCCTGTCAACTGTGATCAGAATTGTGTATGAAAGTCAAAACAGAATGAGACATTAAAGGTAAGACGTAACTTTATTTTTCTACATAAGTATCAAGTACATCGTTCATTGAGATACTTGTCATACCACTTGTGATAAGTTTCGAAAAGCCCTCCAGGAAAAACTCATGGCTTTGCATATGGAAGAATTGTTTAACGGCTTGTTTGACTTCAGCATTGCTTCCAAAGTGCCTTCCGGCAGATTCTTCTTCAAAGCTGGAAACAGATGAAAGTCACTTGGTACGAGATCAGGACTGTATAGCAGACAGTGTAGACACTCCCAACCAAGAGTTGCAATGTGGTTTCACATTGCTGTCATCGAGTGTGGTCTTGCATTATCATCCAACAACAGAACGCCAGATCTGAGCAGCACAGGCGACTTTTTCCGAATTCCCTCTTTCAATTTCGACAGGGTGTCACAGTACCGTGTAGCATTGATGGTTCCAACCTTCAAAAAGTCCAGCAACAAAACTCCTTGGACATTCTAGAAAACTGTGAGGAGTACTTTACCTACAGAGGGTGTTGTTTTGAACTTCTTTCAGACAGGTGATGATGGATGTTTCCACTCTATAGATGTGGCCTTCATTTCGAGTGTGAAATGATAGATCCCGATTCATCTCGTCACAATCCGAAAAACAGAAATTCATTGCCGTCTTCATGGTAACGCATGAGATGTCACAAGCTGATCGCCATGCATTGTTCCATGTGTGTTGGGGCACCCATTGTGCTGACCCTTTCCTGTATCCGAGAATGTTGTTTATGATCTTGTGAGCTCACTTACATTCAATTCCAAGTTCTTCTGCTACTCCAGCGATAGTGATACACTGGTTCACTTTAATCATGTCATCCACCTTCCTCACATTTTTATCTGTAGTGGCTGTGCGCAACTGTCCATGCCACAGTATGTCCTGCACTTGCTGACGTCCATCACTGAATTGACGGCACCATCTCTGCACCATTTGCTTCATCATCACATCTGGCTCATTGATTTCCATGAGCCAGTTATGAATTTCTGCTCCTGATACTCCGCCCATTCATAGCAAATAACCGCTCTCACTTTCTCATTTGACCACGAATTCAAAACGCACCTTCTATCTATACCTACCGGAACCAGACTGAGAGATTGGTCTCCGCTTTTGCAGGCACTGCAATAGCCCCATCCGCTTGATTGCAGTTGACCTCAACTCAATAGTGCATTGATGTCCTGCATGTTCACATGCTATGTCGTCTTTTGCCCAGTCATCAAATGCTTCTTCCGTATACAAAGCCCCGAGTTTTTCTGAGGGCTTTTTGAAGTTTTATCAAGTGGTATGACAAATATCACAATGTACTTGGTACTTATGTGAAAAAATAAAATTATGCCTTATCTTTTATATCTTATTCTATGTTTTAACTTTCATTCACAACTCTGAATACAGCTGACAGGGGAAACTTATTTTCCAACTCACCCTCGTGTAATAAAATAAGATATGCTTAAGCTAAGCAATCAATTTTTTTTTTTAAGTAGAATTCCAAAATGTGTGTTCATGAACAGATAAAATACTTGAAACCATTTTTGTAATCATTAAACACTGAATTAAGAGAAAATTAAATCATAAAAAAAATTTTAGCAAATAACTTTTACTGTAATTACTTATTACAACTTGACAAATTACTTAAAAATAAAATTAGATTTAATTCTGCACATTTCATTTTTACTAATAAAATAGCAATTTGCCTTTAATTTAGAAAAACTGTACTTTCACAAAACAATCTAAAAACATTCAATACCATTATAAATAATTTTTATGGTATAAGTATAGAATTTATATAAATTTATCACTTTTACAAAAACAAATCAAATTTAAAAATAATAAATTTTTTATTTATATATAAAAAAAATCTGAACTTCTCCATTGGAAGGGCATAAAAATGCAATGAAAAAAAATTGCTGAATGTCAGTAAAAATTTACTAATTGTGGTAATCCTACCACATAATTCATGAGTTTGAGTGCTTATGGCACATGCGCAGAAAGACAACTTAACTGTCACCAATATGACCCTCAAAACAGAAAAGTACCAAAAAATCTTATAATATACATACCTGACTTCAGGATTTTTAAAGGCTAACCTAGCTAAGTAGCCTGCAGACAACAACATACCACCTCCAAGAATAACAAAGAGAGGTATTAACTAGATAATAAAGAAAAATTATTTATTACATCAATTATTATAAATTAATAAAAGAAATTTAAATAAATTAATTTCTTCATTAACATTATTTTAAAAGTTTTGGGCATTTTTCTTTGATTTATTAATAACAGCATTTTTTTATAATATACAATTGAAATTTTAAGAAAATTGTTATAAAGTATGAATCTTCTTTAAAAAATAATAGTTGTTTATGAAAAATATTAACATTATTCTACCCCTAATGCAGCATTTCTCAAACTATCAATATTTACGACCCAATTTTCAATATATTTTTATTGTGCCCCCTTCCTTACAATAATGTATTAAATTTAAAAAAATGCACTTTGAAAAAAAAACCAGCCAAGCAGGATAGATAGATCAAGGCTTCTTCTAGGTTTGAAAATAGAGCAAAAGCAAAAGGGGAAAAAACCCTTTCCCCTTTTTGTAAAAATGTGCAATTGAACTGAAAAAAACAAATCCATTGTAAAGCATGCATTTTCATCGTAAAAATTTTGGCTTATCTCAAATGTTATATTAAGAATGATAACATAAAATAATATGCAAGTAATAAACAAAAACATTGTTCTAGAACAAATCCAAAGGATGGGGCTCCTTGTAAAACACCTCAAAATAACATTGTAGTAGATTATTCAACTATACTTTAGAATGAATAATGTACAAAAACTACTTATCTCACAAAATAACACAGAAAATAAGGAAAATTTAAAAACAGAGAAAATTATAATTACAATAAGATATTTTTCACAACTTATAATAATCAAAATATCCTTACATGTTCTAAATGTAACCTATAACAGTACAATTTATTTCCACTTATTCACGTTTAAACACTCCTGATCCAAAATTTAATACTTTTCTAATTTCACTTTTATTTAAAACAGGCGTAAATGAAAAGAAATGTACAATTCATGTTAAACTCCTTTTGCTACTTTGTTTTCAGATAAAAGTCAAAGAAACATACTTAACATACTAATTGTATATATATATATTAAACATGTTTCATATAGACTCAAATTATTTCTCACTTTATAACTCATCAAAGGGCCCCAAAATGTAGTATAGGGGGCACATCGGATTTAGCAATTTTTCTTCAAATTTGGCAATTTTTATCTAAATGTCATGGTGAGATATTGAATTCATTCTAAAATAAATAATAAATAATTCCGAAAAAAGTACCTTGGCGACCGGTTTTAGTCGCCAAAAAAAGGACTGCCAAGTGTTCCCCCCTATACTACACTTTAACCCATCAAGGCTTTTGAAAAAATATTGACATCCTAGTCATCCATCAAAAAGCTGAAGGAACAAACAATATATTTCTCTTTTCTGTAGCTCTTTCAAACTTTATATGGTACTTACGTATTATCGCAAACTATTAGCGACATTTTATGAAACAAAGCACATGATTGCCAATTCAGTGCATACAACACATGTGAAATTGGAGTCACCAACTTGGTGAGTTACCTTGAGCATAGGAGATTGTTGCAATAATACGTCTTTTATACATATCACATTTTTTCACTTATAAATGTGTGCTAAAATTAAAAACTATATGCTTGTTTTAAATTTACAAATAAACTCCAAAATTTAAAGTTAAACTAAAATATGTACACTGCGACAGTTTCAATGTTACTTACATATTAATGCAACAATCGCCAAAATTCAAGATAACTCACCAAGTTGGCAACCCCAATTTTACATGTGTCGTTTGCTCTCAATCCACAATTATGAGCTTTGTTTCATATAATGTCGCCAATAGGTTGCGATAATATGTATGTACTATTTCAACATTCAATTTCATAGTTGATTTACTTTATAAAAGTCCAATATTTCTTTTAATGAAACAGTTTAGCCTCTATTGAATTTGATCAGGAGTTTACTGATTTTAACCGTTTCCCAAAATCTAAAAACGTGAAATTTTTACTTAAAAAACTATTTTAGCTTTTTATATAAATGGAGATTAAATATAATGAATGATAAAGCTGTCCTAAATGCAGAGATCACTGCAAAAAAGATGTTCGAGCTCTGACACTAGCTTCGACTAAAAAACAAGATTTGAAAAAAATTTTTACAAATGTGTTTCAAAAAGCAAACAAGGAATCACTAAAATAGAATACAGGAATAAATTTTTTTAAAAAAAATGTAAATATTTTCACCAATTATTAAAATATACTTAAATAACTTTGTACCAAACAGGAAACTTTTTTTAATAAAAAAAATAAACAATACATTAATTATACTAGCATGTTACTATATAAATTTTTAGACTAATATATAGATATATATATATATCTTACTTTTCAGAACAAAAAGCAATGTTTGCACAACTGATACACAACTAAAAATTGCTTGTCTATTTTTTTTCATCCATACAAGCTCTTATGTTAATAAATATAATTAAATGAAGAGAAAAAGAAAAGATTAGATGTATAGGTAACTAGTTTACCGATTAATTGAAGATTTCTAAAGAATACAAAAAATTTTTGATCAGAAGATATGTAAAGAGGAAATAAACTATATCAACAATATTTCAAGTTTAAAGAATAAAATGTAAAACGAATTATTCAACCTTTATTGAGAACGTTTCATCAATAGATGCAATGCAATTGATCTTACACAAATTTGTCTAACATTTTTCTTCGCCAACACTATCGTTTTAAAAAATGCATACTCTAAACTAAAATGATTCTAACTTTAGTAAGAAAAACTTATATTCCTTATAAAAACAAACATTCATAAATAATAATTTATTTATACATCATTCTTCGAAACACAAGTTAAGAGCGTTTCAATTTGACCTTCAAAGCCCTTGCATACATTGCTTATTACTATTCTATATATTAAAATTTACATAAATACTCACTGAATAATGCTTTTTTAAACTCGATATTGTCAAACCTTTCATCATTTTGAGGCCTTAATTAGTAATTAGATATCGCGAAAAAATTTCGACCTCTGTCCGCATCTACTATGTATACTTTCTGGAGAAAAAGTCACCACAACAGTTAAGATTGCGAAATATTTCGGATCCTTGAATTTTCATTGCATCCAAACAATACTTGAACTATATCAAGACCGTAATGACATTCCGAATTCATTGAGATTTACTAATTTAAAATTTGTAAATACTTTAAATAAACATAAAATTAATATTAAAATGAAATTTGAATTTAACTAAGTAAGATAGGGCTACCCAGAGGACTCTTTTTCCAAGCAATTAGTAATAACTACAGTTATCTTAAGCTGAATTCACACCAAGGCATACAAACGTCGAGTGTCAAGCGTCTAGCCAATCAGAGACTTCATTTCGCCCGAGATGAAGTCTCTGATTAACTAGACACTACTTGTCCACTGAGTTGTAATTACAACTTTACATTAGGTCAAATTGAAACAAACAAATTAGATCTCTTCTAATTTCCCAAGAATTCATTACAAAGAGCTATCATCCACTTACCTTAAAGATATAACAAACATCTTTAATAATTCAAAGATTCTCTTGTATAGATTATTTTTAAAAATCTATGTCCCATGACTTTAAAAAAAAAGTGTGAAAAGTTTAATTTGATATCTGTATTTAAAACAGCAAAAAGTTAGGCAATTGTTCTAATGTGCTGCCATACATTACAATCTATTAGCAAAACACTTGGACTGGAATCCCAATCATTTCTAATTTTAGCCAACAATCCAAAAAGCAAATTACAAATCGTGTTTTATAGTTGTTACTCGGTTACTACGGTAGTCAAGGGATAAAAGTCTCAAACTTATGGCCAACACTGTCGAGTCGTGGATTTAAGAACTGCTGCTTCTGATGATCCGCCGCGCCTGAACGTCTGAATTTTAGTTCGGCGTGGAAGTTAAAAGAGGGGGTGTGCTGACTCAGATGTCATTTTTGTCACTTGACGGGGGTTTCAAATTACGAGGTCCATCGCCAATCACAGTTTGACGAGAATAAGTAATCAATTAATTATATTAGTTACTCCTGGACATCTATCAGTGGCGTATTGTACACCCCACAACCTCTGCACTGCGGGAGCGGACAAAGCCTGATTGACGCCATTAACGTAGATTTTCTCAAAACTCGCTTTGCATTTTTTAAATACAATTTTCAAGCGATTTTCCACAAATGGCGATTTAACATCATTCAAAATCAAAACTTTAATAAGCTAATTAGATATCTTTGATCCAATAACCAAATTACAAAAAACCATTTTGTTTGATTTGCTACAATCTCCGCGACGAGGGATACTTTTCTTTAGTGGAAGATAAAACAAAAGTCTGACGGAGAATCGGATAAAATGCTAGAAAGATAAAAAAAAATTCATAACTGTTATGACTATAGTATACTTTACATTAGCTTTAGAGAGAGAAAAAAAAAGACATGATTTACTTTTTTTACCGAAGCAACAGAGAAACTTACTGGCGTCTTTAGTCCCCATGTATTTTATTTTCATTCAGCGAAGTCGTAAATAACGTACATCTGTTATGCTTTTTTTCATGTAAAACAGTATTATGATACTTGGAAAAGTATGGAAAGCATTTTAAATGATTATTTGGTCTAGATTTATGAGTATTCAAACAAATAAAGCACAATGAGAAATGTTTCACAAAATTATTTTTAAAGCAGACATATATATTTTTATATTCAATGCACTTAAATATAGGGCGTGTTCCTGTACTATTAAAACATTTTGATCTCACTTCTTCTCTTTTGCAATATTAGAACTGTTTTTTTAAGTGGAATTTAATATTTCGGCTTTTATACTGGTATTTTGCTTATACGATTAAAACAAATGAGACCCTAAAATGAGAGTGGAGTTCAAAAACTTTGATTGGTTCTCAAAAACGATAAAATCGTAAGGAAAAGGAATGTAATATTAAAAGCAAATGTGGAAAATTGGATAACTTTTTCATATCTGCCAGAAAGGACGTCCAACTGGGCCTCACCGTAAGTGGGGGCCTCGTTTCGTTCTCGACTCAGTCTTAATAAAATCATGATCAGGATAATTTTAATGGTCCAATAAATACGCATTTTGTTATTTATTATGCGGGGAACATATCCTTTAGTAGAGCACCAGCACAATATCGTACTAATTTATTCAGAACTGCAACATTCGAATAATTTTAAAATCATTACTATTTACACTTATTTCAATATTGTTTAATCTAACCAGTTTTAAAAGGCAGATAGGGATTAATTTGATATCAGTTCGCTGCGGAATTTTCTGCCCAACAATTGTAAAATATCGCAAAGTTGAGGTGATTACAATAATGATAAACATTAGACTCGTCGCCTAAGATCTATTTGGGTCGTTATCAAAATCATGCCATAAACGAGTACCGATATCAATTTAGCTCCAACAGAAAGCAGTCCAATATAGATGTTAAACATATGTCGTTATTACATTTGATTGATATATTATTTGATTTTTTGGAGATTAACACATCACCCTAAAGTTATACGAAAGCTAGCTCCATTTTTTAGTGATTTCTTCGAACATTCTAGGTTACCGTGCTGACATCTGGTGGTAATTTTTTGCAATATTTGAATAAGTATTATTTGAGGTATTTTTAGTTGGTTTATATTTTCGGTGTTTTTATTTTTATCATTTGTGGGATTTTCGGCTTGATTTTGGTAAACGAAAAGTAGGACCGCTGAGAAATAAAATCTCGTTCTTCTAATTATTATTATTATTTTTGATGGAGAACGAGCAACCGCTGGTATTATTCTATGCCGCAAGTCTTACGTGAAATCAGAACTCGAAAAAGTATGTCTCTAATTACCACATTGCATCCATATCTAATAATTTTGAATTCCAATATACAGGTAGATAACGGAACTAAATTGATTTAATGTTAATTTCAAAGACAAGTTTCAATATACGTGAAACTCTCAAAATGAATTGACACATGCACACTATTTGAACCTTATTTCTTGGCATATACAGTATTTTTACTATAGTTGCACCTTTAGATTGTTTAGAATTATAGCAGAAATCAAAATGAATTAAAAATAGTTAATTTAATAAACACAGTGTTGGCAAATCTTTTTCAAAAATCTATATATTTTTAGCATATTTAATAATGGAAAAAAATGTGTGAATTAAATTAAAAAGTTTTCAAGTATATATATATATATATATGATTTAAAATAAAAAATACTTGATGTAAATGATTACTTTACTCTCTCACACACACACATTAAAATTATTTCATTACTCATATTGTAAAATAAGTCAGTTTTATTACTAATTCTTAGTCAAATTGTATTTCATTTTTCGTAATTTTATGCAAGAATGACTCTATATCCTTATAGGCCAGGCTTTAGAAGAAAGTATCAAAGCATACTATATTTGTAGTAACAATGGTCATATTACTTTAAATTAAGTTATATCTAACTTCTATTTGGACAATATATATTGGTAGTTAGCTTTTCATTTACTTCTTTTAGCAGTCTAAGAAAAACTGACTTTTACATTTTGAAAAGTTAACGATGCTGAAAATTTTTAAGATTCTAGCTAATTTTATTAATGGATAAGTTGTAATGAAAAAATAGATTACAATTTGTAAAGCAAGCTTACACTCACAAAAATTAAAAATCCCTTTTAAAATATGTTGGAATCCTTTAAATATCTTTTTAACTATGCATCACGTATAATCAATTCTTATAAAAATGCATCAGCAGTTTTATTCAAATCCATCAAAATATAAACTTTAGCAAGTTCTTGTGTGGTTTAACTTAAAACTTTTGAAGGTTAAGAATAATTAAAAAATTTTACAGAGCCTGAATTGCATACTGTCACTTTTTACTATCTGATTTTGAAAAAAGTTTTAAATTGTAGAAAATCCTTTTTTGACCTCAAGACTTCCTTGTTTTCTAAGCATATTTTTATAGTATATGCTAATTATAAGGTGATAAAACGTTTTCCCATCGACACAATTCCCTAATAAACAGAACATAGTACACATCCGTCACCTCTTCAATCCGTTTCGTTGCAAATATTTCATCCTAAAGAATTTTCTTTTATGTAGTAGAACATGTTGAAAGAGTAAGAACCAAGTAAAATAATTTTTTTAAAAAAATCAAGGAATTAAGATTTTTCTTAAAGATAATTTCTTTAAATTATTAACATTGAATGTGTAATTCTAGTTTTCATGGCAGCACGAGAGCCCAATACTTTTTATTTAATAAAACAAAAGGACTAATTACATTAACATGTCTTTTTTTCAGAATCTTAAATTAGCTTTTTTTTGGCAACAACTTCTTTAGAGAATTAATATATATATGTTGAGTATGACTTTTAATGAATTCTTTTTAAAACACTTAACATTTACTTTTGTGTGTTCTGTTCAATAAATTATGTTGCTGAAAGAATAACAATCATAGTAGACGGGTGAAGGTACATGGCCCAATTCCACGAAGACGAGCACAGCAAAGCAGATGCATACAAATTCATCCAAAGCCTCAAATCCTCATACAGGTAGGAATAAGAAATCTGGTCATGTGTTTACTTCATTGTCCAATCTGGTTAAAATTATGAAGCATATTAGCAGATCATTAAACCGATACCCAAAATAGATTAAATCCATTAGAATGCTTTCCATTGATAGCACTAAGTCTCTAGAAAAAGTAGCTTAAATAATAACAATTTCTTCAAATATTAATTTTATTGGATTTCCTGATCGAAATTTATCACCTCACGGTATCAATTCAAATACAGCTCATTAGTTTATCATCGAATAAGAAATTTACATATGGAAGGCATAAATATAGCCTTTGTTTCTCTACTCCATTATCAACTGAAAATATTTTTTAATGCTTAGAAGTGAAAGAATATTACATTTGCAACTTTTTGAAAAATCAACAATGGACAGTTCATACATAATTCAGTGACACAGAGAATTCTTATAATCCATCAAAATTAAACAAGCAGCTTCACTAAAAATACAATCTACTCAAATCTTTGTTTGAAATCTCTCCTGAAAAAAAATATATATAACACATCTCAACATAAAAAAATTACTTCTAGGCCCCAATATAAGTAATCCTTTTTAAAAAGAAAATCTCCAAATTGTTGATAAAAGATTAGATGTAAAGGGACCCTCTCCTGTATTTTTAAAAATTAGTTGTATGTGCCAATAAGAATAACGGATAAGTATCGAGAATATAATTTATTAAACTTTTTCTAATATTTTAGAAAAATTTCAAGTTTATGTTGTCACATTGTTCATGGTTTACATTCACAATTTAAAGAAATCAATATTTTTTATATAATAAAATGATTACAAATTAAATAATTATGCTTGGAATGCATCAAATGCAGATGTTTAATGCTTTCACTTCCAATACAGAATATTAAGATAAGTTACTTATTTTAAAATAATTGGATGAAATAAGATCTAAGTATTTTACAGACATGTCTAAATATTTTAAGTTTGCACTATAATTAGAAGTCCAGAGAAATTAGAATAAAGACAAGAGTTCATTTTTAAAGGACTTTAATGACGATTATGTTAATCTTGTTTCAAGACAAGGTAACAAAAACATCTCAAAATTCTTCATCGCCTTCATCTTCTCCTCCTTCAGTTGAGTCGATTCCAACTTCTTCATAGTCCTTCTCAAGAGCAGCCAAATCTTCTCTGGCTTCTGAGAATTCACCTTCTTCCATACCTTCACCAACATACCAGTGGACAAAAGCTCTCTTGGCGTACATCAAGTCAAATTTATGATCAAGACGAGCCCAAGCTTCAGCAATGGCGGTAGTGTTTGAAAGCATACAGACTGCTCTCTGTACTTTAGCAAGATCTCCACCAGGAACAACAGTTGGTGGTTGGTAGTTAATACCCACCTGAAAGATAAATATACAATTAAAATAAATTTGACTATCATAGAAAGGCATAATTCATTACAACATTCTACTATACTTTTTAACATCAATTAAGACACATTTTATTAATATAAGAAGTTTATATCTGAAGTTAAGATTTTAGCTCTGAACAATTGGTAAAATTCAACCAGGAAAAATCTTTAATCTCACAGGTAACCTAGTTTTGCTTTAAAAAAATTAAAGATATTATCTATATACAATGTCAAAATATTTTTTAACAGTTATAAAGCCTTAAAACATTCATTACCTTGAAACCAGTAGGACACCAGTCAACAAATTGGATAGTACGTTTGGTTTTGATGGCAGCGATAGCAGCATTGACGTCTTTGGGGACTACATCTCCACGGTACAACAAGCAGCAAGCCATGTACTTTCCATGTCTAGGATCGCATTTTACCATTTGGTTAGCTGGTTCAAAGCAGGCATTGGTGATTTCGGATACCGTCAGTTGCTCGTGATATGCTTTTTCTGCAGATATTACAGGAGCGTAAGTAACCAATGGGAAGTGGATTCGTGGGTAAGGCACAAGATTGGTCTGGAATTCTGTCAGATCTACATTCAAAGCTCCATCAAACCTCAAGGAAGCAGTGATAGAAGATACAATCTGTCCAATCAATCTGTTCAAATTGGTATAAGTTGGGCGTTCAATGTCAAGGTTTCGTCGGCAAATATCATAAATGGCTTCATTGTCAACCATAAAAGCACAGTCTGAATGCTCAAGAGTAGTATGGGTTGTCAAAATGGAGTTGTAAGGTTCGACTACAGCAGTAGAAACCTGAAAACAGAAAATAAAATAAGTCAATTTAAAATTAGAACCAATCAAAATAAACTATAACAATACATTCCTATTTTCTTTTTAAAAAAAATAGGTAGTGTTATTTAACACTTCAGATAAAAAAAAAATGCATATTATTCAATTTAACTCACCTGTGGTGCAGGATAAATAGCGAATTCCAATTTTGATTTCTTGCCATAATCTACAGATAATCTTTCCATCAACAAAGAAGTGAATCCGGATCCAGTTCCTCCTCCAAAGCTGTGGAAGATGAGGAAACCTTGAAGACCAGTACATTGGTCAGCCAACTTTCGGATACGATCCAAGACTAGATCAACAATTTCCTTTCCAATGGTGTAGTGTCCTCTTGCATAGTTGTTAGCTGCATCTTCCTTTCCAGTGATCAGTTGTTCAGGATGGAAAAGCTGTCTGTATGTGCCAGTACGGACTTCATCGACTACAGTTGGTTCCAAGTCAACATAGACAGCCCTGGGAACATGTTTACCAGCTCCAGTTTCACTGAAGAAGGTATTGAAAGAGTCATCTCCACCTCCAATGGTCTTGTCACTTGGCATTTGACCATCAGGTTGGATTCCATGTTCCAAACAGTACAATTCCCAACAGGCATTACCAATTTGGACACCAGCCTGACCAACGTGGACACTGATACATTCACGCATTTTGAGATGTTTGAGTACCTGAGAAATAAAGGGATAAGAATATTATATTAAGAATATATCAAGATCTTAATAAATTAAACTTTCTATTTAAACACTAGCAATGAACTTACTAAAACTTATTTAAAGAATTTTGGTAGATATTTTGCTTAAAACAGAAGTTATTTAGAAACAAAGTTATTCAAAAACAGAAGTCTTAACTTCCTTGTTCAACATCCTCGAGAAAACACAGCAATAATGATTTCATGTTAAAAAAAAAAAAACAACGTTTTTAAATAGGCAAAGACAAAAAACCCCAATAGAGATTAAAGTTTTTGAAAGAAGCATAGAGGATTATAGCTCCTCAAATACAACCAAAATCATCACTTCTCATGAAAGATCAATTATATTCTAAATTTAGCAATTTCATGATGAAACAGGCACAAAACTAGCAGTTTTAAATATTTTGCACTTTTCTTTGTGACCTTAAAAGGATCATCCCCCCTCAGAAAAATCTGCAATTAACTAAATATTTAAGAAATGGGATGATATTAACTTTAAGATGTTTCAATAATTAACCAACCAAATCCCAATAATTATCTTTTGAAATTAAACAAATTTGCATTTTAAATTAATTACGTTTGGAATTTCTCATTTTGTTAGTAGCGAAATAGCTAAAAAGGTTGCTTTACTTCCCTGATTATAACAAGATAAAGATTCAAAAGGAATCGGCAACTCTAATCAGTTCGAAACCATATCTGGGAGTACAATTTTTTTTTGAGAATAGCGCACTCCTGTTTAATGTGCCGATCCCTTTTTTTATTTGGGGGGGTAAGTGTTCTCCATTTCATATTTTAGAAAAGTTCTTAGAAAAACATTGCGCCAAGGGGTGGGCTAAAATAGGATTTTAATTTTACCGTTTTAAAATTTAAAATGAAAAAAATTCGCCAAATTTTTTTTTTGACATTTAAAAACCCAAAAATTTCCCCCCGAGCCCCGAATTTTTAACAGATTCTTTCCTTCATTTGCTGACAGTTCTACAACTATACTCTGTAAATATTTTCCAAGTTATCTGAATTTCGAGGCACTTGCATTTAAAAACATAAGGTTAGCAAGTATAAAATATTTTATTACAAGAAATAGAAGCTTTAACAGCACTCCCTTTAAATTCGGAATTGCCCCACCCTAAAAAAACCGGTACCTCGTACAATGGCCGACTGCTCGCAATCACTGCCGTTACGTCAAAAGGCTGACCACAATTTTCCCATCTGTTTCTAACTTAGGATAAATGTTTCACAAAAATTATAACGGCGAAATTTATTGTTTATTTCCAACATTAATCCGATGATGTGACATTTTTGAACTATATCATCTTGTACTTCGTTAGAAACAATAACCATTGTTGTAGTAACGGTCATGCTAAGGGTTTAAATAGTATAAAAAAAACAATGAATAACACATCCATAATTGTGAACATTCCTGAAATAAATTATTGAATCAAGAAAGTTTGAAATGTTCAACTTACCTTCAAAGGATGAATTAGTACAAAATATTAAGAGGCGGTTAACGCACGAGATGTGTAACGAATCTCGCTCCGGAAACCAAAGTGACGCGAATTCTGTTCGCCGCGGGTCTTTACGAAATTTCGACCAATAGAATTTCAGATCGTCATCTATGTAGGTGACGTAATTTGAAAGAAAAAGACAAGAATTACAGTTGCAGCTAAGGTACATGAAGAGTTCGATTTTTTCATTTGAGAATAACTTATGGTTTTGGTTTTAAAAAAATAGAAAGAAAACTTTTTTTTCTATTTCGGCTAATACTTTTCTTGCTCCACATTTTTCACAAAGTGATCAATCCATCATTCAATAAAAGAACGTAATAGATCTACTCTTGCTTTTGACGCAAATAGTTTTTTTTTATATTCAAAGATATAACTGATGTTCTAAAAATAATTGATTTTATGAAAAATATTTAGGATCAATTCCTAAGGATAGACTTGAATGAATATATCTCGTTAATTTTAGATTTAGTTAAGCTTAGTTTTGGATTTTAAACTTAAAATATTTAATTTAAATGGTTATATATAAATTAAAGCACGTTTATAAATATTTTTCATTACAAATAGTACTACAAGAAACAGCTTTTATTTTATTCTCAGCTGACGAAATGTATGACATTAAATTTAAAGGTTGTGGTTAAAATTAAGTTTACCTTCAAAATAATATATATATTTAGAAAAAGATTCAAGGAACACATAAAATAAGCTAAAATGCAGAAATAGATAATTGCCTCAATTGTAATTCGAAATCGAAGGTATTTGTTAAAATATTTTATTGACCACGTGAGTAAGAATCATGACTTAAATATTCAATCAGAAACGTTCTGTGAAATTGCTGGTGTTGAGAATGGTTCACGTTTCCACTAAATATCATCATATGGAGCTATAAAGCCAAATAGAATCTCATGATTAAATTGAACTGAAATTCCTCGTCTTTACTGGAGTAATAGAGAAGCTTGAAGAGTGAAATATAACCCTTCAGATATTATCCACACCAGCCATTCATAACACAGAATTCTGAGTTAAATCTCCAATAATAATTACCCCAATATGCTAAAGTTAACTACAAAATTTGTAACAAAAACATTTTTTTTTATATTTTTAAAAAAAGTTGTAATGATTGCTATGAGCCGGCTGGGTGGCATGGTTAGTTTGTCACTTGCCTCCTGCACCTAAGGTTGCTAAGGATTTTCATGATGCAGAAAATCGGCAGAGGCCATGTCGTATGATTATACGGCATGTAAAAGCTCCCTAGAGTGTCTGTTTGGTTTGGGTGCTTTCGGCAAAATTAAATCCTAGTACAGGTTCGCATCGTTAGAGCTCAAGTGCCTCCCTCTAGGGAGGAAACTGGGCGTTTAAATTACCTGCGGCGATTGGTATCCACCTACATGGTGCCGCACTAAAAAGAGATACCAGCTTCAGGAGAATGTACTAGATCTGCAAAGGTAAAACACCAATCCGCAGCCCATTAGATATTTAAAAAAAATGATTGTTATGAATTTAATCAAGTTCATTTAGCGAAATAGAGGAAGATTGTTATTTTCCATAAATTACAATTAAAAATTATATTCTAATTAATTAATTTCAAATTTTTTTTAGAAATCTGGTATTTTCCTTATAATTTAATGATAAATATTTAATACAAATATTGCACATATTGTTACGTAGATCTGAGGGTTCGTGGATTTTATGCAAAACAATCACAAAGAAAATAAACAGTTCTTTAAGAGCGATGCGAATTTATTATCAAAAATCCAATCCTTTAAATACATGATTCAGCAGCAATATCCACAGAGTAAATCACCGAAGGTCTTCACACCTTCAATATCAATCAAACACAATCACCAGTGTTTAAAACTACACGTAAGTAAAGATTATTCACAAGCACAGCCGAGCTAATCGCTAGTCAAAACAATCCTCATTACTCGCTGGTTTAATCCAGACCCTCCGCCGTACCGGCGAGCATCTTTTTATAGGCGCGACAGAAACTTCCAGAAATGACGTGACACTAGTGGAGAGATCTACTACTTTTAGAAGATTCCAGAGGGTTCCGAACTCGCCAACATGGTCGCCAACGTCGCCAAAAATGATGCCAACTTGATTCTATCGCCAATATTTCGCCAAGTTCTCACTCCATCGCCATTATAACGTAAGGGGCGGCATTGCTTGTGTGTGTGTGTTGTGAATGGTACAATTTTAACATGAAATAAACATAACATAGAGTAATATATATGCATTAAACATCCAAATACAAATTATATACACTATTTACACAAAATTTGTAACAATATATTACAATTAATTAATTTCGTGTACTTAATTAAAATGTAAATTCTTATCAATAATGTAAGACTCAAACTCAGTGGCGCAACAGCCCATGAGGGCTAGGGCCTTCTGTGCCCATCCCAGTATATGTGACTATTGGGCGCTGAGATGCATGAACAGATGATCCCGATCAGGTGGTCAGTCTGAAGCGAGACCCCCAGTGCTTAAGTTTCAAGCAAGCTTGGAACTCATTCACTTTATCAACCCACTGCAGGAGGGATGAAAGGCTGAGTTGGCCTTGCCCAGCCAGAGAATAGAACCTCGATCCTATGTTGTGGAAGCGCGATACGCTACCACTAGGCCACTAGGCTTTCAATAATGTAAAAAAAAATGTATAAATTACATTTGATTTCAATAATATCATGTGCATATCACTTTAATTATGTTTTCGATTGAGAGCTATAATTCCACTAAACATATTATTTTAAATATTCAGTTATAATGAAACGTGTATGATTAACATACGTCAATATCTAACGAAAATTTTTATATACTTTTATGGAAAAAATTCTTGCTAAAGAGAAATTTAATGCTTGTTGTTTTAAACATAATGTGAGAATTTTTAAATAAAATAACACCGGTTGAAAAATAATACCGATTAAATTTATAATCTGTTGAGAGAGGTTCTTTTTCGTCGCATTACATAGCTGCATAGTTGGCGATGGACCTCGAAATTTTGAACCATGGTTAAGTGATGAGGATGACACCTGAGATGGCACCCCCTTTCTTATAACTTCCATACCACACCAATACAGTCAGTAGAGTGGACATTATACAGTATCATATCTCGAATAATAAGTCACTAAATCAAAAACTACGTCCGACTGAATTTTGTGTGTGTGAGTGTATTCTAAATGTTTTTTAGTACACAAACATTAAAAAAAAGAAAATGAAAATTCTTTCTAAACATACATATTTGCATTTCATTTTCATTCATTGGGAAGTATAAAGCATTATTTTTATATATTTATGAAATTTTAATTATTCTTCAGGATTACATATTTTGTTTCTCGCAATTATTGCAATTGCGACAGAAACATTTAATAATTATTAAAGACTAAGTTGTTACAATTTCAATATGTTGTTGTTACTAATGCCACACCTGATCGGCAAAGGCCAGATCAAGACCCACGAAATTCATCATGGCAAACGGCTAAGTGACGCCTGTCGTTAGCCGTAGCTTTGAGCACCATACAGGTGACAGAAAACGATTTAGCTCGGTAGTACAATTTCAATATAATTACGACAATTTCAATATAATTAGTATATATATATATATTTAAGCATAGCACATATAACTTGATATATTAGTATATATACTTGAGCATAATAAAAGCAATAGAGCATCTGACATGCATTAGCTCTCTACGCGACGAGTCTTTATTGGCATCAGGACTCGAACCCTCGATTCTCGCCAGTTGCAACACCGACGTTCACCACAGTTCACGACCGTAACACCTCGGTAAACGCGGTCAAAAGTTTGAAAAAAGTAGTAAATAACATAATTAATCTTACATGAGCTTTTCTTTGTGAAATTGCCGAATTTATTCGAATCTAAGCTGCACTTATTTTCCCAGTGTTAATGCAACTGAAAATCGGGTGCGGCTTAGAATCGAAGACGGAAATTTCATTGGATGAGGGAAATTAAACATGATACTGCTGGTTAGAGCAATGGCAGGTTCATGTATGTTTTTGAAAGGTTTTATTACAATAAATAAAAAATTTAATATTATTCACTTCTTATTAGTTTTCCTTTAAAATTTTCTTTTCTTTTTTTTCTTTTGAAAAAATTATTGAGATTATTTCAATCGAACATTACATCTATTTTAATACTTTTCAAAACTGTTTTGAAAAAAAATAGTTTGAAGGAAATTAATTCGAGAAAATAGAACATCAATTTTTTAATGTAATACCATTTTGAAAACTGGATATAGGACGAATAAGCTTTTAAAAGGTAAAATTAATTTCCCATTTCTGAAAAAATAATAAATGAAATCTTGCTTGGCGACTGGTAGTATAAGGTGGCCAATTTTGGTTACATTTCATCTTGGTTTGGCGAATTTAAATATCATACCTTAAATCTTCATTTAAATGGAATAAAAAATTTATGATTATCTCCGATAATTTACCATTACTGGTTATAGAAAAAAAGTGAACTCGCCAGTCAATTATACTACACTTGAACGAAATTTCAAAAAATGCTATTCAGTATTTAAAAAAATATCAATCATAAGTAAACACATTTCAAGAATGATCTTTAAGGAACATTTCAAATTACGAATTTTACACCAATGAAAATTTAAACATCTATTCTTAGATTATTCATAAAACTATTTTAAATTTAATCTATATTTTAATTAAAAAATATATATCGTCATATTTATGCAATAAAATTACACAATAGCTTACAATATTTTACATTTTTAAAATTATATAAATTTTGTTACATATTGAATATTTAGCACATGATATTAACTTATTATTAATAAATTAACTTATAATTAAAAATATTATTAATGGATTATGACTTTTTCATGAGTACATAAAAATCGATCTAGTTTTATTTAACCTTATTATCAGCTCCAGTTAATCTCAGAAATTCATCATAAATAGGGACTTATTTCCTATTTCCAGAGAAATTATTGATTTCGTGACTCATTCGCCGAGATTAACTATTGCACTGTCTCGCGTCCATTTCATCGATGGTTGCTATGGTAACTCTGTCGAATAACAATTCAGTTGTGAATTACTATAGTGACTCATTTATGACGTCATTTTTGTGTCTTCAACAATTTTTCTGATCAATGTTAACGAAACTTTACATCGAGTTTAATTGTTGGTGCAATGCAAAATAACTCAACAAAATAGAGACGATTAATAGGGGAAAAAAAGTAATACTCAATTCAAAACAGGGATAATTACGTACTTTAAAAGTAATAATCTTATGAAAATTTTAAAAACATGAAGAAATGTCTTATCGAAAAAAGAAACATTGAAATAGATTTTTATTACAGATATCCAAAATTGCAATTTCTGTTAATTTTCGCTTTTTAGTTTTCTATGTTATTCATTTTCAATTACTAGTCTCTAAGTTTTTATTACATGGTCTTCACAAGTAATAAAAATGACATGAAATTTTGAAGTTGCTTAAAATGTAACGTTCCGAAAAAATATTGTTATACAAGAAATATGCAATGTGTAATTCTATAATATTTGATGGCCTTTTTTGAAGAAATAATTTCTAAATTTACTTTAATATTTAAAAAAAGAGGTGAAAAATTCAAATTCATATTAATAACTAAAATTATTTAAGTTATCCTAGATGTATTATTACAATAAATATTTAGTGACAGTCGAATTGATGTGTTTTATAAGTGTTAGGAAATATTTAGTCAATAATTTGTAGAGGACTACTACTGTATTGTAAAATATTTTCAATCTAATGCCGGTGAAATAGAATTGTATTAAATTTTTGTTTTAATAATGAATTTAATTGGTAAGGAGTAAGTTCTATAATAGCTGTCTTTTCAGTGGGTAACACTAGTGTATCAGAAAAAAATTGAACATTTTTTTAAAAAAAAAATATAGAAAATATACCCCATTTCTTAAAAATAGCATTTTTAATTTTCACGAAAATATTAATTTCTGTGCCATAATTGCATGCACAATCTAATTTTAACATTTAAAATCGAAAATGTTCTTTTGTAAATCTTTTACCAATAAAAAAAAAAAAAAAAAGAATTCTAAATACATTTTCCACCACCGTTTTTTGTCAATTGCTTAATATAATTTTGTGTGTGTGATTTAGAAAATTGAGAAACCCAAAACAAAACTTTGGCCAACAACAAATCGAACAATAGCAAAATAATAAACATTATTAATTCCTCTTCTCCTTATAAGGTCATACAAGAATTCAGATCAACCGCAAGATATATTCTACGCTGACAATTAACAACTGATTCGCCAGAGGCGCACCCACGTACATCACGTGCGAAAGTAATACACGTAGGCGCGTATCCAGTTAAGCCTACCCTTAGAAGGGACAGATGTGTGTAGCTGAAAAGAGATTTCCTGTCGTCTATGACCATATACAGCGAAACCCGCAGCTGCAGAACTCTGCATAGTGAGGATATTGCTTTTTTCGCGGTAGAAATATTCCCTCTTTCTCCTTCAAAGCGTAGGTCAACGAACGTCTGTCTGCAGTAAAATCGATCCCAAGACGAAAAAAGAATGTTCACTCGTCCGAGAACTGAGTAGGTGAAGTCATTGAATTTAGATTTTATCGGAGGTGGAGTTAAAATACAGCTTAGAGCAGAGGTGTACGGATTTAATTCATTACGACATTTAATGTTATTACAATCTTTGTGGTAACATCGAGAATGTAATTGCTCTTAACATATTATTTTTTAAATATCTATTATTAAAGTTCCATAAATTTCATCAATGAATGTTCTCACTAAGTCCGTGTAAGAATTGGATGCTAATAATTTGTGATTTTGTTAGAAAGAAACGGTGTTCAGAATATTTAAAATTGTATGGGATAGCTGATGTGCATTAATTTTTCGTTTTGTTGTTTTACGGATTCTTATTTATTCTGAACTGCGTGCTTTTTTGTTTTTGGTTTTAATAAGATGACCAGTTTTTTTACAATGAAAAGGAGGACGAAAAATTTAAGAAAAAATTACATCGTAAATGTATGAAACATTTTATTAATTCAAACAAAATTACGCTTTTAATTGTTTACTTTAACAAATATTTTTCCATCGAATGATTTTTTTCCCCCCGACATATCATTTTCTAATACATTTGGAAATTTCGGAGCAAAAAATATCCTTCATACTGAATTTTACGGTAAGCACCGTAGTTAATATATCAACATTCAATCTTGATTTTTCACTTGTCCAAAATCATTACCAACTGGAAAAACTCTTTCAAATGGTGCATTAGTTAGTTCCAGGGCAGCACAACATAAATTCAACAAGAATAACTAAATTTTCATTTAGGACGTGTTCATTTTTGAAATGGTTTAAGTATTTTCACCCTTCTTTTATCAATTTCAGCATGTCGATTTTCCAATTGTTCTAATTTATTAGAATTTAAATATGCATTCAGTCGTCTTTCTTCTTCAAACAGACCATTGTCATCGATTTTAATATCAGGCATTTCTTTCTCTCGATAAAAACTGAACAGAATTTTCTATATCTCCCCCCATTTACTTGAGATGAAGTCAAAAAATACTATTAAAAACTGTTATTTTCTGTGGTGTTTGTTTCAGACCATTCTTTGACTTATTGCAAGCATGCTTTGGTTCGTCTCTGAATACAGAGATTAACAGATCAGGATTAAAATATTAAAAAGGAGACACTTTTCGGGAAGGACAGAACCTATAAAAGTAAAACTGTCCTCCCTAAAGGAGGGCGGTTGGTCACCTTAGTTTTAAGGATTGAAAGTTAGGTAAGTTCCATGACACGATAACCGAATAGTCAAACTCAACCTCGATGCCGGTGTTTCAGTCGTGAGTCAGAGTCCTGGTGCCACTTAAGATGCAAATGTAGAGGAGCTCATGCACGTTAAATTTGTCGAGGTTCAAAGACCTGCCATTGGTGAGGTGTGGAGGTTTAAAGGAGAATACCAGCTCAGGTGCAATTCTCGTTTCTGGACTGTGGTTCAAAAGTTGGATTTCCGTCGCCAATGGCTCCTGTGTTGGGTTCTAGAGATGACATTAATGAACAATCAATTGAATCCTTTGTAAGATAAATCATATATATATATATATTTCATTCGTCTTTTGATAACCTAAGATTAGATACAATGTATTGTTTTCCAACTTTCTGATATTTTTCACAAAAGCTCACAAAACTCTTATCAGATTTGGATATACGATATTTTTAGTTTTGAGACCTACTTTGAAAGTTCGTGTATTGGAATTATTTTTTTCAGTGTTCAGAAAGAAAAGTGAAAAATACTTCTTAGAAACAATTTAACTTTTTCATATTTTTCCACAAATCCTAAAATAATGTAGATATTGAGGGGGGACAAAAAACTCAAATTTTATTGAAGTGTTTTTTCAGGAAAAAAAATTCCGTATTTTATTTGTTCATATAATTGTAATGAAGTTTTGTTAGTGCCAGAAACTACAAACTACGTCAGAAATCACAATGAATCTAATTTTTTCTAAGTATGAATAACTATTTAATTTTGAAATAATATTTTCGTGTAAATTTATAGTTAAAGTGTTCCATTTCTTCAGAAGTAAGCTTTTAAAATGTTTCATCGACGCGTTTTAATTAATTTGTCAACAAAATGACGCAGTGGCATAGACTGGGGTGCCGAGAGGGCCATGCGCTCGGCATACGAAAAGGGGCGGCGGCAAGCACCACGATATTTAAATTCAAAAAATATTTCAAATGCCAAATCGCGTCCGCACGATGAATCTGACGGAAATGAGTGAAAGCTTTAATACACGCACAGATGTAGGAAGTTTATTAGTCGCTATGCAATCGCATTCGTTTTTATGATAACTTAGGCTTCTGGCAACCGTTACTGTATGAAGTCAATAATACTCAAAATTATTTGCAAACAGAGGAACTAAATATCCATGAATGTACTCAAAAAATACGTGCTTTACAGACCGTATTAGAAGCAATACGAGAGGAATTCGTGGAGGACGCTTTAATCTATGCTGAAGTTTATGTGAAGAGCTTGAAATTTCTTTTGAATACCCAAGACGAATCAGGAGGAAGCAAAAATTTGGCGACAACAGACCAAGGCTGTGAAAAAAGAACTCATTAGGTCTGGCTCTCTGGGTTTATTATATTAATATATATTGAGTCCAAACTTGAAGATGGCTTACCAAATATTGTCATAATGTTGAGAATTTTTTTAACATGTGCCATCAGTAATGCCAGTTGTGCCAGAGAAGCTTCTCTAAGCTAAAATTAATCAAAAATTATCTCAGATGGACTAAGTCCACGTTAAGGCTAACAAATTTAGTTATTCTGGCAATTGAACATGACGTACATGTTGATATTGACAATTGTATAAAAGATTTTGCTATGTAAAAAACACGAAAAGTGCATTTTCAATCAATAAAAAAAATTTAAAACTGCTTTTTTTTTACTTTTGCTAATTTTCTTGACTAATAATTAAAATAGAGAGGCGACAAATTTCCGATCGGCTCCAGGCGGTGAAAGCCCACGCTACGCCACTGAAATGACGTTTTTATTTGACCTGTATTCGTTTTCAAGGGTAATTCTACGATAGACAAAATACTAGTTTCCGCTTGTATTTTTTAGTCGAAATTTCATTTTTAAAGCATGCTACAAAACCTTTAAACAAAATTCTTTTTCATGTGAGTAATGTTTAAATCTAAGAAAAGAATCAGGAGTAATAAAAACTGAATTGTATTTATCAAACGAAACATCAAATACTTTCGAGCATCTGTGACGGTCATGGCCCTTTTTTTAAACTTATTTGTTACTTTATCGTTACGATTGCAGGTCGTCCATCCATTTATAGAAAAACAGGTTATCAAAAGCGTTTCTTGTTTGAAGAAGAATTCTTGACATACTTTCAGGCTTTAAGCATTTCATATCTCCTCTAAAGAAACAAAAACTATATGAGCATTATATTCAGAGAAGAAAAATTCATGTTCCTCATTTATATATTTATGGAATTTTTCCATAGTAAAATTATCGTTAAATGAAACTGTTATTATAAATTCTCCATCAAAAATCTGATTTTTCAAAAAAATTTGTGTTACAACCAGTGCGCACAGAAATTTTTCAAGGGGGGTGTCCAGGGTCGAAAGTCTATCATTCTTGTATCATACTCCTTTGGATTTTGTCGATTTTCGAGAACAAAAACTAATTATTGAATAAATAATTAACATTAATTAATAAGATTAATCATTAACAACAAATACTTAATTAAATTTTATGTACTATATACTTAGAATTATAATCAATCGGGAAAAAAATCAAGGGCTTTGGGGGGGTGTCGGACCCCCAGGTCACCCCCTTGTGTGCGCCACTGGTTACAACTATTTACAGAAAAGGCATACAATTTATATTTACCTTAAAATTTGGCGTATAACGCGCACCTATACTTTCAACCTGCGTTTTTGAACTTTTAGGTATATTCGCCGTATAATGCGCATCCCTTTTTTACAAAGAAATTTGAAATGTAATAATGCAATTATTTTATGTTTGAAGTCACTTATTCGAGATATTATTCCAGGCTTTTGAAAAAATAGCATATATATATATATTTCTAGAACTAAAACTCTTTAAGTTCATAAGGTATGTCATTTCTTTTAAATAAACAGTATTTCGATCTATGTAGAAGTCTAATTTTTTTGTATTCATCTGGTTTTTATTTTTTTAAATTTTTATTATTATTATTTTTGAAGCTATCATTTTTATACCTGTGTCGTATAACGCGCACCCATAAATTTCGATCATATTTATGGTGCTAAAAATGTGAGTTTACGCCGGATTTTTTTTTACGGTAATTACTCGAAATAAACTATGCATAATTTTTATTCAAATTGTGATAAGTAAGTATTAATTTTTTAAAAATAATAAGCAGTGGCGCACACAAGGGGTGTCCCAGGGGTCGGACCCCCAAAGTCGTTGATTTTTTTTCAATTTATTATAATTCTAAGTATATAGTACGTAAAAATTAATTAAATATTTGTTATTAATGAGGAATTTAATTAATTAATGCTAATTATTTATTCAATAATTAGTTTTCTACTGTTTTTTGTTCCCTAAAATCGACAAAATCAAAAGGCGCATGATACAAGAATGGTGGACTTTCGACCCTGGACCCCCACCCCCCTTGAAAAATTCGTGTGTGCACTACTGATAATAAGTATTAATTTTGAATATCTATTATTAATCACATTAGAAGAATATCCCCCAATGATGGCTATTACACATGTTGGCTAAGTTTAAACATGAATAAAATAAACTTACTATTGCTATTGTTATATTATGTTATTAAGAAATAATGTTTTTTTTACTTTTTAAGATTACATTTTTATTAATAGTTTCCAAAAATAGAATCGCTAATCAGTAGAAGGAATCCAGGACACGTGAGCCCCTCAAATATCTTTTTCAAATTATGTGCTATTTTACTGGCTGTTGAATAAAAATGAACATATTTGCATTCTCTATATTCGCCCATAATGCAGCATTGGGTTTAGAAATAAAATTTTGGCTATTAAAGTGAGAAAAAAAAATATCTTCATTTGCAGGAAGACTTAAAACTACACAGTACCCTTTTTTCAAAAAAAATTTTTTTGGAAATAGCAATAGGAAAAGTAATTCATGTTTTATTTTCAGATTATATTATATTATTAAGTTGATTCTGAAGTAAAAAGTCAACTTAGCAAGACATTATTTTGCAATTTAAAAAATAAAGAATTTTTGAAGTTTTTTAAAACTTATATAAAATGTTTAATTTTTTTAAAATGATTTAAAGTGATTTATGCTTCTTAAATTATTGGGAACAAAAGTTAGCGAAGATCTCTAATTTAATGTTAAAATTTCCCTCTTTTACAGACTCTGAAAGGCTGCTGATTGGTAAGACAGCAGATTTCAAATATTACACCTAATATAACAACACTCGTAGAAAAACGTAGCACCATTCTCCTCATTTAACATTTTAATTTATACAGTTAAATACATTATTTATTGATTTACATTGCTGGCCACACAACATGCAACACAAAGAAGTACCAGAAATATCACAGCGAAATTTATTTGGCAGATAACATTTTGTACAAAGATCAAATGATTAAAATTACAGCCTCTTGTGACGTGTGGATGATGACAAAATTAGTAGTTAGTGTAGCCGTCATTGTTGGCTATAACCAGGTGCGTAGCCACCGCCGTATCAATGGTACGGTGCCCCCAAGCTAAAGGGGCCCCAACATGTGTAACTACAGTACCACTAACAAGGTTTTCACTTCTAAAAAAAGGGCCCCGAAGAAGTTTTGATACGGGGCCCACTCAGAACTAGCTACGCCAGTGGCTATAGCTAAGGTGACTAACCGTCCTCCTTTAGGGAGGACAGTCCTTCTTTTATAGGTTCTGTCCTTCCTCGAAATGTGTCCTCCTACTTGTTTTCCTTTTCAATATTTTAAAAAACTCTGAATTGTTAATTCCTATTTAGAGATGAACCAAACATGTTTCCAATATATTGAAGAAGGTCTGAAACAAATAGCGCAGGAAATAACAGTTTTCAATAGTATTTTTTGAATTCAACGCAAGGCAATTGGACTGATATAGAAAATTGTGTTAAGTTTTTATCGAAAGAAATGTCCGATTTTAAAATCAATGCAATTGTCTGTTTGAAGAAATTAGAAGACTGAATGTAATATTTAAATACTAATATATATAAATTAGAACAACTGGAAAATCAGCATACTGAAATTGATAAAAGATGGGTGGAAATGCTTAACCATTTCAAGAATGTGAACACTTTCCATGTGATAATTTAGTTATTCTGGTTGAATTTACGTTGTGCTGCCCTGGAACTAATGTAGGAGTTGAAAAAGTTTTTTCAGTTGGAAATTATTTTTGCAAAAGTGAGAAATAAGATTGAATGTTGATGTCTTAGCTACAGTACTTACTGTAAAATTCAGTATGAAGAATATTTTTTTGCTCCGAAATTTCCGATGTATATCAGAAAATGATATATTGACGATATATTGAGCCAGTCGTTGTCGAAATTTGGACCACACGTTTTCGATTGACGATAGATCGGGAGAACAAGGTCAAGGAAGCAACTCAATCTGATGTGTAAAGAAGAACTCTTGAACTTTGCTTGCCACTTGTAGTCCCGCATTATCCTGTTGGAATATGGCTGATGGCAAGCGCTGAATGTAAGGTAGGACCACGGGCTCCAACACCACAGAGATGTAACTCTGGCTGTTCAGTGTACTGGCATGCGTACTAGAGGGGTCTGGCAGTGAAATCCAATACCACCCCGAACCATAATACCGGGTGCAGGGTCAGTGTGGTGATGCATGACGCTGTAGTTCAGCAGCCTCTCATCACGGTGTCTCCAAACTCGAATCCGACCATCAGGATGTTACAGGTAGAAGCGGGACACGTCAGTAAACACAATGCCGTTCCCTTTCATTGTCCATGTATGCCGTTCATCGCACCATTGGCGGCACAAGTGTCTGTGATTTCCATTCAAGGGTAAACGAAGCAATGGACGCCTTGCGAACATTCCACTCTGCTGCAAACGGAGTCGAATGGTACGAGCGGACACCGAATGATACGTAACAGACTGAATCTGTTGTGCTGTGGTTCGTGATGGGGCTGCGTGATCCATCACTGCTACACGCGCAATCAGCCTGTTATCACGGGCAGTGATGCAGCGAAATGGATGTGATCGGCCTTGTCGGTCCGTCGTTTCTTCCTGCATCCAGCGATGACAGATCCGCATCAGAGTTATTTGGTTTCGTCCAACAAGTTGACTGATTTCTCTGAAAAATAATCCGCAATCCCTTTAGGCTTCACGAATATGGCTGATAGGACCACGGGATTCTGTTTCCCTCGGTCGAAATCAAAACTTGATCAAAGGGCTCGGTTTTCCCAGAGGCTGGTATGAAACCCCTATCCCCCTTCTTTAAAAAACTAAACCTCTTGGAAAAAATGGGTCTCTAAAAATTTTTATATTATAAAGCTTCCTTCCCAAGAAAAATTGACCATCAAATTAAAACTTTTGGTTTAAAATTAAACTTTTTTGGTTAGAAAGGAAATTAACTACCCTCGGCGGGTGATTAATTAAAAACTTGAAGTGAGGCGGGAATTTTAGTACTGAAATTTTAATATTGGTGACGATCTGTCAACTAGGGAAATTTAAAATGATTAATAGCTAAGAAATAGAAGCGACTAGACGTGACTTCGTATCTCCCCCAAACCCCTTATTTTTTCCATATTTGATTTTGGATGCATTTCTTCTTTGGTTAATTGGTTTGTGTTTTTGGGATACGAGAAAAAATTGAGTTATTTTGAATATGGCTGTCTTCCTTCCCCCCCCCCCTTACCCTCGGGTAGTCTTTAGGGTAACACGTAAAATTAATAATACGAAAAAAAATTGTCGTACTTCAAATCAAAACTGTTCTCCCCTTTATATGGCGCTTGCGGGTGGTGCTACGGTCCCCCGTGATGTCCCTTTTGTGCTATAATCTAATGATTTGCATATTTTCACCCCCAACCCCAAATGTAAATTTAAATGGTTTGCATTTTTTTTCCCCCGGGGTGTTGCATTTTGTAGGGAGAAATTGTATTTAAAATTGGTTTTTTTGTAATATTGTTTTTATATATATATAAAGATTTTTACTGTTTTTTTAAAAAGGAAAAAAAATTTTTAAAAAAGTCTGTTTTAAGTAGCAAAAGGCAGTCGGGTTGTTGAGGACCCTTTAAATCATTTTCACCCATCTTTTGGGGAGTCAGGGGGGTTTTCCCAAAATCTTGGGGTCCACGATTTGGGGTGTTTTCATAAATGGTGCGATGATCGAAAGTTTAAAAACTGTTGATGTAGTACTTTAATGTTTACTATAATGTAGTTTCGTACATCATGGAAATATTTAGTTTTATCTGCACTACTTGCATTCTGAAGTCTAATTGTAGTTTCAGTTTGGGGCTGGCTTTTCGATACATCATTTTCAGTAGTATTACATCTCTTCGAAATATTGTTCTCATAGCAACCTGAGAACCTTCTGGCTTGGCATTTTCTCAGCAGGAAAAATTAATGAAAAAGTTTCCAGGTTATATAAACTATTCGTAAAAACAAATATTGGTCTTGAGTTCAATCTTGGTTAAGTAACTATAACTCAAAAAACTCAAAACATAATCAAACTAAAAAATGAAGTTAATATACACACTATGAAAACTGAAGTTAATAAACATTTTACACTAAAAGAGTTGACCGTGCTCAAAAATATTTTTAATTGATTCAATTTAAGGTATCCGACTAAGTTCGGAACCGTGATTTTAAAAAGGGCATAAATGGAAAATTTTTTCAAAAGTGTCATTGGGTTAGAATACATGCATAAAATTGTTTTGGGGGCATTTTGAAAAAAAAAAGTTATTTAAATACAATATTTCGGCTAAAATTCTTAGAAAAACCCTTTTTTTTCAAAATGTTCTCCGTCTTCTATTATAATAATATTTCCTGTATATAGCTCAGATCTCTGTACAGGGGCTCAACTATAATTTTAAAAAATTCAATTATTTTCAAGTTAAAACCCGTTTGAAAAAATTATTTTTTTTTTTTTTTTTTGTTGTCGTAAAACATGGATAAACCACTTCTAAGTTATATATTTCAAAATTCTAGTTACTCTTCAGGGGTTTAGTATAGATAGGCGAAATTTTTTATAATAGAAGTTTTTTTCAAAAAGGAAAATTTTAAAAAGGGGTCATTCTATGTTCTTTTTTGTCAAAATATTGTTTTAAATAATTTTTTTTTGTAATACTAGTCTTAAAAAAATTTTTATATACTTTTTTTTAATCTAAGTGACACTGAATATCAAAAATTTATCCATTTATACGCTTTTTAAAACCCGGTTCGCGTTCGGGTACCTTAAAAAAAGAAGGTTTCAAAATGAAATCGAAACTAAAACCTAAACTCAGAAAAATTGAACTTTCTTAAAAATTAATTAGTTATGAGATCTGAAATACGGAAGCAAGCTTCCTAATTATATAAACCACACACACACAAAAAAAGGATTTAATATTTTTGTCTTTTGCAGGGTAATGTTTAGCTTTAAATAAGGGGAAATTATTTTTTGTTCGTCCCTTCTTCCTGCACATATCCTTTTTATGAATTTGTAGATATAAATTCTTTAGGCTCTTTTCCGTTTCGCTGGTATAAATCTCGCTAAGTTGGTGTTATATTGGTGACAACATACAATATACACTTAAAAATATTAGTAAATATTAGTTCTCAATCGTTTTTCATCCATTTCTGATGTATTAAGAAAAAGTCATTATAAGAAAAGACCACGATTTATTTCGTGAATGTGGTGGCAAAAGGTTACCGGTGTGAATGTACCATTTGGCTTCGGTTGTATCATTTTTGGCGACTGGTTATCAGTCTGCGCCTCGAAACGGAAAAGTACCATTCTTTATAGATTCAAATCCGAATTTTTTACTCGTATATTCGAATTATTTTCACAATGAATGTCGTTTTCAAAGTTATTTTAATAAAGTTTATAAACAATGTTTTTTAAAAAACATTGTCAATTTTTGTTTTTATTCTTAGTGTTTATTAATTTATTTGGTCTTCTAACTTAAAAATGAAATAAAAATTGGATTCTAGAAAATTGTATTTTTTATATTTTGTAGCCAGGTATTCAAGACTTTCGTGGATTCTAAAAATAAAAAAATAATTATTATTTCTCTAAATTAATTACGTATAAAGTTGAGTTACTTTTGTAAAAAGTTATTTAGTTGTTTGGACTCTTTTTATACAGATGAAAATATTATATTAATGAAAAAAAAAATGATAAAATTGTCTTAGACACGGTTAGATATCCTGTGTAGTTTTTACAGAAGCTTCGTAAATTTTAACTACGATTACCGGATTTTATCAATAGATGGCGTAATACTCTTACGAATTTTATTTCTGTCACACAATCGCAATGCTGAGATAACTCCATTGTTAATTCGATATCAAAAATATGCACTGTCTCAGAAGCTCCGAATTTATTTATTTATTTTTGCTACGTAAGAAATTTCACTTGTAAGCATAACGTCGAATTTAAGCATTGTTGAATGATTCGTACGTCATTTTACGTCAATGAAAAATATATCTCACAGTGATAAAACCTTTTTCTCAAAACTATGTTTGAAAAAGACAAAACATTTTATTGTCAAGGATGAAAGTTTAAAATACAGTCGTATGCTTGTCGTTTTATTTCATACTTTTTAAAACTATGTCTTAAATAAATTACCTAGTGACTGGAAATATTAGTCTTATAATGCAGTAAAATGTAGTATTTGAAATTAGATAATAAATTTGAATTCTACTTTTATTAGACAGCAAATAAAAAAAAACCCTTGTTCTATAAAAAAAAAGTGGAAATATAACGTTTTCTATTGCTGAAAGATTTTAAATTTAATTATTGTAATAATATTGCAAGAACACACAAACACCTGTCGATTATTTGAAATTAAACATTCTTAGAGAATAAAATTGTCATGATTATTATAATTCCTTTTTTTTTAACAATGGAGCGGCATTTTAGCAATTTTTCCTTTACAGACACGGCACTTCCCCAAATGTGAGAGTCAATTCATGGTGGATGCTAAATATTACCGAGATTTTTTATTTTGATGAGAGTACCAGCTTCAAATTGATACTCAAGCGATTTTCGCATTATTTCAGAATATTATAATTCTGAAATTAAGAATAAATTCTGAAACACGAGTAAAAATAGATGTATTCTTTTAGATTTAATATTCTTTTTAAATGATATTTATTCGGAACAAATATATATAGAGAGATTTATCGTTTTACTTGATATTGTTATTTAAAATACGAAGCGATATTTTTTTTAATTCTAAAGAAATAAATTTATTCTATTTTATTTTAACTAGATTTTTGTATATCATTGAAACGCTTTTTTCAATACTCAGATCAAATTTAAAAAAATTTAAAATTATTTAAGTTTTTTAAAAAAGGCAATTTTAATACATGTATGTCTTTTTGTAATTGTTTTTCATTACTTTTGTGCTTTAGTGATAATTTTGAAAATTGTATTGGTGAAATATTTTTTTTTCTTCTTTTTTAAAATTAATTAATCACAATAAAAACACATTCTATTTTTATTTGTCTTAAATTTAATTATAACAAACACTAGAAAAATGATTAGATAAAGATATTTTAGTATGTATAGATTATATATATATTTGTTATTTAGAGCCTAATTTTTCTTTGAACAATTTGTGGAATTAAGAAAATCCCAAAAAAAAAATTTATTTTTTACAAAATAAAAAAAAAAATAAATTAAAACGCACACAAATCAATATAAGATCAATAATAAATGAATTATACAGTCCTTAAAAAAACAAGCTCGACCTTTTCAATCATGGATCGAGCAAATTCTTAAAAAGTAACTTTGCAAAGGAAAGGACTTCCTGATATTGGAGTGTCCATCCAACGTACTGATATTAAGTATAATCCTGGTGCCAATACTTGGTACGTAATTTCATAGATGTCTTTCTGCATATATCCCTGGAAAAATACGTCATTTGTCCAAAACCTTTAACAAGGCGAACAAATTACCTCGACCCGGGTTTTTTTCCAAAATAAAAATAATTTCAAATCTTTATTGGCATATGATAACAGCTTAATTATTTTATTCAACATATATAAGTATTGGTATAACTATTAGTACGATACAACACATTACCGTAAACATTATATTAACCAAACTTCACGAAACCAGATGCATTCGTATAACAAAATAGTTGATTATGTGAAATCCATGTGAAATTCAACACTATTCATCACAAAATGAACATTTTTCATAATTTCAGAAATACTAAATTTATTACATCATCATATAACAGGTCTATTCACTTTCTTTAAAAATCCCTTGGGGAATAATGGGGCTTTTAAATATTTTTTTGCTTTCCTCCGAAAATTTGATTATTCAAATCAAGGCTTTTTTTTTGAAGATTAAACTTTTTAAGCTCGAGAAGGTTTAAAGCCACAGGATAGCAAATAATGGTTAAGTAAAAACTAAGTGGGGCGCTTAGATTATTTGATTAATATTAAGATTGACGATTTGGTCAATTAGTTGTTAAATTGTATCCGGTCGTTTTGAATTAAATTACTTTAGAAATTATCTTTTAATATAAGAGGTGTATTGCTTGGATGTGCTAAGTGTAAGTGATCCGATTTATTATTATATCTCCAATTATATCATCCACCTCGCTATTGCTCCCATATTTATCAATTGATGCATTCCTTAACTTGAGTTGTTGAATTTGTGTCGTTGTTGAGAATTGTTAATAGATAGAATTTGTATTGAGTATGTGGCTAATCTTCCTTCTGATCCTCTTACACTAATGGATGGGATAGCCCATCCATTACAACCACATTTTTAAAAAAAAATTGAACGTCCTAGAATTAGAACATAGAACAAGCATGCCAAAACTCGTGATCTACAGAAATTGTTCTTGCAGCCCGGAAATATATACTGATTTGCAACAAACATTTTAATTAAAATTTTGAGATGAATTTTTTAAAAAATCAATCATATTTACTTATAGAAACAAACTTTTGATTAAAACAATTGTTTTATTTATTACAGTTTCATCATTATCATTGTTCATATTTTCATGTTATTTTTTCAAAATAAATCTGTTATGTATTCTTGTTGATTACTAAATGGGCTAAATTCACGACGATCACATGATAAATATAATCTCGCGTTCTTCATTGAATTGAAAACTCACATTAGACTTGTACTTTTTGTTCAACCAGTAAAATTTAAACCCAAATTCAAAATTAGGTAGATGTGTTAAGTATTAAGATTCTTCAAAAAGCTTTTCAAAGAAAAAAAGTCTTATACAGATTTTTAAAGCCGAGTGCATTTAGTTTGCCTATGTGCGTTATTATTATTAACTAATACGTACTTTTTAAAAGAAAGTTTCTCTGTAAAAATCAAAAGTTGGCAACAATGAGATGATAGAACTGATTGGCTAGGAACACGCGATTGTATTTATTACGTAACTTTAAAACAATTCGCCTATTTTTTATAGTCATTTTTTGGGTTGTATTTAAAAAATGGGTATCTTGCTCTAAACTAAAATTTGGCTTTTGGTCCTCCATTATTACATTGCTTTTTAAGCCTTTTTAAAAACCATTTTTTGAAAATACAGATTTTCTTACTCCTTGAATTACAACGTATAAGTATCACTAGAAAAAATCATGTACTACATATACAAAACAATAAACGCTTTTATAACGATTCGAATATTTAATAAATAAAAAAACCATCTGCAAATAGAAGCTAGTAGCTAGCTAACACATAGTCTAGATGTCGTCTATTGTATCAAAAAATTAGCTTAGAAAGAACTTTCAACAAAACTTCTAACTGCAAATATTGAAAGTTTGATAATATTTAAATATTTTCGAAAGAGACAAAAAATCTAATAACTATATGCTTAAGACTTATATTTGCGATAAATATAATATATATTTAAATTGCATGAATAATGTACAAAAAAGGGATAAAAATAGCATGTGTAAAACAAAAAGTCAAAAAAAATTGCTTAAGTGTAAAATGCTACCAAAGTAAGTACAGATAAATCATTTTTTTCTGCATCTGCATTAGTGTTTCTGAAAAAATAATATCTGGAACATATGATAATTTATGAGGAATTCTAAAATATTTCTAGGATACTTTTTATTGAGCAAAATTTTGCAGAAGGAATCGAAAGAAGCATGAGAATACAACATTAATACAACAATGAAATACAAATTAAATTTTCGTCACCCCAAAATGAAGAATCGTTGTATGATTAGTTTTAAAACATTTCACAATTCATAATTTAAAGGCAAATGTGTAATATCTTTTTTAAACCGATGATGTAATTTTCTTTCTACGTTCTATCACAACGAGGTGTTATAACTGGTTTTTCTCTTAAATTTTTTTCTTTCGAAAATAACAGTATATTGATTACAATACACATGAGTCGCTTAATCACTTTCATATCTAGATTCTTTGCCTATGCACCTACTTAATACCGCCTCGGCAAATAAGAATTATAAATCGAGGATGGCAGAATCGACGCCTTTCTGACGGCTTTGATCACGTGGGCGATAGTGTGATGTTCCGTTGTAGGTCGATGAGACGAGATTCTGTCTTGTGCAATTGGCTCAATGATAATATTCGAAATCTAGTTTTTGTCAATGGAACGAAGAAATTCGAAGTTACACCAGAAAGAAATTGTCGAAGAATTATTAATTTTTTTTGTGAATTATTGATTGAATGAACAAAAAACATCACAATTTTTTTCCCCGTTCTATAAAAATTGAAACATAAATAAAAAAAAAAATTATGTGATAATAGTTTTTTTTTAAAGGAGTTATTGCAAAGTGGTCAATTTTACGATTAATTAAAGTCCTTTTCCCGTTTTTGTAAAAACTGAGAACAAAGAAAATTAAATGAGATAAAAAAAGGCAATAATAATTTTGTGATTATGTTATAAACTTAAATATGTAACATTTAGAATTTAGAAAGTTCTTTTATTATAGTTTTTCAAAACGTAACTAAACTACTATGGCACA
The DNA here is from genome assembly GCA_019973955.1 of Trichonephila inaurata madagascariensis. Taxonomy (NCBI): domain Eukaryota; kingdom Metazoa; phylum Arthropoda; class Arachnida; order Araneae; family Nephilidae; genus Trichonephila; species Trichonephila inaurata. Next base: position 235,963 of record BMAV01007146.1, read on the forward strand.
AAAACCAAATTACATTAGAAAATTTCTAGTAGAAATGTTCATTGTTCTAATTCTAAGAATAAAATGGGTTAAAAACAACTAAGGATTGTTAAAATTAATTTTTTTATTAATATTAAGTACTCCAACCTTGTGTGTGGGTTACTTTACTTTGACCTTCTTCATACTTAAGATGTGTGTAATGCAGAAGGTCGTATTTTAGTAGTAGGTGTAATTGTTGAAAGAATGACATAATAATTAAAATTTGTCTTTCTTCTAGTATAAAAAGGCGATCTTTCTGTTTAACAAATATTATCGTTTTCGGCTTCTCAATTAACAGAGCAAAAAGTGTAACTTATAATCAATTAGAAATAAATCCTCTAATTTTAAAATGCTGTGTAACATTTTTAGAATAATTTTGTGGAAAATAAAATTTGGTAATATTATGACGAAGCGGAAAATGCTAATGTATGTTCAGAAACAAAAAAGAAAAGAAAAAATTGTGATATTTTTTCTCATTAATTAATATAGTTTTTCTTTTGACAAAAATGATTACTTGATTTCTTGCTTGTGCAGATAAATTATATTATCCATTAATACTATTGATATATCCTCGATTATTATATTCCGTGATAATTTTCTCCATTTCTTAAGGTTCCTTATTGTTCTAAATAATAATTAGTCTCAATTTTTTTTCAGTCTATTCTTTGAATTTTTTCAGAAGCAAATAAAAATGGCAGTATCAAACATGTGATGACTATATTAATTATTTACATTTCAGGAGTATTAAGAGAATTGTTTTCTTTAACTCAAAGGATCAGCGTTCGTTTAAAATATTACAGAAAACGATTTTTAACAACTGTTCATTAATGTTTTACGAAGTTAACTGAAGGCACACATAATCGTCTGGTCTGAATCTAAATTCACATTAAATTATTCATTTTTCAAAGTTAACAGTGATTAACTTTAGATATTTAAATTTAAATTTAAAATAATAAACGAGAAAATAAATAAATTTATATAACCAATTCAGTACTTACCCAGAAACGATTTTTCACTGCAACATGACCGAAATACGTAGCGATTCCAAAAAATTTACATTCAGCTGCGCATTGTTCGTTGAAACATTCCGAGTTCATTAGTTGCAAAAATTCCTCATATTCAGAGGTATCGTAAAATTTCATTTCTTTCACTAGACTTAGATCTCCCCAATAAGTCGAAATATTTTCCGATATTTCATCATCAATATATTCGTCTTCGGTTGAGCAAAAGTATTCAACTGATGATTCTTCATCATCTGCTGAAAGTTCGACAAAATTACTATCGTACGAGGATGACATCTCATCCTTGCTGGACGCTTGATTGATGACTTCATTTTCATATTCCAGTTCATTATTTATGTCTTTGTTTGACGGCTCCAGAACTCCTGGATCGCTGAAGCTTCTTTTCTGAGTTCGAGGCTGATGCGTATCAAGCAGAATTTTTTCTTCGATATTCTTCTCTACAGAAACAGCATTTTCTGTACTATTAGAATGCTTGTCTTCAGAGGAAATTCCTTTTAAAATAGAATTTTAAGTAATTAGAATTCTATAAGAGGTAAAATACGGTAATGTGTATATGTATACTGTTTAATAGATTTAATATTCTAAGTTAGATCAGATTATTTCTCCATAACATTAAAATTTCGAATTGCTAAATAAATAAATCATTAATTAGAAGCTGATCAACTCTTAAAAATACAATACATCCTCCTTAAAAACCTTGTTAAACAAGTCTTGTATTTAACATACTATTTAAGCTATGTTGTTTTTGTTTATTTTATTAATGCAATTATTTCGAGCAGTAGAAAGATATTATTTTGAGAGTTTGTATTTTGTATTAAATATTAAATAAAGGAATTTTATAGGGTCAAAAAGTAAATAAATAAAACCCTTTTAAAAAGCGATTAACTTTAATCTTTAAACCCAAATCCAATTTCAATTTTTCAAAATAAAAGGAATGAACTGAAATCAGTGGCGCAACAACCCTGGTAAAGGGCCTCTTCCTATCTCAGTTTACGTGACCTTGGGCGCTGGGGTGCATGTGCATATTTTTTGGCCAAGGGGGCAGTCTGACCAAGGCCCCGTGTTCAGTTCACAAAAAGGGTACCCGTTTAACCCACTGAATGGATGAAAGGCTAAGGTATATAGATGAATTTCGTTTAAAAAATTAAAAGAAAACAGGAAATTTTTTTTCCTTTTTGAATATGTATTTTAATATGCAGTTATATTAATTACACATAATTTTTAAGTTTAAATTAACCTTAGGAAATCTGTATTTACAAATCTAAAAGTAAAGTGTTTATAACTTTACACACTAGAAATAAGATATCAGTAACTACAAAGCAAGGACTCTTGATAACATAACACAATAAAACAAGATGAGATCGATAAGAGAGAAAAAAAAAAAAAGCATCCAGGCTATTTTTACTGAAATGACATAAAAATATAAAGGAAAAAGACAGGATTTATTAGAATTTTTTTAAAACAAATGTAGCAGTGAAATTAGTCTTGTTGAAATTGTACCCTTTTAATTCCAAAATTGTACTGAAAAATTCTGTCGGAATATTTATTACAACTCTGATTTATTTATTATCACCTTAATATGTTAAAGTAACTCGTAATTAATCTGAATTAACAAGAGAGCTTACTGTAACAGAAACAAAATACTTATGGACAAGATAACTATATGTAGGACATGGAAGATATCAAAGATTGGTTGCTTGATTTTACTGACATAAGGGCAGAACACTCAACTAAACATTTATTGATTTAGTAGCATTTTAGTTTATCGTGCAAATAATTGTTATATGTACTCCTATGATCTAGATCAGGGGTACTCAACCTTTCTTTCTGCTGGGCCGCATACATATGTCAGCTATTTCATGCGGGCCGCACACATATGCTAGTTATTTTACGCGGGACAACATGAGGATAAATGGGGGAGAGGGAGTGATAATTGCTTTAAAATTAAGAAAATATTGGAAATTTTAAATGTGGAAAATTGATCAAAATATTATAACTCCTATTTTGCCTTTTTTATTATTTTTTTTTTTTTTTGTCATTAACGCTAAATTGAACCTTTAAAAAAAACCCTTCACA